>OX439483.1:76569716-77019119 GCA_949320155.1 Melangyna quadrimaculata | reverse complement strand
ATGCGTTGAACATGGTACACAGAGAAAAAAACAACGTAAAATCAAAGCAAAAAACTTTGATTCTAATATTTTTCGGAACGATTTGGCGCCAACGCCGAAAATTCTTAAATCAAAGTGGAGCGACTTTATTTCAAAGTGATTCCATACTTAAAAACGAACTATATTTTACTACGTTTACATGTTGATTTAAAGTGGAATCATAGGTAAATCAAATTCATCCATCTTTTAAAATAACATTTATCTACTTCGAATCAACGTAGATTGAACTTCGCTTGGTTAGGTATTGATTCAAAATGGCTACCCATGCCACGCTTCTTTGTTTACATTTATGTAAGACAAAGACAAATGTATATTCATGATGGACGTGTTGGTGGTGAATCATTTATTTGTGACGACTTAAGTGAATCGTTTGATGCTATGAGTATTTCATAGTAATAAATATAGGAAAAGTAATTAAATATTGTTTTTCGATAATATGAAAGTGAATTTTGAGTGCGCGTTTAATTTGTTCACAAATGTAAGGGCGCTACTTCGAAAAACAACAACGCGCTCTCGAAATTCTTTATATTAAGCTTACAAATACAAACAAATTAAGGTTAACTTAACTATGCAACACTTTAAAACTACTTTGATGGCACTTTAAATGCCATAAAAGAGGATCACAAAGTAAGATGTGGATTTCAATGTTAAAATGAATACGTTTCACTTTGAAACAAGGATGAGCGCACTTTAAATGTGGATATCAATTTAAAAATGATAACATTTCACTTTACAACAACGTTAAACGAAATGTATATGCTCAAAAGTTGATTTTGATGTATAAATAAACACGTTTAACTTTGAAACTAGGTTGAATATCTTATAATTACGTCGCATATTCAAATTAAGATTGTTTCAACATAAAAATGAAAATGCTCCACTTCATTTAAAAAACTTTAGATCAAATACGCTCGTATTTAACTTTATAAAGCATTTTTTTTCCTCAGTGTAGATACTTGATTGATTGCCTGTTTTTATGATGTTGTCCTAATGATAAATCCAAGCTTTTAACTTCTAGGGCCGAGTGTAACATTACTAAAAATGTCAACAAAGTGCAAAAAACGGTTGAATTCTCGAGGTTGTTGTGAGTTATACCTCTTCAATTGGGCTTTAACAAAGGCACAAAACCATCAAATATTTTGTTGGTTGCAATTAGTTTGTTTGTTATTATTTCCTACAAAATAATTTCAGCCAATTTTTAACTATAGCTGGCTACTAAATTTACAAAAAAAAAAAAAACAAAGTGCTGCACACTACAATGTGCTGGCAAATCTGAAAACTAGGTACCCAGGCAAATGGATAGGACGTCTGAGACCATCATTTTATGGCTTCCACGTTCACCACACCTACACTCAGAGAAAAAACCTGTGTTAAACTGCCTTAAACACCTTAGGTAAAATATTTTGTATGGAAGTTATTTGCCGAGCATAAAGCCATTTATGTATGTCGTTTTTAACGTAACGTCATTTAACCTTGTAATAGGGAAATACTGACGCCTTAAATGTCTATAGTTAAAACTTTAACCAAGGCCTAAGCGAATTTTACCTAGGTTCTTATATGTTATTTACCTATTCCTTATATTAACTAAGGTCTAATGTGGATTCACCTCAGTTCGAGGTATAGATACAAACAAAAGACTAGTTGAAGTTTTAAGAATTTTCTTATTATCATTAAAGATAATGATAATTATGATATTTTCACTATTTCATATTTTTATCAAGTAGTATATGTTATTTATAATGTTAAATAAGTGTAGGTTAGTAAAAGTTAGTTTTCAACATAACAATTTCGTATTGGGAGTTGGCCTAGTGGAAGCTTACTCTACTGGTAACCGAAACGTCGCATGTTCAAATCTCATCGGGGTAAGTAAAGTTTTTTTCAAATAAAATTTAATTGTATACATTTCAGAATTAAAACACAGCGGCTCTGCGCAAGCCAACACGTCCCATAGGTAAAATATATACGTAAAATACTAGGTAAAACTCTACCTAAGCACTAGGTTGATATGCATAAGTATGTAGGCAAAATTGCCCTAGGAAAAACAAATTAATTCCTTTTTTACCAAAGAAGTTAAGGTGAGATACTAAAATGTTAGGCTGAATTCAACCAAGATTAAGGATAAAATGCAAAATCGCTTATGTTTACCAAAAATAAGGCTAATTTTATTTATACCTAAGGCTTCTAAAGAAAGTTACCTAAGAACTTACCAGGTTCAAAACGGCACTAGGACTAACTTAATTTGTACCACGATTTATGTTTATTTTACATAGTATTTTCTTTGGGTGTAACACCATATTAATTTTCTTATTAGAAGTGCATTAAATAAATCGAATACAGCAAGCCAAGCAGCTTCTTGGCTTGCTGGGGATGTGGAATCTGGTGCAGGCAGCTGCATTACAAATATCCCAGCAAAACCTTGACAACCATTTATTCGGGGGAGCATCCGCCATTCTGCACTAGAGTGGCCGAAAACACTTATCAAGTGCTTTATATTAATTAAAAAATGTTGCTCTGTTTTTTTTTTTTTTTGTTAACTTAGTGGCCAAGGACAATTGAAAATTGGCTGAAATTATTTTTTAGGAAATAATAACAAATAAACTAATTGCATCCAACAAAATATTTGATGGTTTTGTTAAAGCCCAATTGAAGAGGTATAACCCAAAACAACCTTGAAATTTCAACCGTTTTTTGCACTTTGTTGACATTTTTAGTAATGTTGCACTCGGTCCTAGAAGTTAAAAGCTTGGATTTATTTATCATAAGGACAACATCATAAAAACAGGCAATCAATCAAAAATCTGCCATGTTCAACGCATGGCATTATTTTCACGTTTACTGTGCTAATTTCTAAAACTTTTGTTTTTGTTAAATTGCCTCTAGTACTGCAGGTTTTTACCAATAACTTGCTTTTGACTCTAGATACAATAATAAGCTATACCAATTTGAAATTTTTTTATACCGGAGATTATTTAACTTTTTCAAAAATTATTTTCTTTCACATTTTGCATTGAAAATCAAAGTTAAATAATTTTTTTCTCTAAGAAGTCCAACAGTTATTATAATTTTCGTCTACTAATGTTCTGGCACTAATAATGTTAAATATTGCTACGTAAAAAAAACGGTAGAATTCATTCACTTGTAGTCGTGGTATTCAAAAATGTAAAGTAAGGCAAAAAATAATGCACTGAACAACAAATGCATGTATCTTTTCTTGTGGTTGGGATAGAACCTTTTGTATCAGTTTTCAGGACGGCCATAAAGTCTAGTATGAGGCATTTTAGGGTAATCCATTCTTTACGGGGCACCCTGTATACACTGTCACTTTTAAATATTTTTTTGTGGAAATACTGTATTTTTTCATTTACGCAGGGACCTTTGAAGTTAAAACAGTCCAAAAAATAAAGGTGTCATATTTTGTGATAAAACTTTAATTAATAGCTCTACCAAGAAAAAAGAATAAAGTAGATACAAATGAAGATGATTATGAAATACAGCCATGCAAACTTTAAATTGCCATTTCTGAAGTTTGAGGTTTTTTGAGTTATGACGTTGTTTTTTTTAATGAGCGTATGTACGATATGTACAAAGTTTAATCAAAATCGTTAGATCTATTTTCAAGAAAACATGATAAAACCGAAATCTTTGTAAGACATCTACCAGTTCAAGATGAGTTAAAACAAAAATTTGGATTTCTCCTCTAAAAAGTCAAATAAAAATGGTTCACACCAAATTTGAAGCAAATCCGACCAACCATTTAGTCCGTCCAAAATACTTTTTTGGATTTCTCAATCATCGTTATGTCAGTTAAAAAAAAAAAAATAAAACCCGAAACCAATACTTGACCTATAGAAAAATACCTACTAGTAGGTTTGAATAATTTATTTCAGTGTGGAACCAAACAAAAATAGTTGTGTATGTCGACGGTGACACTGTAATGCAATAAGGGTGTTTATTTAGTTTCTTTTTTTGCCAAATGCATTGAGTTAAACTATCAACCAATGACTAAGCAAACAAAAATATTCAGTTTTAGGGTAATTTCAGTTCATATACTTATGTCCATATCATATAAGTTTTATAAGCTTGTTAAACCACTTTGAACTGGGAAACAAAAATTGGCTTAAATGTAAATTTATATTTAATGGTTTGCAAGGTTTTAATTTGTTAATATTTTTTTAAACTAAATCCTGATGGGTTTATTTGTTATGCTAATCGCAGCAAATGGATTTATTGAATTGAGATATTTATTTAATAATGTCAATAAATTATGTTTCCAAATTGACACAAACTGCAATGAGTTGCATTTAAGTTGATTATTATATTCTTTTAAAAAGTTCCCGAACTATTAGAACAAGTGTTAAAAAATAAAAGTCAAATGAGCACTTCAATAAATGTGTGTGGTTTTTTTAAATCATAACTATCGTTTTATAATAAAATAAAATGGATAATATTATAATGAATTTTTGAACAACAACAACAACTTAAAAGCGCTACCACCAATTGTTTGGCTGGAGATATAGCTATTTCGTGCTTTGCCACTTTTGCACTAATCAGTCTCCTTTTTGTGGTGCTGAGCTTTAATTCAATTTTATTTGAAAAACTTTTTATGCACACCATAGGATTCGAAGCTACGCATATCAGATTTGATCAGTCTAAGCAGTCGTGTGCACTACGCACTCCACCGCTTAAGACCACTGACGTCACAGGTCGAGATGTGTTATTTGTTTATCAAATGCATTTGGAGCATCAGCATTATTATAAGTGCCTTTAAGTATGCTGTCTTGTTCCGCCTCCATTTTTCTCCATACCTTATTTCGATAGACTACTATAACCTCTCCCTCTTTGATACGTACTGCGAATTGTAGTCTATCGAATATGCCTACAAAAAGCGTTAGTAGGACAGAGTGCGAGTATGCGTAAGACACTTTTGAAATAATTATGCAGGATGATGATTATTATTGATGAAACATAGAATCAGGTAAATAGATGGAAATTGTTGATGGGGTCTAGAGGGGCGGATACATTTATAAACAATAAGGACGTATTAAGACATAATTTTGAATACTAGAAACATAGAGATATCGCGGGTGATATGTTATTGGTCAAGTGCCTATAACGTAATTAAGGAAGTAAATACATTTTGTTGATCGGGTCGCAGATGGGGACGAACACGGGTTTGGAGTAGGATAAAATATGTAATAAGTACCAGAGACGGATAATGCTTCCTTAAGAAGAATATAAATGTAAAAATCCACAATTCTTAGACTTTTAAAATAGATTTCTTGACAGCCATGTAAGTCATTGATTTCGAAAAAACTGCGGGAAAGATTAATTTTAATTTTTGCTTCCTCTTGATGGTTAAAGAAGCTTTCAAAATTTCGTACATGAGCAGTGTTTTACCAGTTCAACGTGACAATAGCTGAAATTTGGTGTACCTGAAGGTATTCTTCCTGTAACTGTTCTAAAGAAACGTTAAAAATTGTTCTTCGATAAAATCAGATTTTTTTTGTAAATCTCATTTAAAGAGAAAAATATATGTCGATTTTGATAAATTAGTTTTCGTATATAGTGCGATACATTTATTGAAAAGTGTCACTCCCAAGATTAAGCCTCAAATCAAGTTGAAGTTGCCCACTTTGGGGGCTCTACGACGTTTAGTTTGCTCGCAAATTGATTTTAAAGATAAAAGTAATTTTTCATATAATGCGATCTATCGATTGAAAGGCACCACTTCCTAGATTACAAATATCCATTTTGTAAGTCGCTACGACGCTTAATTTAGCCGCAAATAAAGATTGAATGTGCAGACTTTGATGGGTCTACGACGAATAGTTTGGCCGCAAATGGGGTTTAAAGATAAAAGTCGGATTTTCATATAATGCGATACATCGATTGAAAGGTACCACTTCCTAGATTAAAAATATACATTTTTTAAGCCGCGACGACGCAACGCACAGTGGACCAACCCCATATAGGTAGACGTAAAAAAACCGATGACGTAGATTGTTTCGTTTTTTCTTATCTATAATGGATTGTTGTCGACCCCCAAAATGCATTTGTTCCTTGTCTAACCCGATTTATTAAAGAGCAAACACTTTTCAAAGTCAATTGTTTAAAAAATTGCGATAAATTTTTATTATTAATAAAAGTGTTAATTATTTATCAATTGATCAAAACTAAAAACTAACGTAACGCTTTATTTATACAATTTGTGTAAGTATAAATAATAATTAAATAATAAAAGTTAATGTGCTATTATTTCAACAAGTAGAAACATTGAAGGTGTTTCTTGAAAACGCTACACTACCCTCCACTTAGACATTTTCGTCCCGAACATGTGCTGTTGGTTCTTTCCCATAGCCTCTCAAGATGAACAACTTTCATTTTATTTCGCTGATTTCCGCATTTTTGAATTCTATACACCACATCGTTAATTCTTTTGATCAGTTTATAAGGGCCTTCACAGTGAGTCTGCAATATGGGAGAAAGTCCTTTTTTTCTTTGTGGATTTGCATCACCGTCTCGTCTTCTTTAAAACCGTTTGAATTGGTTCTTATGTCATACCTGGCTTTCAATCTATCACTCACAAGTTGCGTCCGTTTCCTCACCGAATGATGGATAAAATCTAGCATCTTTCTTGTTTTATCATCATAGTTATCACCGTTGAGTTCCACAGATGGACAAACTCCAAACTTCAGCACATCCAAAGCAAACCCTTTTATAAGGTCTAGTTTTCGAGATATTTGCATTCAAAGTTATTTTTTTGAGTTATGAAGGCTTGTATGACTTTGGATGCCTACAGTTCCGCAAATAAGGCTATGACGTCATTTTCGCTTGCAAAACGCTTAACTAGTTTTTCAGTAGCTATCCATAGCTGAAAACTAGAACATTCTAGGAGGTCTGGTTGGGGAGATATCTTAATTCAAAGTAAATCCATTAAAATCGATTTTTTTGAGTTTTGAAAGTTTGCATGACTTTGGATGTCTACAGTTCCACAAATAAGGCTCGGAAGGCCTGGCGGTTTATTAACCGCTTAATCAGTTTTTGGAGAGCTATCCATTGCTGAAAACTAGAGCATTTTGTGGGCTCTGGTTGCAGAGGAATTTTGATTCAAAGTTAATCTTTCTTGTTTCAACCCAAAAACTAAAAATCTTAATATGGCCATAACTTCCAAAATAAAGCTCGTAAGAACATTCTAGGAGGTCTGGTTGCGGAGATATCTTAATTCAAAGTAAATCCATTAAAATCGATTTTTTTGAGTTTTGAAAGTTTGCATGACTTTGGATGTCTACAGTTCCACAAATAAGGCTCGGAAGGCCTTGCGGTTTATTAACCGCTTAATCAGTTTTCGGAGGGCTATCCATTGCTGAAAACTAGAGCATTTTGTGGGCTCTGGTTGCAGAGGAATTTTGATTCAAAGTTAATCTTTCTTGTTTCAACCCAAAAACTAAAAATCTTAATATGGCCATAACTTCCAAAATAAAGCTCGTAAGAGGTTGCGGTTAGCGTTGTTGAACAGATAACGGTCAGGTCTTTGCATTGCCGTTCAAAACTCAACTTTTTTTTTCCAATTGATTTTCGAAAAAAAGCATGGACCCCCTTATCACTAAAAATTGATTTTTTTACGAAAGTCTCTGGAATTCATTGAAACGTACATATATAGTAAAGTTTTGTCAAATGCAACCAGCACATCCCAAGCAAACCCTTTTATAAGGTCTAGCTTTCGAGATATTTGCATTCAAAGTAATTTTGTTGAGTTATGAAAGCTTGTATGACTTTGGATGCCTACAGTTCCGCAAATAAGGCTATGACGTCATTTTCGCTTGCAAAAGGCTTAACTAGTTTTTCAGTAGTTATCCATAGCTGAAAACTAGAACATTCTAGGAGGTCTGGTTGCGGAGATATCTTAATTCAAAGTAAATCCATTAAAATCGATTTTTTTGAGTTTTGAAAGTTTGCATGACTTTGGATGTCTACAGTTCCACAAATAAGGCTCGGAAGGCCTTGCGGTTTATTAACCGCTTAATCAGTTCTTAGAGAGCTATGCATTGCTGAAAACTAGAGCATTTTGTTGACTCTGGTTGCAGAGGAATTTTGATTCAAAGTTAATCTTTCTTGTTTCAACCCAAAAACTAAAAATCTTAATATGGCCATAACTTCCAAAATAAAGCTCGTAAGAACATTCTAGGAGGTCTGGTTGCGGAGATATCTTAATTCAAAGTAAATCCATTAAAATCGATTTTTTTGAGTTTTGAAAGTTTGCATGACTTTGGATGTCTACAGTTCCACAAATAAGGCTCGGAAGGCCTTGCGGTTTATTAACCGCTTAATCAGTTTTCGGAGGGCTATCCATTGCTGAAAACTAGAGCATTTTGTGGGCTCTGGTTGCAGAGGAATTTTGATTCAAAGTTAATCTTTCTTGTTTCAACCCAAAAACTAAAAATCTTAATATGGCCATAACTTCCAAAATAAAGCTCGTAAGAGGTTGCGGTTAGCGTTGTTGAACAGATAACGGTCAGGTCTTTGCATTGCCGTTCAAAACTCAACTTTTTTTTTCCAATTGATTTTCGAAAAAAAGCATGGACCCCCTTATCACTAAAAATTGATTTTTTTACGAAAGTCTCTGGAATTCATTGAAACGAACATATATAGTAAAGTTTTGTCAAATGCAACCAGCACATCCCAAGCAAACCCTTTTATAAGGTCTAGTTTTCGAGATATTTGCATTCAAAGTAATTTTGTTGAGTTATGAAAGCTTGTATGACTTTGGATGCCTACAGTTCCGCAAATAAGGCTATGACGTCATTTTCGCTTGCAAAAGGCTTAACTAGTTTTTCAGTAGTTATCCATAGCTGAAAACTAGAACATTCTAGGAGGTCTGGTTGCGGAGATATCTTAATTCAAAGTAAATCCAATAAAATCGATTTTTTTGAGTTTTGAAAGTTTGCATGACTTTGGATGTCTACAGTTCCACAAATAAGGCTCGGAAGGCCTTGCGGTTTATTAACCGCTTAATCAGTTTTTAGAGAGCTATCCATTGCTGAAAACTAGAGCATTTTGTTGGCTCTGGTTGCAGAGGAATTTTGATTCAAAGTTAATCTTTCTTGTTTCAACCCAAAAACTAAAAATCTTAATATGGCCATAACTTCCAAAATAAAGCTCGTAAGAGGTAGCGGTTAGCGGTGTTGAACAGATAACGGTCAGGTCTTTGCATTGCCGTTCAAAACTCAATTTTTTTTTCCAATCGGTTTTCGAAAAAAAGCATGGACTACCCCCTTATCACTAAAAATTGATTTTTTTACGAAAGTCTCTGGAACTCATTGAAACGTACATATATAGAAAGGTTTTGTCAAATGCAACCAGCACATCCAAAGCAAACCCTTTTATAAGGTCTAGTTTTCGAGATATTTGCATTCAAAGTTATTTTTTTGAGTTATGAAGGCTTGTATGACTTTGGATGCCTACAGTTCCGCAAATAAGGCTATGACGTCATTTTCGCTTGCAAAACGCTTAACTAGTTTTTCAGTAGCTATCCATAGCTGAAAACTAGAACATTCTAGGAGGTCTGGTTGCGGAGATATCTTAATTCAAAGTAAATCCAATAAAATCGATTTTTTTGAGTTTTGAAAGTTTGCATGACTTTGGATGTCTACAGTTCCACAAATAAGGCTCGGAAGGCCTTGCGGTTTATTAACCGCTTAATCAGTTTTTGGAGAGCTATCCATTGCTGAAAACTAGAGCATTTTGTGGGCTCTGGTTGCAGAGGAATTTTGATTCAAAGTTAATCTTTCTTGTTTCAACCCAAAAACTAAAAATCTTAATATGGCCATAACTTCCAAAATAAAGCTCGTAAGAGGTTGCGGTTAGCGTTGTTGAACAGATAACGGTCAGGTCTTTGCATTGCCGTTCAAAACTCAACTTTTTTTTTTCCAATCGATTTTCGAAAAAAAGCATGGACTACCCCCTTATCACTAAAAATTGATTTTTTTACGAAAGTCTCTGGAACTCATTGAAACGTACATATATAGAAAGGTTTTGTCAAATGCAACCAGCACATCCAAAGCAAACCCTTTTATAAGGTCTAGTTTTCGAGATATTTGCATTCAAAGTTATTTTTTTGAGTTATGAAGGCTTGTATGACTTTGGATGCCTACAGTTCCGCAAATAAGTCTATGACGTCATTTTCGCTTGCAAAACGCTTAACTAGTTTTTCAGTAGCTATCCATAGCTGAAAACTAGAACATTCTAGGAGGTCTGGTTGCGGAGATATCTTAATTCAAAGTAAATCCAATAAAATCGATTTTTTTGAGTTTTGAAAGTTTGCATGACTTTGGATGTCTACAGTTCCACAAATAAGGCTCGGAAGGCCTTGCGGTTTATTAACCGCTTAATCAGTTTTTGGAGAGCTATCCATTGCTGAAAACTAGAGCATTTTGTGGGCTCTGGTTGCAGAGGAATTTTGATTCAAAGTTAATCTTTCTTGTTTCAACCCAAAAACTAAAAATCTTAATATGGCCATAACTTCCAAAATAAAGCTCGTAAGAGGTTGCGGTTAGCGTTGTTGAACAGATAACGGTCAGGTCTTTGCATTGCCGTTCAAAACTCAACTTTTTTTTTTCCAATCGATTTTCGAAAAAAGCATGGACTACCCCCTTATCACTAAAAATTGATTTTTTTACGAAAGTCTCTGGAACTCATTGAAACGTACATATATAGAAAGGTTTTGTCAAATGCAACCAGCACATCCAAAGCAAACCCTTTTATAAGGTCTAGTTTTCGAGATATTTGCATTCAAAGTTATTTTTTTGAGTTATGAAGGCTTGTATGACTTTGGATGCCTACAGTTCCGCAAATAAGGCTATGACGTCATTTTAGCTTGCTAAACGCTTAACTATCACAGTAGCTATCCATAGCTGAAAACTAGAACATTCTAGGAGGTCTGGTTGCGGAGATATCTTAATTCAAAGTAAATCCATTAAAATCGAATTTTTTGAGTTTTGAAAGTTTGCATGACTTTGGATGTCTACAGTTCCACAAATAAGGCTCGGAAGGCCTTGCGGTTTATTAACCGCTTAATCAGTTTTTGGAGAGCTATCCATTGCTGAAAACTAGAGCATTTTGTGGGCTCTGGTTGCAGAGGAATTTCGATTCAAAGTTAATCTTTCTTGTTTCAACCCAAAAACTAAAAATCTTAATATGGCCATAACTTCTAAAATAAAGCTCGTAAGAGGTTCCGGTTAGCGTTGTTGAACAGATAACGGTCAGGTCTTTGCATTGCCGTTCAAAACTCAACTTTTTTTTTCCAATCGTTAGTTTTTCAGTAGCTATCCATAGCTGAAAACTAGAACATTCTAGGAGGTCTGGTTGCGGAGATATCTTAATTCAAAGTAAATCCATTAAAATCGATTTTTTTGAGTTTTGAAAGTTTGCATGACTTTGGATGTCTACAGTTCCAGAAATAAGGCTCGGATGGCCTTGCGGTTTATTAACCGCTTAATCAGTTTTTGGAGAGCTATCCATTGCTGAAAACTAGAGCATTTTGTGGGCTCTGGTTGCACAGGAATTTTGATTCAAAGTTAATCTTTCTTGTTTCAACCCAAAAACTAAAAATCTTAATATGGCCATTACTTTCAAAATAAAGCTCGTAAGAGGTTGCGGTTAACGTTGTTGAACAGATAACGGTCAGGTCTTTGCATTGCCGTTCAAAACTCAACTTTTTTTTCCAATCGTTAGTTTTTCAGTAGCTATCCATAGCTGAAAACTAGAACATTCTAGGAGGTCTGGTTGCGGAGATATCTTAATTCAAAGTAAATCCAATAAAATCGATTTTTTTGAGTTTTGAAAGTTTGCATGACTTTGGATGTCTACAGTTCCACAAATAAGGCTCGGAAGGCCTTGCGGTTTATTAACCGCTTAATCAGTTTTTGGAGAGCTATCCATTGCTGAAAACTAGAGCATTTTGTGGGCTCTGGTTGCAGAGGAATTTCGATTCAAAGTTAATCTTTCTTGTTTCAACCCAAAAACTAAAAATCTTAATATGGCCATAACTTCTAAAATAAAGCTCGTAAGAGGTTCCGGTTAGCGTTGTTGAACAGATAACGGTCAGGTCTTTGCATTGCCGTTCAAAACTCAACTTTTTTTTTCCAATCGTTAGTTTTTCAGTAGCTATCCATAGCTGAAAACTAGAACATTCTAGGAGGTCTGGTTGCGGAGATATCTTAATTCAAAGTAAATCCATTAAAATCGATTTTTTTGAGTTTTGAAAGTTTGCATGACTTTGGATGTCTACAGTTCCAGAAATAAGGCTCGGATGGCCTTGCGGTTTATTAACCGCTTAATCAGTTTTTGGAGAGCTATCCATTGCTGAAAACTAGAGCATTTTGTGGGCTCTGGTTGCACAGGAATTTTGATTCAAAGTTAATCTTTCTTGTTTCAACCCAAAAACTAAAAATCTTAATATGGCCATTACTTTCAAAATAAAGCTCGTAAGAGGTTGCGGTTAACGTTGTTGAACAGATAACGGTCAGGTCTTTGCATTGCCGTTCAAAACTCAACTTTTTTTTTTTTTTCCAATCGATTTTCGAAAAAAAAGCATGGACTACCCCCTTATCACTAAAAATTGATTTTTTTACGAAAGTCTCTGGAACCCATTGAAACGTACATATATAGAAAGGTTTTGTCAAATGCAACCAGCACATCCAAAGCAAACCCTTTTATAAGGTCTAGTTTTCGAGATATTTGCATTCAAAGTTATTTTTTTGAGTTTTGAAGGCTTGTATGAATTTGGATGCCTACAGTTCCGCAAATAAGGCTATGACGTCATTTTCGCTTGCAAAACGCTTAACTAGTTTTTCAGGAGCTATCCATAGCTGAAAACTAAAACATTCTAGGAGGTCTGGTTGCGGAGATATCTTAATTCAAAGTAAATCCATTAAAATCGATTTTTTTGAGTTTTTAAAGTTTGCATGACTTTGGATGTCTACAGTTCCACAAATAAGGCTCGGAAGGCCTTGCGGTTTATTAACCGCTTAATCAGTTTTTGAAGAGCTATCCATTTCTGAAAACTAGAGCATTTTGTGGGCTCTGGTTGCAGAGGAATTTTGATTCAAAGTTAGTCTTTCTTGTTTCAACCCAAAAACTAAAAATCTTAATATGGCCATAACTTCCAAAATAAAGCTCGTAAGAGGTTGCGGTTAGCGTTGTTGAACAGATAACGGTCAGGTCTTTGCATTGCCGTTCAAAACTCAACTTTTTTTTTCCAATCGATTTTCGAAAAAAAGCATGGACTACCCCCTTATCACTAAAAATTGATTTTTTTACGAAAGTCTCTGGAACTCATTGAAACGTACATATATAGAAAGGTTTTGTCAAATGCAACCAGCACATCCAAAGCAAACCCTTTTATAAGGTCTAGTTTTCGAGATATTTGCATTCAAAGTTATTTTTTTGAGTTATGAAGGCTTGTATGACTTTGGATGCCTACAGTTCCGCAAATAAGGCTATGACGTCATTTTCGCTTGCAAACCGCTTAACTAGTTTTTCAGTAACTATCCATAGCTGAAAACTAGAACATTCTAGGAGGTCTGGTTGCGGAGATATCTTAATTCAAAGTAAATCCATTAAAATCGAATTTTTTGAGTTTTGAAAGTTTGCATGACTTTGGATGTCTACAGTTCCACAAATAAGGCTCGGAAGGCCTTGCGGTTTATTAATTGCTTAATCAGTTTTTGGAGAGCTATCCATTGCTGAAAACTAGAGCATTTTGTGGGCTCTGGTTGCAGAGGAATTTCGATTCAAAGTTAATCTTTCTTGTTTCAACCCAAAAACTAAAAATCTTAATATGGCCATAACTTCTAAAATAAAGCTCGTAAGAGGTTGCGGTTAGCGTTGTTGAACAGATAACGGTCAGGTCTTTGCATTGCCGTTCAAAACTCAACTTTTTTTTTCCAATCGATTTTCGAAAAAAAGCATGGACTACCCCCTTATCACTAAAAATTGATTTTTTTACGAAAGTCTCTGGAACTCATTGAAACGTACATATATAGAAAGGTTTTGTCAAATGCAACCAGCACATCCAAAGCAAACCCTTTTATAAGGTCTAGTTTTCGAGATATTTGCATTCAAAGTTATTTTTTTGAGTTATGAAGGCTTGTATGACTTTGGATGCCTACAGTTCCGCAAATAAGGCTATGACGTCATTTTCGCTTGCAAAACGCTTAACTAGTTTTTCAGTAGCTATCCATAGCTGAAAACTAGAACATTCTAGGAGGTCTGGTTGCGGAGATATCTTAATTCAAAGTAAATCCATTAAAATCGAATTTTTTGAGTTTTGAAAGTTTGCATGACTTTGGATGTCTACAGTTCCACAAATAAGGCTCGGAAGGCCTTGCGGTTTATTAACCGCTTAATCAGTTTTTAGAGAGCTATCCATTGCTGAAAACTAGAGCATTTTGTTGGCTCTGGTTGCAGAGGAATTTTGATTCAAAGTTAATCTTTCTTGTTTCAACCCAAAAACTAAAAATCTTAATATGGCCATAACTTCCAAAATAAAGCTCGTAAGAGGTAGCGGTTAGCGGTGTTGAACAGATAACGGTCAGGTCTTTGCATTGCCGTTCAAAACTCAATTTTTTTTTCCAATCGGTTTTCGAAAAAAAGCATGGACTACCCCCTTATCACTAAAAATTGATTTTTTTACGAAAGTCTCTGGAACTCATTGAAACGTACATATATAGAAAGGTTTTGTCAAATGCAACCAGCACATCCAAAGCAAACCCTTTTATAAGGTCTAGTTTTCGAGATATTTGCATTCAAAGTTATTTTTTTGAGTTATGAAGGCTTGTATGACTTTGGATGCCTACAGTTCCGCAAATAAGGCTATGACGTCATTTTCGCTTGCAAAACGCTTAACTAGTTTTTCAGTAGCTATCCATAGCTGAAAACTAGAACATTCTAGGAGGTCTGGTTGGGGAGATATCTTAATTCAAAGTAAATCCATTAAAATCGATTTTTTTGAGTTTTGAAAGTTTGCATGACTTTGGATGTCTACAGTTCCACAAATAAGGCTCGGAAGGCCTTGCGGTTTATTAACCGCTTAATCAGTTTTTGGAGAGCTATCCATTGCTGAAAACTAGAGCATTTTGTGGGCTCTGGTTGCAGAGGAATTTTGATTCAAAGTTAATCTTTCTTGTTTCAACCCAAAAACTAAAAATCTTAATATGGCCATAACTTCCAAAATAAAGCTCGTAAGAGGTTGCGGTTAGCGTTGTTGAACAGATAACGGTCAGGTCTTTGCATTGCCGTTCAAAACTCAACTTTTTTTTTCCAATCGATTTTCGAAAAAAGCATGGACTACCCCCTTATCACTAAAAATTGATTTTTTTACGAAAGTCTCTGGAACTCATTGAAACGTACATATATAGAAAGGTTTTGTCAAATGCAACCAGCACATCCAAAGCAAACCCTTTTATAAGGTCTAGTTTTCGAGATATTTGCATTCAAAGTTATTTTTTTGAGTTATGAAGGCTTGTATGACTTTGGATGCCTACAGTTCCGCAAATAAGGCTATGACGTCATTTTAGATTGCTAAACGCTTAACTATCTCAGTAGCTATCCATAGCTGAAAACTAGAGCATTTTGTGGGCTCTGGTTGCAGAGGAATTTTGATTCAAAGTTAATCTTTCTTGTTTCAACCCAAAAACTAAAAATCTTAATATGACCATAACTTCCAAAATAAAGCTCGTAAGAGGTTGCGGTTAACGTTGTTGAACAGATAACGGTAAGGTCTTTGCATTGCCGTTCAAAACTCAACTTTTTTTTTCCAATCGATTTTCGAAAAAAAGCATGGACTACCCCCTTATCACTAAAAATTGATTTTTTTACGAAAGTCTCTGGAATTCATTGAAACGTACATATATAGAAAGGTTTTGTCAAATGCAACCAGCACATCCAAAGCAAACCCTTTTATAAGGTCTAGTTTTCGAGATATTTGCATTCAAAGTTATTTTTTTGAGTTATGAAGGCTTGTATGACTTTGGATGCCTACAGTTCCGCAAATAAGGCTATGACGTCATTTTCGCTTGCAAAACGCTTAACTAGTTTTTCAGTAGCTAAAACTAAAACATTCTAGGAGGTCTGGTTGCGGAGATATCTTAATTCAAAGTAAATCCATTAAAATCGATTTTTTTGAGTTTTGAAAGTTTGCATGACTTTGGATGTCTACAGTTTCACAAATAAGGCTCGGAAGGCCTTGCGGTTTATTAACCGCTTAATCAGTTTTTGGAGAGCTATCCATTGCTGAAAACTAGAGCATTTTGTGGGCTCTGGTTGCAGAGGAATTTTGATTTAAAGTTAATCTTTCTTGTTTCAACCCAAAAACTAAAAATCTTAATATGACCATAACTTCCAAAATAAAGCTCGTAAGAGGTTGCGGTTAACGTTGTTGAACAGATAACGGTAAGGTCTTTGCATTGCCGTTCAAAACTCAACTTTTTTTTTCCAATCGATTTTCGAAAAAAAGCATGGACTACCCCCTTATCACTAAAAATTGATTTTTTTACGAAAGTCTCTGGAATTCATTGAAACGTACATATTTAGAAAGGTTTTGCAACCAGCACATCCAAAGCAAACCCTTTTATAAGGTCTAGTTTTCGAGATATTTGCATTCAAAGTTATTTTTTTGAGTTATGAAGGCTTGTATGACTTTGGATGCCTACAGTTCCGCAAATAAGGGTATGACGTCATTTTCGCTTGCAAAACTTTTAACTAGTTTTTCAGTAGCTATCCATAGCTGAAAACTAAAACATTCTAGGAGGTCTGGTTGCGGAGATATCTTAATTCAAAGTAAATCCATTAAAATCGATTTTTTTGAGTTTTGAAAGTTTGCATGACTTTGGATGTCTACAGTTCCACAAATAAGGCTCGGAAGCCCTTGCGGTTTATTAACCGCTTAATCAGTTTTTGGAGAGCTATCCATTGCTGAAAACTAGAGCATTTTGTGGGCTCTGGTTGCAGAGGAATTTTGATTCAAAGTTAATCTTTCTTGTTTCAACCCAAAAACTAAAAATCTTAATATGGCCATAACTTCCAAAATAAAGCTCGTAAGAGGTTGCGGTTAGCGTTGTTGAACAGATAACGGTCAGGTCTTTGTATTGCCGTTCAAAACTCAACTTTTTTTTTCCAATCGATTTTCGAAAAAAAGCATGGACTACCCCCTTATCACTAAAAATTCATTTTTTTACGAAAGTCTCTGGAACTCATTGAAACGTAAATATATACAAAAGTTTTGTCAAATGCAACCAGCACATCCAAAGCAAACCCTTTTATAAGGTCTAGTTTTCGAGATATTTGCATTCAAAGTTATTTTTTTGAGTTATGAAGGCTTGTATGACTTTGGATGCCTACAGTTCCGCAAATAAGGCTATGACGTCATTTTCGCTTGCAAAACGCTTAACTAGTTTTTCAGTAGCTATCCATAGCTGAAAACTAAAACATTCTAGGAGGTCTGGTTGCGGAGATATCTTAATTCAAAGTAAATCCATTAAAATCGATTTTTTTGAGTTTTGAAAGTTTGCATGACTTTGGATGTCTACAGTTCCACAAATAAGGCTCGGAAGGCCTTGCGGTTTATTAACCGCTTAATCAGTTTTTAGAGAGCTATCCATTGCTGAAAACTAGAGCATTTTGTGGGCTCTGGTTGCAGAGGAATTTTGATTCAAAGTTAATCTTTCTTGTTTCAACCCAAAAACTAAAAATCTTAATATGGCCATAACTTCCAAAATAAAGCTCGTAAGAGGTTGCGGTTAACGTTGCTGAACAGATAACGGTCAGGACTTTGCATTGCCGTTCAAAACTCAACCTTTTTTTTTTTCCAATCGATTTTCGAAAAAAAGCATGGACTACCCCCCTATCACTAAAAATTGATTTTTTTACGAAAGTCTCTGGAACCCATTGAAACGTACATATATAGAAAGGTTTTGTCAGCACCAGCACATCCAAAGCAAACCCTTTTATAAGGTCTAGTTTTCGAGATATTTGCATTCAAAGTTATTTTTTTGAGTTATGAAGGCTTGTATGACTTTGGATGCCTACAGTTCCGCAAATAAGGCTATGACGTCATTTTCGCTTGCAAAACGCTTAACTAGTTTTTCAGTAGCTATCCATAGCTGAAAACTAAAACATTCTAGGAGGTCTGGTTGCGGAGATATCTTAATTCAAAGTAAATCCATTAAAATCGATTTTTTTGAGTTTTGAAAGTTTGCATGACTTTGGATGTCTACAGTTCCACAAATAAGGCTCGGAAGGCCTTGCATTTTATTAACCGCTTAATCAGTTTTTGGAGAGCTATCCATTGCTGAAAACTAGAGCATTTTGTGGGCTCTGGTTGCAGAGGAATTTCGATTCAAAGTTAATCTTTCTTGTTTCAACCCAAAAACTAAAAATCTTAATATGGCCATAACTTCTAAAATAAAGCTCGTAAGAGGTTCCGGTTAGCGTTGTTGAACAGATAACGGTCAGGTCTTTGCATTGCCGTTCAAAACTCAACTTTTTTTTTCCAATCGTTAGTTTTTCAGTAGCTATCCATAGCTGAAAACTAGAACATTCTAGGAGGTCTGGTTGCGGAGATATCTTAATTCAAAGTAAATCCATTAAAATCGATTTTTTTGAGTTTTGAAAGTTTGCATGACTTTGGATGTCTACAGTTCCAGAAATAAGGCTCGGATGGCCTTGCGGTTTATTAACCGCTTAATCAGTTTTTGGAGAGCTATCCATTGCTGAAAACTAGAGCATTTTGTGGGCTCTGGTTGCAGAGGAATTTTGATTCAAAGTTAATCTTTCTTGTTTCAACCCAAAAACTAAAAATCTTAATATGGCCATTACTTTCAAAATAAAGCTCGTAAGAGGTTGCGGTTAACGTTGTTGAACAGATAACGGTCAGGTCTTTGCATTGCCGTTCAAAACTCAACTTTTTTTTTTTCCAATCGATTTTCGAAAAAAAAGCATGGACTACCCCCTTATCACTAAAAATTGATTTTTTTACGAAAGTCTCTGGAACCCATTGAAACGTACATATATAGAAAGGTTTTGTCAAATGCAACCAGCACATCCAAAGCAAACCCTTTTATAAGGTCTAGTTTTCGAGATATTTGCATTCAAAGTTATTTTTTTGAGTTATGAAGGCTTGTATGACTTTGGATGCCTACAGTTCCGCAAATAAGGCTATGACGTCATTTTCGGTTGCAAAACGCTTAACTAGTTTTTCAGTAGCTATCCATAGCTGAAAACTAGAACATTCTAGGAGGTCTGGTTGCGGAGATATCTTAATTCAAAGTAAATCCAATAAAATCGATTTTTTTGAGTTTTGAAAGTTTGCATGACTTTGGATGTCTACAGTTCCACAAATAAGGCTCGGAAGGCCTTGCGGTTTATTAACCGCTTAATCAGTTTTTGGAGAGCTATCCATTGCTGAAAACTAGAGCATTTTGTGGGCTCTGGTTGCAGAGGAATTTTGATTCAAAGTTAATCTTTCTTGTTTCAACCCAAAAACTAAAAATCTTAATATGGCCATAACTTCCAAAATAAAGCTCGTAAGAGGTTGCGGTTAGCGTTGTTGAACAGATAACGGTCAGGTCTTTGCATTGCCTTTCAAAACTCAACTTTTTTTTTTCCAATCGATTTTCGAAAAAAGCATGGACTACCCCCTTATCACTAAAAATTGATTTTTTTACGAAAGTCTCTGGAACTCATTGAAACGTACATATATAGAAAGGTTTTGTCAAATGCAACCAGCACATCCAAAGCAAACCCTTTTATAAGGTCTAGTTTTCGAGATATTTGCATTCAAAGTTATTTTTTTGAGTTATGAAGGCTTGTATGACTTTGGATGCCTACAGTTCCGCAAATAAGGCTATGACGTCATTTTAGCTTGCTAAACGCTTAACTATCTCAGTAGCTATCCATAGCTGAAAACTAGAGCATTTTGTGGGCTCTGGTTGCAGAGGAATTTTGATTCAAAGTTAATCTTTCTTGTTTCAACCCAAAAACTAAAAATCTTAATATGACCATAACTTCCAAAATAAAGCTCGTAAGAGGTTGCGGTTAACGTTGTTGAACAGATAACGGTAAGGTCTTTGCATTGCCGTTCAAAACTCAACTTTTTTTTTCCAATCGATTTTCGAAAAAAAGCATGGACTACCCCCTTATCACTAAAAATTGATTTTTTTACGAAAGTCTCTGGAATTCATTGAAACGTACATATATAGAAAGGTTTTGTCAAATGCAACCAGCACATCCAAAGCAAACCCTTTTATAAGGTCTAGTTTTCGAGATATTTGCATTCAAAGTTATTTTTTTGAGTTATGAAGGCTTGTATGACTTTGGATGCCTACAGTTCCGCAAATAAGGCTATGACGTCATTTTCGCTTGCAAAACGCTTAACTAGTTTTTCAGTAGCTATCCATAGCTGAAAACTAAAACATTCTAGGAGGTCTGGTTGCGGAGATATCTTAATTCAAAGTAAATCCATTAAAATCGATTTTTTTGAGTTTTGAAAGTTTGCATGACTTTGGATGTCTACATTTCCACAAATAAGGCTCGGAAGGCCTTGCGGTTTATTAACCGCTTAATCAGTTTTTGGAGAGCTATCCATTGCTGAAAACTAGAGCATTTTGTGGGCTCTGGTTGCAGAGGAATTTTGATTCAAAGTTAATCTTTCTTGTTTCAACCCAAAAACTAAAAATCTTAATATGACCATAACTTCCAAAATAAAGCTCGTAAGAGGTTGCGGTTAACGTTGTTGAACAGATAACGGTAAGGTCTTTGCATTGCCGTTCAAAACTCAACTTTTTTTTCCAATCGATTTTCGAAAAAAAGCATGGACTACCCCCTTATCACTAAAAATTGATTTTTTTACGAAAGTCTCTGGAATTCATTGAAACGTACATATATAGAAAGGTTTTGTCAAATGCAACCAGCACATCCAAAGCAAACCCTTTTATAAGGTCTAGTTTTCGAGATATTTGCATTCAAAGTTATTTTTTTGAGTTATGAAGGCTTGTATGACTTTGGATGCCTACAGTTCCGCAAATAAGGCTATGACGTCATTTTCGCTTGCAAAACGCTTAACTAGTTTTTCAGTAGCTATCCATAGCTGAAAACTAAAACATTCTAGGAGGTCTGGTTGCGGAGATATCTTAATTCAAAGTAAATCCATTAAAATCGATTTTTTTGAGTTTTGAAAGTTTGCATGACTTTGGATGTCTACAGTTCCACAAATAAGGCTCGGAAGGCCTTGCGGTTTATTAACCGCTTAATCAGTTTTTGGAGAGCTATCCATTGCTGAAAACTAGAGCATTTTGTGGGCTCTGGTTGCAGAGGAATTTTGATTTAAAGTTAATCTTTCTTGTTTCAACCCAAAAACTAAAAATCTTAATATGATCATAACTTCCAAAATAAAGCTCGTAAGAGGTTGCGGTTAGCGTTGTTGAACAGATAACGGTCAGGTCTTTGTATTGCCGTTCAAAACTCAACTTTTTTTTTCCAATCGATTTTCGAAAAAAAGCATGGACTACCCCCTTATCACTAAAAATTCATTTTTTTACGAAAGTCTCTGGAACTCATTGAAACGTAAATATATACAAAAGTTTTGTCAAATGCAACCAGCACATCCAAAGCAAACCCTTTTATAAGGTCTAGTTTTCGAGATATTTGCATTCAAAGTTATTTTTTTGAGTTATGAAGGCTTGTATGACTTTGGATGCCTACAGTTCCGCAAATAAGGCTATGACGTCATTTTCGCTTGCAAAACGCTTAACTAGTTTTTCAGTAGCTATCCATAGCTGAAAACTAAAACATTCTAGGAGGTCTGGTTGCGGAGATATCTTAATTCAAAGTAAATCCATTAAAATCGATTTTTTTGAGTTTTGAAAGTTTGCATGACTTTGGATGTCTACAGTTCCACAAATAAGGCTCGGAAGGCCTTGCGGTTTATTAACCGCTTAATCAGTTTTTAGAGAGCTATCCATTGCTGAAAACTAGAGCATTTTGTGGGCTCTGGTTGCAGAGGAATTTTGATTCAAAGTTAATCTTTCTTGTTTCAACCCAAAAACTAAAAATCTTAATATGGCCATAACTTCCAAAATAAAGCTCGTAAGAGGTTGCGGTTAACGTTGCTGAACAGATAACGGTCAGGACTTTGCATTGCCGTTCAAAACTCAACCTTTTTTTTTTTCCAATCGATTTTCGAAAAAAAGCATGGACTACCCCCCTATCACTAAAAATTGATTTTTTTATGAAAGTCTCTGGAACCCATTGAAACGTACATATATAGAAAGGTTTTGTCAAATGCAACCAGCACATCCAAAGCAAACCCTTTTATAAGGTCTAGTTTTCGAGATATTTGCATTCAAAGTTATTTTTTTGAGTTATGAAGGCTTGTATGACTTTGGATGCCTACAGTTCCGCAAATAAGGCTATGACGTCATTTTCGCTTGCAAAACGCTTAACTAGTTTTTCAGTAGCTATCCATAGCTGAAAACTAAAACATTCTAGGAGGTCTGGTTGCGGAGATATCTTAATTCAAAGTAAATCCATTAAAATCGATTTTTTTGAGTTTTGAAAGTTTGCATGACTTTGGATGTCTACAGTTCCACAAATAAGGCTCGGAAGGCCTTGCGGTTTATTAACCGCTTAATCAGTTTTTGGAGAGCTATCCATTGCTGAAAACTAGAGCATTTTGTGGGCTCTGGTTGCAGAGGAATTTTGATTTAAAGTTAATCTTTCTTGTTTCAACCCAAAAACTAAAAATCTTAATATGATCATAACTTCCAAAATAAAGCTCGTAAGAGGTTGCGGTTAGCGTTGTTGAACAGATAACGGTCAGGTCTTTGTATTGCCGTTCAAAACTCAACTTTTTTTTTCCAATCGATTTTCGAAAAAAAGCATGGACTACCCCCTTATCACTAAAAATTCATTTTTTTACGAAAGTCTCTGGAACTCATTGAAACGTAAATATATACAAAAGTTTTGTCAAATGCAACCAGCACATCCAAAGCAAACCCTTTTATAAGGTCTAGTTTTCGAGATATTTGCATTCAAAGTTATTTTTTTGAGTTATGAAGGCTTGTATGACTTTGGATGCCTACAGTTCCGCAAATAAGGCTATGACGTCATTTTCGCTTGCAAAACGCTTAACTAGTTTTTCAGTAGCTATCCATAGCTGAAAACTAAAACATTCTAGGAGGTCTGGTTGCGGAGATATCTTAATTCAAAGTAAATCCATTAAAATCGATTTTTTTGAGTTTTGAAAGTTTGCATGACTTTGGATGTCTACAGTTCCACAAATAAGGCTCGGAAGGCCTTGCGGTTTATTAACCGCTTAATCAGTTTTTAGAGAGCTATCCATTGCTGAAAACTAGAGCATTTTGTGGGCTCTGGTTGCAGAGGAATTTTGATTCAAAGTTAATCTTTCTTGTTTCAACCCAAAAACTAAAAATCTTAATATGGCCATAACTTCCAAAATAAAGCTCGTAAGAGGTTGCGGTTAACGTTGCTGAACAGATAACGGTCAGGACTTTGCATTGCCGTTCAAAACTCAACCTTTTTTTTTTTTCCAATCGATTTTCGAAAAAAAGCATGGACTACCCCCCTATCACTAAAAATTGATTTTTTTATGAAAGTCTCTGGAACCCATTGAAACGTACATATATAGAAAGGTTTTGTCAAATGCAACCAGCACATCCAAAGCAAACCCTTTTATAAGGTCTAGTTTTCGAGATATTTGCATTCAAAGTTATTTTTTTGAGTTATGAAGGCTTGTATGACTTTGGATGCCTACAGTTCCGCAAATAAGGCTATGACGTCATTTTCGCTTGCAAAACGCTTAACTAGTTTTTCAGTAGCTATCCATAGCTGAAAACTAAAACATTCTAGGAGGTCTGGTTGCGGAGATATCTTAATTCAAAGTAAATCCATTAAAATCGATTTTTTTGAGTTTTGAAAGTTTGCATGACTTTGGATGTCTACAGTTCCACAAATAAGGCTCGGAAGGCCTTGCGGTTTATTAACCGCTTAATCAGTTTTTGGAGAGCTATCCATTGCTGAAAACTAGAGCATTTTGTGGGCTCTGGTTGCAGAGGAATTTCGATTCAAAATTAATCTTTCTTGTTTCAACCCAAAAACTAAAAATCTTAATATGGCCATAACTTCTAAAATAAAGCTCGTAAGAGGTTCCGGTTAGCGTTGTTGAACAGATAACGGTCAGGTCTTTGCATTGCCGTTCAAAACTCAACTTTTTTTTTCCAATCGTTAGTTTTTCAGTAGCTATCCATAGCTGAAAACTAGAACATTCTAGGAGGTCTGGTTGCGGAGATATCTTAATTCAAAGTAAATCCATTAAAATCGATTTTTTTGAGTTTTGAAAGTTTGCATGACTTTGGATGTCTACAGTTCCAGAAATAAGGCTCGGATGGCCTTGCGGTTTATTAACCGCTTAATCAGTTTTTGGAGAGCTATCCATTGCTGAAAACTAGAGCATTTTGTGGGCTCTGGTTGCAGAGGAATTTTGATTCAAAGTTAATCTTTCTTGTTTCAACCCAAAAACTAAAAATCTTAATATGGCCATTACTTTCAAAATAAAGCTCGTAAGAGGTTGCGGTTAACGTTGTTGAACAGATAACGGTCAGGTCTTTGCATTGCCGTTCAAAACTCAACTTTTTTTTTTCCAATCGATTTTCGAAAAAAAAGCATGGACTACCCCCTTATCACTAAAAATTGATTTTTTTACGAAAGTCTCTGGAACCCATTGAAACGTACATATATAGAAAGGTTTTGTCAAATGCAACCAGCACATCCAAAGCAAACCCTTTTATAAGGTCTAGTTTTCGAGATATTTGCATTCAAAGTTATTTTTTTGAGTTTTGAAGGCTTGTATGAATTTGGATGCCTACAGTTCCGCAAATAAGGCTATGACGTCATTTTCGCTTGCAAAACGCTTAACTAGTTTTTCAGGAGCTATCCATAGCTGAAAACTAAAACATTCTAGGAGGTCTGGTTGCGGAGATATCTTAATTCAAAGTAAATCCATTAAAATCGATTTTTTTGAGTTTTTAAAGTTTGCATGACTTTGGATGTCTACAGTTCCACAAATAAGGCTCGGAAGGCCTTGCGGTTTATTAACCGCTTAATCAGTTTTTGAAGAGCTATCCATTTCTGAAAACTAGAGCATTTTGTGGGCTCTGGTTGCAGAGGAATTTTGATTCAAAGTTAGTCTTTCTTGTTTCAACCCAAAAACTAAAAATCTTAATATGGCCATAACTTCCAAAATAAAGCTCGTAAGAGGTTGCGGTTAGCGTTGTTGAACAGATAACGGTCAGGTCTTTGCATTGCCGTTCAAAACTCAACTTTTTTTTTCCAATCGATTTTCGAAAAAAAGCATGGACTACCCCCTTATCACTAAAAATTGATTTTTTTACGAAAGTCTCTGGAACTCATTGAAACGTACATATATAGAAAGGTTTTGTCAAATGCAACCAGCACATCCAAAGCAAACCCTTTTATAAGGTCTAGTTTTCGAGATATTTGCATTCAAAGTTATTTTTTTGAGTTATGAAGGCTTGTATGACTTTGGATGCCTACAGTTCCGCAAATAAGGCTATGACGTCATTTTCGCTTGCAAACCGCTTAACTAGTTTTTCAGTAACTATCCATAGCTGAAAACTAGAACATTCTAGGAGGTCTGGTTGCGGAGATATCTTAATTCAAAGTAAATCCATTAAAATCGAATTTTTTGAGTTTTGAAAGTTTGCATGACTTTGGATGTCTACAGTTCCACAAATAAGGCTCGGAAGGCCTTGCGGTTTATTAATTGCTTAATCAGTTTTTGGAGAGCTATCCATTGCTGAAAACTAGAGCATTTTGTGGGCTCTGGTTGCAGAGGAATTTCGATTCAAAGTTAATCTTTCTTGTTTCAACCCAAAAACTAAAAATCTTAATATGGCCATAACTTCTAAAATAAAGCTCGTAAGAGGTTGCGGTTAGCGTTGTTGAACAGATAACGGTCAGGTCTTTGCATTGCCGTTCAAAACTCAACTTTTTTTTTCCAATCGATTTTCGAAAAAAAGCATGGACTACCCCCTTATCACTAAAAATTGATTTTCTTACGAAAGTCTCTGGAACTCATTGAAACGTACATATATAGAAAGGTTTTGTCAAATGCAACCAGCACATCCAAAGCAAACCCTTTTATAAGGTCTAGTTTTCGAGATATTTGCATTCAAAGTTATTTTTTTGAGTTATGAAGGCTTGTATGACTTTGGATGCCTACAGTTCCGCAAATAAGGCTATGACGTCATTTTCGCTTGCAAAACGCTTAACTAGTTTTTCAGTAGCTATCCATAGCTGAAAACTAGAACATTCTAGGAGGTCTGGTTGCGGAGATATCTTAATTCAAAGTAAATCCATTAAAATCGAATTTTTTGAGTTTTGAAAGTTTGCATGACTTTGGATGTCTACAGTTCCACAAATAAGGCTCGGAAGGCCTTGCGGTTTATTAACCGCTTAATCAGTTTTGGGAGAGCTATCCATTGCTGAAAACTAGAGCATTTTGTGGGCTCTGGTTGCAGAGGAATTTCGATTCAAAGTTAATCTTTCTTGTTTCAACCCAAAAACTAAAAATCTTAATATGGCCATAACTTCTAAAATAAAGCTCGTAAGAGGTTGCGGTTAGCGTTGTTGAACAGATAACGGTAAGGTCTTTGCATTGCCGTTCAAAACTCAACTTTTTTTTTCCAATCGATTTTCGAAAAAAAGCATGGACTACCCCCTTATCACTAAAAATTGATTTTCTTACGAAAGTCTCTGGAACTCATTGAAACGTACATATATAGAAAGGTTTTGTCAAATGCAACCAGCACATCCAAAGCAAACCCTTTTATAAGGTCTAGTTTTCGAGATATTTGCATTCAAAGTTATTTTTTTGAGTTATGAAGGCTTGTATGACTTTGGATGCCTACAGTTCCGCAAATAAGGCTATGACGTCATTTTCGCTTGCAAAACGCTTAACTAGTTTTTCAGTAGCTATCCATAGCTGAAAACTAGAACATTCTAGGAGGTCTGGTTGCGGAGATATCTTAATTCAAAGTAAATCCATTAAAATCGAATTTTTTGAGTTTTGAAAGTTTGCATGACTTTGGATGTCTACAGTTCCACAAATAAGGCTCGGAAGGCCTTGCGGTTTATTAACCGCTTAATCAGTTTTTGGAGAGCTATCCATTGCTGAAAACTAGATCATTTTGTGGGCTCTGGTTGCAGAGGAATTTTGATTCAAAGTTAATCTTTCTTGTTTCAACCCAAAAACTTAAAATCTTAATATGGCCATAACTTCCAAAATAAAGCTCGTAAGAGGTTGCGGTTAGCGTTGTTGAACAGATAGCGGTCAGGTCTTTGCATTGCCGTTCAAAACTCAACTTTTTTTTTCCAATCGATTTTCGAAAAAAAGCATGGACTACCCCCTTATCACTAAAAATTGATTTTTTTACGAAAGTCTCTGGAACTCATTGAAACGTACATATTTAGAAAGGTTTTGCAACCAGCACATCCAAAGCAAACCCTTTTATAAGGTCTAGTTTTCGAGATATTTGCATTCAAAGTTATTTTTTTGAGTTATGAAGGCTTGTATGACTTTGGATGCCTACAGTTCCGCAAATAAGGGTATGACGTCATTTTCGCTTGCAAAACTTTTAACTAGTTTTTCAGTAGCTATCCATAGCTGAAAACTAAAACATTCTAGGAGGTCTGGTTGCGGAGATATCTTAATTCAAAGTAAATCCATTAAAATCGATTTTTTTGAGTTTTGAAATTTGCATGACTTTGGATGTCTACAGTTCCACAAATAAGGCTCGGAAGCCCTTGCGGTTTATTAACCGCTTAATCAGTTTTTGGAGAGCTATCCATTGCTGAAAACTAGAGCATTTTGTGGGCTCTGGTTGCAGAGGAATTTTGATTCAAAGTTAATCTTTCTTGTTTCAACCCAAAAACTAAAAATCTTAATATGGCCATAACTTCCAAAATAAAGCTCGTAAGAGGTTGCGGTTAGCGTTGTTGAACAGATAACGGTCAGGTCTTTGTATTGCCGTTCAAAACTCAACTTTTTTTTTCCAATCGATTTTCGAAAAAAAGCATGGACTACCCCCTTATCACTAAAAATTCATTTTTTTACGAAAGTCTCTGGAACTCATTGAAACGTAAATATATACAAAAGTTTTGTCAAATGCAACCAGCACATCCAAAGCAAACCCTTTTATAAGGTCTAGTTTTCGAGATATTTGCATTCAAAGTTATTTTTTTGAGTTATGAAGGCTTGTATGACTTTGGATGCCTACAGTTCCGCAAATAAGGCTATGACGTCATTTTCGCTTGCAAAACGCTTAACTAGTTTTTCAGTAGCTATCCATAGCTGAAAACTAAAACATTCTAGGAGGTCTGGTTGCGGAGATATCTTAATTCAAAGTAAATCCATTAAAATCGATTTTTTTGAGTTTTGAAAGTTTGCATGACTTTGGATGTCTACAGTTCCACAAATAAGGCTCGGAAGGCCTTGCGGTTTATTAACCGCTTAATCAGTTTTTAGAGAGCTATCCACTGCTGAAAACTAGAGCATTTTGTGGGCTCTGGTTGCAGAGGAATTTTGATTCAAAGTTAATCTTTCTTGTTTCAACCCAAAAACTAAAAATCTTAATATGGCCATAACTTCCAAAATAAAGCTCGTAAGAGGTTGCGGTTAACGTTGCTGAACAGATAACGGTCAGGACTTTGCATTGCCGTTCAAAACTCAACCTTTTTTTTTTTCCAATCGATTTTCGAAAAAAAGCATGGACTACCCCCCTATCACTAAAAATTGATTTTTTTACGAAAGTCTCTGGAACCCATTGAAACGTACATATATAGAAAGGTTTTGTCAAATGCAACCAGCACATCCAAAGCAAACCCTTTTATAAGGTCTAGTTTTCGAGATATTTGCATTCAAAGTTATTTTTTTGAGTTATGAAGGCTTGTATGACTTTGGATGCCTACAGTTCCGCAAATAAGGCTATGACGTCATTTTCGCTTGCAAAACGCTTAACTAGTTTTTCAGTAGCTATCCATAGCTGAAAACTAAAACATTCTAGGAGGTCTGGTTGCGGAGATATCTTAATTCAAAGTAAATCCATTAAAATCGATTTTTTTGAGTTTTGAAAGTTTGCATGACTTTGGATGTCTACAGTTCCACAAATAAGGCTCGGAAGGCCTTGCGGTTTATTAACCGCTTAATCAGTTTTTGGAGAGCTATCCATTGCTGAAAACTAGAGCATTTTGTGGGCTCTGGTTGCAGAGGAATTTTGATTCAAAGTTAATCTTTCTTGTTTCAACCCAAAAACTAAAAATCTTAATATGGCCATAACTTCCAAAATAAAGCTCGTAAGAGGTTGCGGTTAGCGTTGTTGAACAGATAACGGTCAGGTCTTTGCATTGCCGTTCAAAACTCAACTTTTTTTTTCCAATCGATTTTCGAAAAAAAGCATGGACTACCCCCTTATCACTAAAAATTGATTTTTTTACGAAAGTCTCTGGAATTCATTGACGCGTACATATATAGAAAGGTTTTGTCAAATGCAACCAGCACATCCAAAGCAAACCCTTTTATAAGGTCTAGTTTTCGAGATATTTGCATTCAAAGTTATTTTTTGAGTTATGAAGGCTTGTATGACTTTGGATGCCTACAGTTCCGCAAATAAGGCTATGACGTCATTTTCGCTTGCAAAACGCTTAACTAGTTTTTCAGTAGCTATCCATAGCTGAAAACTAGAACATTCTAGGAGGTCTGGTTGGGGAGATATCTTAATTCAAAGTAAATCCATTAAAATTTATTTTTTTGAGTTTTGAAAGTTTGCATGACTTTGGATGTCTACAGTTCCACAAATAAGGCTCGGAAGGCCTTGCGGTTTATTAACCGCTTAATCAGTTTTTGGAGAGCTATCCATTGCTGAAAACTAGAGCATTTTGTGGGCTCTGGTTGCAGAGGAATTTTGATTCAAAGTTAATCTTTCTTGTTTCAACCCAAAAAATAAAAATCTTAATATGGCCATAACTTCCAAAATAAAGCTCGTAAGAGGTTGCGGTTAACGTTGTTGAACAGATAACGGTCAGGTCTTTGTATTGCCGTTCAAAACTCAACTTTTTTTTTCCAATCGATTTTCGAAAAAAAGCATGGACTACCCCCTTATCACTAAAAATTCATTTTTTTACGAAAGTCTCTGGAACTCATTGAAACGTACATATATAGAAAGGTTTTGTCAAATGCAACCAGCACATCCAAAGCAAACCCTTTTATAAGGTCTAGTTTTCGAGATATTTGCATTCAAAATTATTTTTTTGAGTTATGAAGGCTTGTATGACTTTGGATGCCTACAGTTCCGCAAATAAGGCTATGACGTCATTTTCGCTTGCAAAACGCTTAACTAGTTTTTCAGTAGCTATCCATAGCTGAAAACTAAAACATTCTAGGAGGTCTGGTTGCGGAGATATCTTAATTCAAAGTAAATCCATTAAAATCGATTTTTTTGAGTTTTGAAAGTTTGCATGACTTTGGATGTCTACAGTTCCACAAATAAGGCTCGGAAGGCCTTGCGGTTTATTAACCGCTTAATCAGTTTTTAGAGAGCTATCCATTGCTGAAAACTAGAGCATTTTGTGGGCTCTGGTTGCAGAGGAATTTTGATTCAAAGTTAATCTTTCTTGTTTCAACCCAAAAACTAAAAATCTTAATATGGCCATAACTTCCAAAATAAAGCTCGTAAGAGGTTGCGGTTAACGTTGTTGAACAGATAACGGTCAGGACTTTGCATTGCCGTTCAAAACTCAACCTTTTTTTTTTTTCCAATCGATTTTCGAAAAAAAGCATGGACTACCCCCCTATCACTAAAAATTGATTTTTTTACGAAAGTCTCTGGAACCCATTGAAACGTACATATATAGAAAGGTTTTGTCAAATGCAACCAGCACATCCAAAGCAAACCCTTTTATAAGGTCTAGTTTTCGAGATATTTGCATTCAAAGTTATTTTTTTGAGTTATGAAGGCTTGTATGAATTTGGATGCCTACAGTTCCGCAAATAAGGCTATGACGTCATTTTTTCTTGCAAAACGCTTAACTAGTTTTTCAGTAGCTATCCATAGCTGAAAACTAAAACATTCTAGGAGGTCTGGTTGCGGAGATATCTTAATTCAAAGTAAATCCATTAAAATCGATTTTTTTGAGTTTTGAAAGTTTGCGTGACTTTGGATGTCTACAGTTCCACAAATAAGGCTCGGAAGGCCTTGCGGTTTATTAACCGCTTAATCAGTTTTTGGAGAGCTATCCATTGCTGAAAACTAGAGCATTTTGTGGGCTCTGGTTGCAGAGGAATTTTGATTCAAAGTTAATCTTTCTTGTTTCAACCCAAAAACTAAAAATCTTAATATGGCCATAACTTCCAAAATAAAGCTCGTAAGAGGTTGCGGTTAGCGTTGTTGAACAGATAACGGTCAGGTCTTTGCATTGCCGTTCAAAACTCAACTTTTTTTTTCCAATCGATTTTCGAAAAAAAGCATGGACTACCCCCTTATCACTAAAAATTGATTTTTTTACGAAAGTCTCTGGAATTCATTGACGCGTACATATATAGAAAGGTTTTGTCAAATGCAACCAGCACATCCAAAGCAAACCCTTTTATAAGGTCTAGTTTTCGAGATATTTGCATTCAAAGTTATTTTTTGAGTTATGAAGGCTTGTATGACTTTGGATGCCTACAGTTCCGCAAATAAGGCTATGACGTCATTTTCGCTTGCAAAACGCTTAACTAGTTTTTCAGTAGCTATCCATAGCTGAAAACTAGAACATTCTAGGAGGTCTGGTTGGGGAGATATCTTAATTCAAAGTAAATCCATTAAAATTTATTTTTTTGAGTTTTGAAAGTTTGCATGACTTTGGATGTCTACAGTTCCACAAATAAGGCTCGGAAGGCCTTGCGGTTTATTAACCGCTTAATCAGTTTTTGGAGAGCTATCCATTGCTGAAAACTAGAGCATTTTGTGGGCTCTGGTTGCAGAGGAATTTTGATTCAAAGTTAATCTTTCTTGTTTCAACCCAAAAACTAAAAATCTTAATATGGCCATAACTTGTTGTTGAACAGATAACGGTCAGGTCTTTGCATTGCCGTTCAAAACTCAACTTTTTTTTCCAATCGATTTTCGAAAAAAAGCATGGACTACCCCCTTATCACTAAAAATTCATTTTTTTACGAAAGTCTCTGGAACTCATTGAAACGTACATATATAGAAAGGTTTTGTCAAATGCAACCAGCACATCCAAAGCAAACCCTTTTATAAGGTCTAGTTTTCGAGATATTTGCATTCAAAGTTATTTTTTTGAGTTATGAAGGCTTGTATGACTTTGGATGCCTACAGTTCCGCAAATAAGGCTATGACGTCATTTTGCTTGCAAAATTCTTAACTAGTTTTTCAGTAGCTATCCATAGCTGAAAACTAGAACATTCTAGGAGGTGTGGTTGCGGAGATATCTTAATTCAAAGTAAATCCATTAAAATCGATTTTTTGAGTTTTGAAAGTTTGCATGACTTTGGATGTCTACAGTTCCACAAATAAGGCTCGGAAGGCCTTGCGGTTTATTAACCGCTTAATCAGTTTTTGGAGAGCTATCCATTGCTGAAAACTAGAGCATTTTGTGGGCTCTGGTTGCAGAGGAATTTTGATTCAAAGTTAATCTTTCTTGTTTCAACCCAAAAACTAAAAATCTTAATATGGCCATAACTTCCAAAATAAAGCTCGTAAGAGGTTGCGGTTAACGTTGTTGAACAGATAACGGTCAGGTCTTTGCATTGCCGTTCAAAACTCAACTTTTTTTTTCCAATCGATTTTCGAAAAAAAGCATGGACTACCCCCTTATCACTAAAAATTGTTTTATTTACGAAAGTCTCTGGAACCCATTGAAACGTACATATATAGAAAGGTTTTGTCAAATGCAACCAGCACATCCAAAGCAAACCCTTTTATAAGGTCTAGTTTTCGAGATATTTGCATTCAAAGTTATTTTTTTGAGTTATGAAGGCTTGTATGACTTTGGATGCCTACAGTTCCGCAAATAAGGCTATGACGTCATTTTCGCTTGCAAAACGCTTAACAAGTTTTTCAGTAGTTATCCATAGCTGAAAACTAAAACATTCTAGGAGGTCTGGTTGGGGAGATATCTTAATTCAAAGTAAATCCATTAAAATCGATTTTTTTGAGTTTTGAAAGTTTGCATGACTTTGGATGTCTACAGTTCCACAAATAAGGCTCGGAAGGCCTTGCGGTTTATTAACCGCTTAATCAGTTTTTGGAGAGCTATCCATTGCTGAAAACTAGAGCATTTTGTGGGCTCTGGTTGCAGAGGAATTTTGATTCAAAGTTAATCTTTCTTGTTTCAACCCAAAAACTAAAAATCTTAATATGGCCATAACTTCCAAAATAAAGCTCGTAAGAGGTTGCGGTTAGCGTTGTTGAACAGATAACGGTCAGGAATTTGCATTGCCGTTCAAAACTCAACCTTTTTTTTTTTTCAATCGATTTTCGAAAAAAAGCATGGACTACCCCCTTATCACTAAAAATTGTTTTATTTACGAAAGTCTCTGGAACCCATTGAAACGTACATATATAGAAAGGTTTTGTCAAATGCAACCAGCACATCCAAAGCAAACCCTTTTATAAGGTCTAGTTTTCGAGATATTTGCATTCAAAGTTATTTTTTTGAGTTATGAAGGCTTGTATGACTTTGGATGCCTACAGTTCCGCAAATAAGGCTATGACGTCATTTTGCTTGCAAAATTCTTAACTAGTTTTTCAGTAGCTATCCAAAGCTGAAAACTAGAACATTCTAGGAGGTGTGGTTGCGGAGATATCTTAATTCAAAGTAAATCCATTAAAATCGATTTTTTGAGTTTTGAAAGTTTGCATGACTTTGGATGTCTACAGTTCCACAAATAAGGCTCGGAAGGCCTTGCGGTTTATTAACCGCTTAATCAGTTTTTGGAGAGCTATCCATTGCTGAAAACTAGAGCATTTTGTGGGCTCTGGTTGCAGAGGAATTTTGATTCAAAGTTAATCTTTCTTGTTTCAACCCAAAAACTAAAAATCTTAATATGGCCATAACTTCCAAAATAAAGCTCGTAAGAGGTTGCGGTTAACGTTGTTGAACAGATAACGGTCAGGTCTTTGCATTGCCGTTCAAAACTCAACTTTTTTTTTCCAATCGATTTTCGAAAAAAAGCATGGACTACCCCCTTATCACTAAAAATTGTTTTATTTACGAAAGTCTCTGGAACCCATTGAAACGTACATATATAGAAAGGTTTTGTCAAATGCAACCAGCACATCCAAAGCAAACCCTTTTATAAGGTCTAGTTTTCGAGATATTTGCATTCAAAGTTATTTTTTTGAGTTATGAAGGCTTGTATGACTTTGGATGCCTACAGTTCCGCAAATAAGGCTATGACGTCATTTTTGCTTGCAAAACGCTTAACTAGTTTTTCAGTAGCTATCCATAGCTGAAAACTAGAACATTCTAGGAGGTCTGGTGGGGAGATATCTTAAATCAAAGTAAATCCATTAAAATCGATTTTTTTGAGTTTTGAAAGTTTGCATGACTTTGGATGTCTACAGTTCCACAAATAAGGCTCGGAAGGCCTTGCGGTTTATTAACCGCTTAATCAGCTTTTGGAGAGCTATCCATTGCTGAAAACTAGAGCATTTTGTGGGCTCTGGTTGCAGAGGAATTTTGATTCAAAGTTAATCTTTCTTGTTTCAACCCAAAAACTAAAAATCTTAATATGGCCATAACTTCCAAAATAAAGCTCGTAAGAGGTTGCGGTTAGCGTTGTTGAACAGATAACGGTCAGGAATTTGCATTGCCGTTCAAAACTCAACCTTTTTTTTTTTTCAATCGATTTTCGAAAAAAAGCATGGACTACCCCCTTATCACTAAAAATTGATTTTTTTACGAAAGTCTCTGGAACCCATTGAAACGTACATATATAGAAAGGTTTTGTCAAATGCAACCAGCACATCCAAAGCAAACCCTTTTATAAGGTCTAGTTTTCGAGATATTTGCATTCAAAGTTATTTTTTTGAGTTATGAAGGCTTGTATGACTTTGGATGCCTACAGTTCCGCAAATAAGGCTATGACGTCATTTTCGCTTGCAAAACGCTTAACTACTTTTTCAGTAGTTATCCATAGCTGAAAACTAAAACATTCTAGGAGGTCTGGTTGGGGAGATATCTTAATTCAAAGTAAATCCATTAAAATCGATTTTTTTGAGTTTTGAAAGTTTGCATGACTTTGGATGTCTACAGTTCCACAAATAAGGCTCGGAAGGCCTTGCGGTTTATTAACCGCTTAATCAGTTTTTGGAGAGCTATCCATTGCTGAAAACTAGAGCATTTTGTGGGCTCTGGTTGCAGAGGAATTTTGATTCAAAGTTAATCTTTCTTGTTTCAACCCAAAAACTAAAAATCTTAATATGGCCATAACTATCGATTTTCGAAAAAAAGCATGGACTACCCCCTTATCACTAAAAATTGATTTTTTTACGAAAGTCTCTGGAACTCATTGAAACGTTCATATATAGAAAGGTTTTGTCAAATGCAACCAGCACATCCAAAGCAAACCCTTTTATAAGGTCTAGTTTTCGAGATATTTGCATTCAAAGTTATTTTTTTGAGTTATGAAGGCTTGTATGACTTTGGATGCCTACAGTTCCGCAAATAAGGCTATGACGTCATTTTTGCTTGCAAACCGTTTAACTAGTTTTTCAGTAGCTATCCATAGCTGAAAACTAGAACATTCTAGGAGGTCTGGTTGCAGAGATATCTTAATTCAAAGTAAATCCATTAAAATCGAATTTTTTGAGTTTTGAAAGTTTGCATGACTTTGGATGTCTACAGTTCCACAAATAAGGCTCGGAAGGCCTTGCGGTTTATTAACCGCTTAATCAGTTTTTGGAGAGCTATCCATTGCTGAAAACTAGAGCATTTTGTGGGCTCTGGTTGCAGAGGAATTTCGATTCAAAGTTAATCTTTCTTGTTTCAACCCAAAAACTAAAAATCTTAATATGGCCATACCTTCCAAAATAAAGCTCGTAAGAGGTTGCGGTTAGCGTTGTTGAACAGATAACGGTCAGGTCTTTGCATTGCCGTTCAAAACTCAACTTTTTTTTCCAATCGATTTTCGAAAAAAAGCATGGACTACCCCCTTATCACTAAAAATTGATTTTCTTACGAAAGTCTCTGGAACTCATTGAAACGTACATATATAGAAAGGTTTTGTCAAATGCAACCAGCACATCCAAAGCAAACCCTTTTATAAGGTCTAGTTTTCGAGATATTTGCATTCAAAGTTATTTTTTTGAGTTATGAAGGCTTGTATGACTTTGGATGCCTACAGTTCCGCAAATAAGGCTATGACGTCATTTTCGCTTGCAAAACGCTTAACTAGTTTTTCAGTAGCTATCCATAGCTGAAAACTAGAACATTCTAGGAGGTCTGGTTGCGGAGATATCTTAATTCAAAGTAAATCCATTAAAATCGAATTTTTTGAGTTTTGAAAGTTTGCATGACTTTGGATGTCTACAGTTCCACAAATACGGCTCGGAAGGCCTTGCGGTTTATTAACCGCTTAATCAGTTTTTGGAGAGCTATCCATTGCTGAAAACTAGAGCATTTTGTGGGCTCTGGTTGCAGAGGAATTTTGATTCAAAGTTAATCTTTCTTGTTTCAACCCAAAAACTAAAAATCTTAATATGACCATAACTTCCAAAATAAAGCTCCTAAGAGGTTGCGGTTAACGTTGTTGAACAGATAACGGTAAGGTCTTTGCATTGCCGTTCAAAACTCAACTTTTTTTTCCAATCGATTTTCGAAAAAAAGCATGGACTACCCCCTTATCACTAAAAATTGATTTTTTTACGAAATTGTCTAGAATTCATTGAAACGTACATATATAGAAAGGTTTTGTCAAATGCAACCAGCACATCCAAAGCAAACCCTTTTATTAGGTCTAGTTTTCGAGATATTTGCATTCAAAGTTATTTTTTTGAGTTATGAAGGCTTGTATGACTTTGGATGCCCACAGTTCCGCAAACAAGGGTATGACGTCATTTTCGCTTGCAAAACGCTTAACTAGTTTTTCAGTAGCTATCCATTGCTGAAAACTAGAGCATTTTGTGGGCTCTGGTTGCAGAGGAATTTTGATTCAAAGTTAATCTTTCTTGTTTCAACCCAACAACTAAAAATCTTAATATGGCCATAACTTCCAAAATAAAGCTCGTAAGAGGTTGCGGTTAACGTTGTTGAACAGATAACGGTCAGGTCTTTGCATTGCCGTTCAAAACTCAACTTTTTTTTTTCCAATCGATTTTCGAAAAAAGCATAGACTATCCCCTTATCACTAAAAATTGATTTTTTTACGAAAGTCTCTGGAACCCATTGAAACGTACATATATAGAAAGGTTTTGTCAAATGCAACCAGCACATCCAAAGCAAACCCTTTTATAAGGTCTAGTTTTCGAGATATTTGCATTCAAAGTTATTTTTTTGAGTTATGAAGGCTTGTATGACTTTGGATGCCTTCAGTTCCGCAAATAAGGCTATGACGTCATTTTCGCTTGCAAAACGCTTAACTAGTTTTTCAGTAGCTATCCATAGCTGAAAACTAGAACATTCTAGGAGGTCTGGTTGGGGAGATATCTTAATTCAAAGTAAATCCATTAAAATCGATTTTTTTGAGTTTTGAAAGTTTGCATGACTTTGGATGTCTACAGTTCCACAAATAAGGCTCGGAAGGCCTTGCGGTTTATTAACCGCTTAATCAGTTTTTGGAGAGCTATCCATTGCTGAAAACTAGAGCATTTTGTGGGCTCTGGTTGCAGAGGAATTTTGATTCAAAGTTAATCTTTCTTGTTTCAACCCAAAAACTAAAAATCTTAATATGGCCATAACTTCCAAAATAAAGCTCGTAAGAGGTTGCGGTTAGCGTTGTTGAACAGATAACGGTCAGGTCTTTGCATTGCCGTTCAAAACTCAACTTTTTTTTTCCAATCGATTTTCGAAAAAAAGCATGGACTCAACTTTTTTTTCCAATCGATTTTCGAAAAAAAGCATAGACTATCCCCTTATCACTAAAAATTGATTTTTTTACGAAAGTCTCTGGAATTCATTGAAACGTACATATAAAGAAAGGTTTTGTCAAATGCAACCAGCACATCCAAAGCAAACCCTTTTATAAGGTCTAGTTTTCGAGATATTTGCATTCAAAGTTATTTTTTTGAGTTATGAAGGCTTGTATGACTTTGGATGCCTACAGTTCCGCAAATAAGGGTATGACGTCATTTTCGCTTGCAAAACGCTTAACTAGTTTTTCAGTAGCTATCCATAGCTGAAAACTAGAACATTCTAGGAGGTCTGGTTGCGGAGATATCTTAATTCAAAGTAAATCCATTAAAATCGATTTTTTTGAGTTTTGAAAGTTTGCATGACTTTGGATGTCTACAGTTCCACAAACAAGGCTCGGAAGGCCTTGCGGTTTATTAACCGCTTAATCAGTTTTTGGAGAGCTATCCATTGCTGAAAACTAGAGCATTTTGTGGGCTCTGGTTGCAGAGGAATTTTGATTCAAAGTTAATCTTTCTTGTTTCAACCCAACAACTAAAAATCTTAATATGGCCATAACTTCCAAAATAAAGCTCGTAAGAGGTTGCGGTTAACGTTGTTGAACAGATAACGGTCAGGTCTTTGCATTGCCGTTCAAAACTCAACTTTTTTTTTTCCAATCGATTTTCGAAAAAAGCATAGACAATCCCCTTATCACTAAAAATTGATTTTTTTACGAAAGTCTCTGGAACCCATTGAAACGTACATATATAGAAAGGTTTTGTCAAATGCAACCAGCCCATCCAAAGCAAACCCTTTTATAAGGTCTAGTTTTCGAGATATTTGCATTCAAAGTTATTTTTTTGAGTTATGAAGGCTTGTATGACTTTGGATGCCTACAGTTCCGCAAATAAGGCTATGACGTCATTTTCGCTTGCAAAACGCTTAACTAGTTTTTCAGTAGCTATCCATAGCTGAAAACTAGAACATTCTAGGAGGTCTGGTTGGGGAGATATCTTAATTCAAAGTAAATCCATTAAAATCGATTTTTTTGAGTTTTGAAAGTTTGCATGACTTTGGATGTCTACAGTTCCACAAACAAGGCTCGGAAGGCCTTGCGGTTTATTAACCGCTTAATCAGTTTTTGGAGAGCTATCCATTGCTGAAAACTAGAGCATTTTGTGGGCTCTGGTTGCAGAGGAATTTTGATTCAAAGTTAATCTTTCTTGTTTCAACCCAACAACTAAAAATCTTAATATGGCCATAACTTCCAAAATAAAGCTCGTAAGAGGTTGCGGTTAACGTTGTTGAACAGATAACGGTCAGGTCTTTGCATTGCCGTTCAAAACTCAACTTTTTTTTTTCCAATCGATTTTCGAAAAAAGCATAGACAATCCCCTTATCACTAAAAATTGATTTTTTTACGAAAGTCTCTGGACCCCATTGAAACGTACATATATAGAAAGGTTTTGTCAAATGCAACCAGCACATCCAAAGCAAACCCTTTTATAAGGTCTAGTTTTCGAGATATTTGCATTCAAAGTTATTTTTTTGAGTTATGAAGGCTTGTATGACTTTGGATGCCTACAGTTCCGCAAATAAGGCTATGACGTCATTTTCGCTTGCAAAACGCTTAACTAGTTTTTCAGTAGCTATCCATAGCTGAAAACTAGAACATTCTAGGAGGTCTGGTTGGGGAGATATCTTAATTCAAAGTAAATCCATTAAAATCGATTTTTTTGAGTTTTGAAAGTTTGCATGACTTTGGATGTCTACAGTTCCACAAATAAGGCTCGGAAGGCCTTGCGGTTTATTAACCGCTTAATCAGTTTTTAGAGAGCTATCCATTGCTGAAAACTAGAGCATTTTGTGGGCTCTGGTTGCAGAGGAATTTTGATTCAAAGTAAATCTTTCTTGTTTCAACCCAAAAACTAAAAATCTTAATATGGCCATAACTTCCAAAATAAAGCTCGTAAGAAGTTGCGGTTAGCGTTGTTGAACAGATAACGGTCAGGTCTTTGCATTGCCGTTCAAAACTCAACTTTTTTTTTCCAATCGATTTTCGAAAAAAAAGCATGGACTACCCCCTTATCACTAAAAATTGATTTTTTTACGAAAGTCTCTGGAATTCATTGAAACGTACATATATAGAAAGGTTTTGTCAAATGCAACCAGCACATCCAAAGCAAACCCTTTTATAAGGTCTAGTTTTCGAGATATTTGCATTCAAAGTTATTTTTTTGAGTTATGAAGGCTTGTATGACTTTGGATGCCTACAGTTCCGCAAATAAGGCTATGACGTCATTTTCGCATGCAAAACGCTTAACTAGTTTTTCAGTAGTTATCCATAGCTGAAAACTAGAACATTCTAGGAGGTCTGGTTGCGGAGATATCTTAATTCAAAGTAAATCCATTAAAATCGATTTTTTTGAGTTTTGAAAGTTTGCATGACTTTGGATGTCTACAGTTCCACAAATAAGGCTCGGAAGGCCTTGCGGTTTATTAACCGCTTAATCAGTTTTTGGAGAGCTATCCATTGCTGAAAACTAGAGCATTTTGTGGGCTCTGGTTGCAGAGGAATTTTGATTCAAAGTTAATCTTTCTTGTTTCAACCCAAAAACTAAAAATCTTAATATGGCCATAACTTCCAAAATAAAGCTCGTAAGAGGTTGCGGTTAGCGTTGTTGAACAGATAACGGTCAGGTCTTTGCATTTCCGTTCAAAACTCAACTTTTTTTTTTTCCAATCGATTTGCGAAAAAAAGCATGGACTACCCCCTTATCACTAAAAATTGATTTATTTACGAAAGTCTCTGGAACCCATTGAAACGTACATATATAGAAAGGTTTTATCAAATGCAACCAGCACATCCAAAGCAAACCCTTTTATAAGGTCTAGTTTTCGAGATATTTGCATTCAAAGTTATTTTTTTGAGTTATGAAGGCTTGTATGACTTTGGATGCCTACAGTTCCGCAAATAAGGCTATGACGTCATTTTCGCTTGCAAAACGCTTAACTAGTTTTTCAGTAGTTATCCATAGCTGAAAACTAGAACATTCTAGGAGGTCTGGTTGCGGAGATATCTTAATTCAAAGTAAATCCATTAAAATCGATTTTTTTGAGTTTTGAAAGTTTGCATGACTTTGGATGTCTACAGTTCCACAAATAAGGCTCGGAAGGCCTTGCGGTTTATTAACCGCTTAATCAGTTTTTGGAGAGCTATCTATTGCTGAAAACTAGAGCATTTTGTGGGCTCTGGTTGCAGAGGAATTTTGATTCAAAGTTAATCTTTCTTGTTTCAACCCAAAAACTAAAAATCTTAATATGGCCATAACTTCCAAAATAAAGCTCGTAAGAAGTTGCGGTTACCGTTGTTGAACAGATAACGGTCAGGTCTTTGCATTGCCGTTCAAAACTCAACTTTTTTTTTCCAATCGATTTTCGAAAAAAAGCATGGACTACCCCCTTATCACTAAAAATTGATTTTTTTACGAAAGTCTCTGGAATTCATTGAAACGTACATATATAGAAAGGTTTGTCAAATGCAACCAGCACATCCAAAGCAAACCCTTTTATAAGGTCTAGTTTTCGAGATATTTGCATTCAAAGTTATTTTTTTGAGTTATGAAGGCTTGTATGACTTTGGATGCCTACAGTTCCGCAAATAAGGCTATGACGTCATTTTCGCTTGCAAAACGCTTAACTAGTTTTTCAGTAGTTATCCATAGCTGAAAACTAGAACATTCTAGGAGGTCTGGTTGCGGAGATATCTTAATTCAAAGTAAATCCATTAAAATCGATTTTTTTGAGTTTTGAAAGTTTGCATGACTTTGGATGTCTACAGTTCCACAAATAAGGCTCGGAAGGCCTTGCGGTTTATTAACCGCTTAATCAGTTTTTGGAGAGCTATCCATTGCTGAAAACTAGAGCATTTTGTGGGCTCTGGTTGCAGAGGAATTTTGATTCAAAGTTAATCTTTCTTGTTTCAACCCAAAAACTAAAAATCTTAATATGGCCATAACTTGTTGTTGAACAGATAACGGTCAGGTCTTTGCATTGCCGTTCAAAACTCAACTTTTTTTTTCCAATCGATTTTCGAAAAAAAGCATGGACTACCCCCTTATCACTAAAAATTGATTTTTTTACGAAAGTCTCTGGAATTCATTGAAACGTACATATATAGAAAGGTTTTGTCAAATGCAACCAGCACATCCAAAGCAAACCCTTTTATAAGGTCTAGTTTTCGAGATATTTGCATTCAAAGTTATTTTTTTGAGTTATGAAGGCTTGTATGACTTTGGATGCCTACAGTTCCGCAAATAAGGCTATGACGTCATTTTCGCTTGCAAAACGCTTAACTAGTTTTTCAGTAGTTATCCATAGCTGAAAACTAGAACATTCTAGGAGGTCTGGTTGCGGAGATATCTTAATTCAAAGTAAATCCATTAAAATCGATTTTTTTGAGTTTTGAAAGTTTGCATGACTTTGGATGTCTACAGTTCCACAAATAAGGCTCGGAAGGCCTTGCGGTTTATTAACCGCTTAATCAGTTTTTGGAGAGCTATCCATTGCTGAAAACTAGAGCATTTTGTGGGCTCTGGTTGCAGAGGAATTTTGATTCAAAGTTAATCTTTCTTGTTTCAACCCAAAAACTAAAAATCTTAATATGGCCATAACTTCCAAAATAAAGCTCGTAAGAAGTTGCGGTTAGCGTTGTTGAACAGATAACGGTCAGGTCTTTGCATTGCCGTTCAAAACTCAACTTTTTTTTTCCAATCGATTTTCGAAAAAAAGCATGGACTACCCCCTTATCACTAAAAATTGATTTTTTTACGAAAGTCTCTGGAATTCATTGAAACGTACATATATAGAAAGGTTTTGTCAAATGCAACCAGCACATCCAAAGCAAACCCTTTTATAAGGTCTAGTTTTCGAGATATTTGCATTCAAAGTTATTTTTTTGAGTTATGAAGGCTTGTATGACTTTGGATGCCTACAGTTCCGCAAATAAGGCTATGACGTCATTTTCGCATGCAAAACGCTTAACTAGTTTTTCAGTAGTTATCCATAGCTGAAAACTAGAACATTCTAGGAGGTCTGGTTGCGGAGATATCTTAATTCAAAGTAAATCCATTAAAATCGATTTTTTTGAGTTTTGAAAGTTTGCATGACTTTGGATGTCTACAGTTCCACAAATAAGGCTCGGAAGGCCTTGCGGTTTATTAACCGCTTAATCAGTTTTTGGAGAGCTATCCATTGCTGAAAACTAGAGCATTTTGTGGGCTCTGGTTGCAGAGGAATTTTGATTCAAAGTTAATCTTTCTTGTTTCAACCCAAAAACTAAAAATCTTAATATGGCCATAACTTCCAAAATAAAGCTCGTAAGAGGTTGCGGTTAGCGTTGTTGAACAGATAACGGTCAGGTCTTTGCATTTCCGTTCAAAACTCAACTTTTTTTTTTTCCAATCGATTTGCGAAAAAAAGCATGGACTACCCCCTTATCACTAAAAATTGATTTATTTACGAAAGTCTCTGGAACCCATTGAAACGTACATATATAGAAAGGTTTTATCAAATGCAACCAGCACATCCAAAGCAAACCCTTTTATAAGGTCTAGTTTTCGAGATATTTGCATTCAAAGTTATTTTTTTGAGTTATGAAGGCTTGTATGACTTTGGATGCCTACAGTTCCGCAAATAAGGCTATGACGTCATTTTCGCTTGCAAAACGCTTAACTAGTTTTTCAGTAGTTATCCATAGCTGAAAACTAGAACATTCTAGGAGGTCTGGTTGCGGAGATATCTTAATTCAAAGTAAATCCATTAAAATCGATTTTTTTGAGTTTTGAAAGTTTGCATGACTTTGGATGTCTACAGTTCCACAAATAAGGCTCGGAAGGCCTTGCGGTTTATTAACCGCTTAATCAGTTTTTGGAGAGCTATCCATTGCTGAAAACTAGAGCATTTTGTGGGCTCTGGTTGCAGAGGAATTTTGATTCAAAGTAAATCTTTCTTGTTTCAACCCAAAAACTAAAAATCTTAATATGGCCATAACTTGTTGTTGAACAGATAACGGTCAGGTCTTTGCATTGCCGTTCAAAACTCAACTTTTTTTTTCCAATCGATTTTCGAAAAAAAGCATGGACTACCCCCTTATCACTAAAAATTGATTTTTTTACGAAAGTCTCTGGAATTCATTGAAACGTACATATATAGAAAGGTTTTGTCAAATGCAACCAGCACATCCAAAGCAAACCCTTTTATAAGGTCTAGTTTTCGAGATATTTGCATTCAAAGTTATTTTTTTGAGTTATGAAGGCTTGTATGACTTTGGATGCCTACAGTTCCGCAAATAAGGCTATGACGTCATTTTCGCTTGCAAAACGCTTAACTAGTTTTTCAGTAGTTATCCATAGCTGAAAACTAGAACATTCTAGGAGGTCTGGTTGCGGAGATATCTTAATTCAAAGTAAATCCATTAAAATCGATTTTTTTGAGTTTTGAAAGTTTGCATGACTTTGGATGTCTACAGTTCCACAAATAAGGCTCGGAAGGCCTTGCGGTTTATTAACCGCTTAATCAGTTTTTGGAGAGCTATCCATTGCTGAAAACTAGAGCATTTTGTGGGCTCTGGTTGCAGAGGAATTTTGATTCAAAGTTAATCTTTCTTGTTTCAACCCAAAAACTAAAAATCTTAATATGGCCATAACTTCCAAAATAAAGCTCGTAAGAAGTTGCGGTTAGCGTTGTTCAACAGATAACGGTCAGGTCTTTGCATTGCCGTTCAAAACTCAACTTTTTTTTTCCAATCGATTTTCGAAAAAAAGCATGGACTACCCCCTTATCACTAAAAATTGATTTTTTTACGAAAGTCTCTGGAATTCATTGAAACGTACATATATAGAAAGGTTTTGTCAAATGCAACCAGCACATCCAAAGCAAACCCTTTTATAAGGTCTAGTTTTCGAGATATTTGCATTCAAAGTTATTTTTTTGAGTTATGAAGGCTTGTATGACTTTGGATGCCTACAGTTCCGCAAATAAGGCTATGACGTCATTTCGCTTGCAAAATTCTTAACTAGTTTTTCAGTAGCTATCCTTAGCTGAAAACTAGAACATTCTAGGAGGTCTGGTTGCGGAGATATCTTAATTCAAAGTAAATCCATTAAAATCGATTTTTTTGAGTTTTGAAAGTTTGCATGACTTTGGATGTCTACAGTTCCACAAATAAGGCTCGGAAGGCCTTGCGGTTTATTAACCGCTTAATCAGTTTTTGGAGAGCTATCCATTGCTGAAAACTAGAGCATTTTGTGGGCTCTGGTTGCAGAGGAATTTTGATTCAAAGTTAATCTTTCTTGTTTCAACCCAAAAACTAAAAATCTTAATATGGCCATAACTTCCAAAATAAAGCTCGTAAGAGGTTGCGGTTAGCGTTGTTGAACAGATAACGGTCAGGTCTTTGCATTGCCGTTCAAAACTCAACTTTTTTTTTCCAATCGATTTTCGAAAAAAAGCATGGACTACCCCCTTATCACTAAAAATTGATTTTTTTACGAAAGTCTCTGGAATTCATTGAAACGTACATATATAGAAAGGTTTTGTCAAATGCAACCAGCACATCCAAAGCAAACCCTTTTATAAGGTCTAGTTTTCGAGATATTTGCATTCAAAGTTATTTTTTTGAGTTATGAAGGCTTGTATGACTTTGGATGCCTACAGTTCCGCAAATAAGGCTATGACGTCATTTTCGCTTGCAAAACGCTTAACTAGTTTTTCAGTAGTTATCCATAGCTGAAAACTAGAACATTCTAGGAGGTCTGGTTGCGGAGATATCTTAGAAAGGTTTTATCAAATGCAACCAGCACATCCAAAGCAAACCCTTTTATAAGGTCTAGTTTTCGAGATATTTGCATTCAAAGTTATTTTTTTGAGTTATGAAGGCTTGTATGACTTTGGATGCCTACAGTTCCGCAAATAAGGGTATGACGTCATTTTCGCTTGCAAAACTTTTAACTAGTTTTTCAGTAGCTATCCATAGCTGAAAACTAAAACATTCTAGGAGGTCTGGTTGCGGAGATATCTTATTTCAAAGTAAATCCATTAAAATCGATTTTTTTGAGTTTTGAAAGTTTGCATGACTTTGGATGTCTACAGTTCCACAAATAAGGCTCGGAAGGCCTTGCGGTTTATTAACCGCTTAATCAGTTTTTGAAGAGCTATCCATTGCTGAAAACTAGAGCATTTTGTGGGCTCTGGTTGCAGAGGAATTTTGATTCAAAGTTAATCTTTCTTGTTTCAACCCAAAAACTAAAAATCTTAATATGGCCATAACTTCCAAAATAAAGCTCGTAAGAAGTTGCGGTTAGCGTTGTTGAACAGATAACGGTCAGGTCTTTGCATTGCCGTTCAAAACTCAACTTTTTTTTTCCAATCGATTTTCGAAAAAAAGCATGGACTACCCCTTATCACTAAAAATTGATTTTTTTACGAAAGTCTCTGGAATTCATTGAAACGTACATATATAGAAAGGTTTTGTCAAATGCAACCAGCACATCCAAAGCAAACCCTTTTATAAGGTCTAGTTTTCGAGATATTTGCATTCAAAGTTATTTTTTTGAGTTATGAAGGCTTGTATGACTTTGGATGCCTACAGTTCCGCAAATAAGGCTATGACGTCATTTTCGCTTGCAAAACGCTTAACTAGTTTTTCAGTTGTTATCCATAGCTGAAAACTAGAACATTCTAGGAGGTCTGGTTGCGGAGATATCTTAGAAAGGTTTTATCAAATGCAACCAGCACATCCAAAGCAAACCCTTTTATAAGGTCTAGTTTTCGAGATATTTGCATTCAAAGTTATTTTTTTGAGTTATGAAGGCTTGTATGACTTTGGATGCCTACAGTTCCGCAAATAAGGGTATGACGTCATTTTTGCTTGCAAAACTTTTAACTAGTTTTTCAGTAGCTATCCATAGCTGAAAACTAAAACATTCTAGGAGGTCTGGTTGCGGAGATATCTTATTTCAAAGTAAATCCATTAAAATCGATTTTTTTGAGTTTTGAAAGTTTGCATGACTTTGGATGTCTACAGTTCCACAAATAAGGCTCGGAAGGCCTTGCGGTTTATTAACCGCTTAATCAGTTTTTGAAGAGCTATCCATTGCTGAAAACTAGAGCATTTTGTGGGCTCTGGTTGCAGAGGAATTTTGATTCAAAGTTAATCTTTCTTGTTTCAACCCAAAAACTAAAAATCTTAATATGGCCATAACTTCCAAAATAAAGCTCGTAAGAAGTTGCGGTTAGCGTTGTTGAACAGATAACGGTCAGGTCTTTGCATTGCCGTTCAAAACTCAACTTTTTTTTTCCAATCGATTTTCGAAAAAAAGCATGGACTACCCCTTATCACTAAAAATTGATTTTTTTACGAAAGTCTCTGGAATTCATTGAAACGTACATATATAGAAAGGTTTTGTCAAATGCAACCAGCACATCCAAAGCAAACCCTTTTATAAGGTCTAGTTTTCGAGATATTTGCATTCAAAGTTATTTTTTTGAGTTATGAAGGCTTGTATGACTTTGGATGCCTACAGTTCCGCAAATAAGGCTATGACGTCATTTTCGCTTGCAAAACGCTTAACTAGTTTTTCAGTTGTTATCCATAGCTGAAAACTAGAACATTCTAGGAGGTCTGGTTGCGGAGATATCTTAATTCAAAGTAAATCCATTAAAATCGATTTTTTTGAGTTTTGAAAGTTTGCATGACTTTGGATGTCTACAGTTCCACAAATAAGGCTCGGAAGGCCTTGCGGTTTATTAACTGCTTAATCAGTTTTTGGAGAGCTATCCATTGCTGAAAACTAGAGCATTTTGTGGGCTCTGGTTGCAGAGGAATTTTGATTCAAAGTTAATCTTTCTTGTTTCAACCCAAAAACTAAAAATCTTAATATGGCCATAACTTGTTGTTGAACAGATAACGGTCAGGTCTTTGCATTGCCGTTCAAAACTCAACTTTTTTTTCCAATCGATTTTCGAAAAAAAGCATGGACTACCCCCTTATCACTAAAAATTGATTTTTTTACGAAAGTCTCTGGAACTCATTGAAACGTACATATATAGAAAGGTTTTGTCAAATGCAACCAGCACATCCAAAGCAAACCCTTTTATAAGGTCTAGTTTTCGAGATATTTGCATTCAAAGTTATTTTTTTGAGTTATGAAGGCTTGTATGACTTTGGATGCCTACAGTTCCGCAAATAAGGGTATGACGTCATTTTCGCTTGCAAAACTTTTAACTAGTTTTTCAGTAGCTATCCATAGCTGAAAACTAAAACATTCTAGGAGGTCTGGTTGCGGAGATATCTTATTTCAAAGTAAATCCATTAAAATCGATTTTTTTGAGTTTTGAAAGTTTGCATGACTTTGGATGTCTACAGTTCCACAAATAAGGCTCGGAAGGCCTTGCGGTTTATTAACCGCTTAATCAGTTTTTGGAGAGCTATCCATTGCTGAAAACTAGAGCATTTTGTGGGCTCTGGTTGCAGAGGAATTTTGATTCAAAGTTAATCTTTCTTCTTTCAACCCAAAAACTAAAAATCTTAATATGGCCATAACTTCCAAAATAAAGCTCGTAAGAGGTTGCGGTTAGCGTTGTTGAACAGATAACGGTCAGGTCTTTGCATTGCCGTTCAAAACTCAACTTTTTTTTCCAATCGATTTTCGAAAAAAAGCATGGACTACCCCCTTATCACTAAAAATTGATTTATTTACGAAAGTCTCTGGAACCCATTGAAACGTACATATATAGAAAGGTTTTATCAAATGCAACCAGCACATCCAAAGCAAACCCTTTTATAAGGTCTAGTTTTCGAGATATTTGCATTCAAAGTTATTTTTTTGAGTTATGAAGGCTTGTATGACTTTGGATGCCTACAGTTCCGCAAATAAGGGTATGACGTCATTTTCGCTTGCAAAACTTTTAACTAGTTTTTCAGTAGCTATCCATAGCTGAAAACTAAAACATTCTAGGAGGTCTGGTTGCGGAGATATCTTATTTCAAAGTAAATCCATTAAAATCGATTTTTTTGAGTTTTGAAAGTTTGCATGACTTTGGATGTCTACAGTTCCACAAATAAGGCTCGGAAGGCCTTGCGGTTTATTAACCGCTTAATCAGTTTTTGGAGAGCTATCCATTGCTGAAAACTAGAGCATTTTGTGGGCTCTGGTTGCAGAGGAATTTTGATTCAAAGTTAATCTTTCTTGTTTCAACCCAAAAACTAAAAATCTTAATATGGCCATAACTTCCAAAATAAAGCTCGTAAGAAGTTGCGGTTAGCGTTGTTGAACAGATAACGGTCAGGTCTTTGCATTGCCGTTCAAAACTCAACTTTTTTTTTCCAATCGATTTTCGAAAAAAAGCATGGACTACCCCCTTATCACTAAAAATTGATTTTTTTACGAAAGTCTCTGGAATTCATTGAAACGTACATATATAGAAAGGTTTTGTCAAATGCAACCAGCACATCCAAAGCAAACCCTTTTATAAGGTCTAGTTTTCGAGATATTTGCATTCAAAGTTATTTTTTTGAGTTATGAAGGCTTGTATGACTTTGGATGCCTACAGTTCCGCAAATAAGGCTATGACGTCATTTTCGCTTGCAAAACGCTTAACTAGTTTTTCAGTAGTTATCCATAGCTGAAAACTAGAACATTCTAGGAGGTCTGGTTGCGGAGATATCTTAATTCAAAGTAAATCCATTAAAATCGATTTTTTTGAGTTTTGAAAGTTTGCATGACTTTGGATGTCTACAGTTCCACAAATAAGGCTCGGAAGGCCTTGCGGTTTATAAACTGCTTAATCAGTTTTTGGAGAGCTATCCATTGCTGAAAACTAGAGCATTTTGTGGGCTCTGGTTGCAGAGGAATTTTGATTCAAAGTTAATCTTTCTTGTTTCAACCCAAAAACTAAAAATCTTAATATGGCCATAACTTGTTGTTGAACAGATAACGGTCAGGTCTTTGCATTGCCGTTCAAAACTCAACTTTTTTTTCCAATCGATTTTCGAAAAAAAGCATGGACTACCCCCTTATCACTAAAAATTGATTTTTTTACGAAAGTCTCTGGAATTCATTGAAATGTACATATATAGAAAGGTTTTGTCAAATGCAACCAGCACATCCAAAGCAAACCCTTTTATAAAGTCTAGTTTTCGAGATATTTGCGTTCCAAGTTATTTTTTTGAGTTATGAAGGCTTGTATGACTTTGGATGCCTTCAGTTCCGCAAATAAGGCTATGACGTCATTTTCGCTTGCAAAACGCTTAACTAGTTTTTCAGTAGTTATCCATAGCTGAAAACTAGAACATTCTAGGAGGTCTGGTTGCGGAGATATCTTAATTCAAAGTAAATCCATTAAAATCGATTTTTTTGAGTTTTGAAAGTTTGCATGACTTTGGATGTCTACAGTTCCACAAATAAGGCTCGGAAGGCCTTGCGGTTTATTAACCGCTTAATCAGTTTTTGGAGAGCTATCCATTGCTGAAAACTAGAGCATTTTGTGGGCTCTGGTTGCAGAGGAATTTTGATTCAAAGTTAATCTTTCTTGTTTCAACCCAAAAACTAAAAATCTTAATATGGCCATAACTTCCAAAATAAAGCTCGTAAGAGGTTGCGGTTAGCGTTGTTGAACAGATAACGGTCAGGTCTTTGCATTGCCGTTCAAAACTCAACTTTTTTTTCCAATCGATTTTCGAAAAAAAGCATGGACTACCCCCTTATCACTAAAAATTGATTTATTTACGAAAGTCTCTGGAACCCATTGAAACGTACATATATAGAAAGGTTTTATCAAATGCAACCAGCACATCCAAAGCAAACCCTTTTATAAGGTCTAGTTTTCGAGATATTTGCATTCAAAGTTATTTTTTTGAGTTATGAAGGCTTGTATGACTTTGGATGCCTACAGTTCCGCAAATAAGGGTATGACGTCATTTTCGCTTGCAAAACTTTTAACTAGTTTTTCAGTAGCTATCCATAGCTGAAAACTAAAACATTCTAGGAGGTCTGGTTGCGGAGATATCTTATTTCAAAGTTAATCCATTAAAATCGATTTTTTTGAGTTTTGAAAGTTTGCATGACTTTGGATGTCTACAGTTCCACAAATAAGGCTCGGAAGACCTTGCGGTTTATTAACCGCTTAATCAGTTTTTGGAGAGCTATCCATTGCTGAAAACTAGAGCATTTTGTGGGCTCTGGTTGCAGAGGAATTTTGATTCAAAGTTAATCTTTCTTGTTTCAACCCAAAAACTAAAAATCTTAATATGGCCATAACTTGTTGTTGAACAGATAACGGTCAGGTCTTTGCATTGCCGTTCAAAACTCAACTTTTTTTTCCAATCGATTTTCGAAAAAAAGCATGGACTACCCCCTTATCACTAAAAATTGATTTTTTTACGAAAGTCTCTGGAATTCATTGAAATGTTCATATATAGAAAGGTTTTGTCAAATGCAACCAGCACATCCAAAGCAAACCCTTTTATAAAGTCTAGTTTTCGAGATATTTGCGTTCCAAGTTATTTTTTTGAGTTATGAAGGCTTGTATGACTTTGGATGCCTTCAGTTCCGCAAATAAGGCTATGACGTCATTTTCGCTTGCAAAACGCTTAACTAGTTTTTCAGTAGCTTTCCATAGCTGAAAACTAGAACATTCTAGGAGGTCTGGTTGCGGAGATATATTAATTCAAAGTAAATCCATTAAAATCGATTTTTTTGAGTTTTGAAAGTTTGCATGACTTTGGATGTCTACAGTTCCACAAATAAGGCTCGGAAGGCCTTGCGGTTTATTAACCGCTTAATCAGTTTTTGGAGAGCTATTTATTGCTGAAAACTAGAGCATTTTGTGGGCTCTGGTTGCAGAGGAATTTTGATTCAAAGTTAATCTTTCTTGTTTCAACCCAAAAACTAAAAATCTTAATATGGCCATAACTTGTTGTTGAACAGATAACGGTCAGGTCTTTTCATTGCCGTTCAAAACTCAACTTTTTTTTTCCAATCGATTTTCGAAAAAAAGCATGGACTACCCCCTTATCACTAAAAATTGATTTTTTTACGAAAGTCTCTGGAATTCATTGAAACGTACATATATAGAAAGGTTTTGTCAAATGCAACCAGCACATCCAAAGCAAACCCTTTTATAAGGTCTAGTTTTCGAGATATTTGCATTCAAAGTTATTTTTTTGAGTTATGAAGGCTTGTATGACTTTGGATGCCTACAGTTCCGCAAATAAGGGTATGACGTCATTTTCGCTTGCAAAACGCTTAACTAGTTTTTCAGTAGCTATCCATAGCTGAAAACTAGAACATTCTAGGAGGTCTGGTTGCGGAGATATCTTAATTCAAAGTAAATCCATTAAAATCGATTTTTTTGAGTTTTGAAAGTTTGCATGACCTTGGATGTCTACAGTTCCACAAACAAGGCTCGGAAGGCCTTGCGGTTTATTAACCGCTTAATCAGTTTTTGGAGAGCTATCCATTGCTGAAAACTAGAGCATTTTGTGGGCTCTGGTTGCAGAGGAATTTTGATTCAAAGTTAATCTTTCTTGTTTCAACCCAACAACTAAAAATCTTAATATGGCCATAACTTCCAAAATAAAGCTCGTAAGAGGTTGCGGTTAACGTTGTTGAACAGATAACGGTCAGGTCTTTTCATTGCCGTTCAAAACTCAACTTTTTTTTTCCAATCGATTTTCGAAAAAAAGCATGGACTATCCCCTTATCACTAAAAATTGATTTTTTTTACGAAAGTCTCTGGAATTCATTGAAACGTACATATATAGAAAGGTTTTGTCAAATGCAACCAGCACATCCAAAGCAAACCCTTTCATAAGGTCTAGTTTTCGAGATATTTGCATTCAAAGTTATTTTTTTGAGTTATGAAGGCTTGTATGACTTTGGATGCCTACAGTTCCGCAAATAAGGGTATGACGTCATTTTCGCTTGCAAAACTCTTAACTAGTTTTTCAGTAGCTATCCATAGCTGAAAACTAGAACATTCTAGGAGGTCTGGTTGCGGAGATATCTTGATTCAAAGTAAATCCATTAAAATCGAATTTTTTGAGTTTTGAAAGTTTGCATGACTTTGGATGTCTACAGTTCCACAAATAAGGCTCGGAAGGCCTTGCGGTTTATTAACCGCTTAATCAGTTTTTGGAGAGCTATCCATTGCTGAAAACTAAAGCATTTTGTGGGCTCTGGTTGCAGAGGAATTTTGATTCAAAGTTAATCTTTCTTGTTTCAACCCAAAAACTAAAAATCTTAATATGGCCATAACTTCCAAAATAAAGCTCGTAAGAGGTTGCGGTTAACGTTGTTGAACAGATAACGGTCAGGTCTTTGCATTGCCGTTCAAAACTCAACTTTTTTTTTTCCAATCGATTTTCGAAAAAAAGCATGGATTACCCCCTTATCACTAAAAATTGATTTTTTTACGAAAGTCTCTGGAACTCATTGAAACGTACATATATAGAAAGGTTTTGTCAAATGCAACCAGCACATCCAAAGCAAACCCTTTTATAAGGTCTAGTTTTCGAGATATTTGCATTCAAAGTTATTTTTTTGAGTTATGAAGGCTTGTATGACTTTGGATGCCTACAGTTCCGCAAATAAGGGTATGACGTCATTTTCGCTAGCAAAACTCTTAACTAGTTTTTCAGTAGCTATCCATAGCTGAAAACTAGAACATTCTAGGAGGTCTGGTTGCGGAGATATCTTGATTCAAAGTAAATCCATTAAAATCGAATTTTTTGAGTTTTGAAAGTTTGCATGACTTTGGATGTCTACAGTTCCACAAATAAGGCTCGGAAGGCCTTGCGGTTTATTAACCGCTTAATCAGTTTTTGGAGAGCTATCCATTGCTGAAAACTAGAGCATTTTGTGGGCTCTGGTTGCAGAGGAATTTTGATTCAAAGTTAATCTTTCTTGTTTCAACCCAAAAACTAAAAATCTTAATATGGCCATAACTTCCAAAATAAAGCTCGTAAGAGGTTGCGGTTACCGTTGTTGAACAGATAACGGTCAGGTCTTTGCATTGCCGTTCAAAACTCAACTTTTTTTTTTCCAATCGATTTTCGAAAAAAAGCATGGACTACCCCCTTATCACTAAAAATTCATTTTTTTACGAAAGTCTCTGGAACTCATTGAAACGTACATATATACAAAGGTTTTGTCAAATGCAACCAGCACATCCAAAGCAAACCCTTTTATAAGGTCTAGTTTTCGAGATATTTGCATTCAAAGTTATTTTTTTGAGCTATGAAGGCTTGTATGACTTTGGATGCCTACAGTTCCGCAAATAAGGCTATGACGTCATTTTCGCTTGCAAAACGCTTAACTAGTTTTTCAGTAGTTATCCATAGCTGAAAATTAGAACATTATAGGAGGTCTGGTTGCGGAGACATCTTAATTCAAAGTAAATCCATTAAAATCGATTTTTTTGAGTTTTGAAAGTTTGCATGACTTTGGATGTCTACAGTTCCACAAATAAGGCTCGGAAGGCCTTGCGGTTTATTAACTGCTTAATCAGTTTTTGGAGAACATTCTAGGAGGTCTGGTTGCGGAGATATCTTAATTCAAAGTAAATCCATTAAAATCGATTTTTTTGAGTTTTGAAAGTTTGCATGACTTTGGATGTCTACAGTTCCACAAACAAGGCTCGGAAGGCCTTGCGGTTTATTAACCGCTTAATCAGTTTTTGGAGAGCTATCCATTGCTGAAAACTAGAGCATTTTGTGGGCTCTGGTTGCAGAGGAATTTTGATTCAAAGTTAATCTTTCTTGTTTCAACCCAACAACTAAAAATCTTAATATGGCCATAACTTCCAAAATAAAGCTCGTAAGAGGTTGCGGTTAACGTTGTTGAACAGATAACGGTCAGGTCTTTTCATTGCCGTTCAAAACTCAACTTTTTTTTTCCAATCGATTTTCGAAAAAAAGCATGGACTATCCCCTTATCACTAAAAATTGATTTTTTTTACGAAAGTCTCTGGAATTCAATGAAACGTACATATATAGAAAGGTTTTGTCAAATGCAACCAGCACATCCAAAGCAAACCCTTGTATAAGGTCTAGTTTTCGAGATATTTGCATTCAAAGTTATTTTTTTTGAGTTATGAAGGCTTGTATGACTTTGGATGCCTACAGTTCCGCAAATAAGGGTATGACGTCATTTTCGCTTGCAAAACTCTTAACTAGTTTTTCAGTAGCTATCCATAGCTGAAAACTAGAACATTCTAGGAGGTCTGGTTGCGGAGATATCTTAATTCAAAGTAAATCCATTAAAATCGATTTTTTTGAGTTTTGAAAGTTTGCATGACTTTCGATGTCTACAGTTCCACAAATAAGGCTCGGAAGGCCTTGCGGTTTATTAACCGCTTAATCAGTTTTTGGAGAGCTATCCATTTCTGCAAACTAGAGCATTTTGTGGGCTCTGGTTGCAGAGGAATTTTGATTCAAAGTTAATCTTTCTTGTTTCAACCCAAAAACTAAAAATCTTAATATGGCCATCACTTCCAAAATAAAGCTCGTAAGAGGTTGCGGTTGGCATTGTTGAACAGATAACGGTCAGGTCTTTGCATTGCCGTTCAAAACTCAACTTTTTTTTTCCAATCGGTTTTCGAAAAAAAGCGTGGACCCATGGAACCCATTGAAACGTACATATATAGAAAGGTTTTGTCAAATGCAACCAGCACATCCAAAGCAAACCCTTTTATAAGGTCTAGTTTTCGAGATATTTGCATTCAAAGTTATTTTTTTTGAGTTATGAAGGCTTGTATGACTTTGGATGCCTACAGTTCCGCAAATAAGGGTATGACGTCATTTTCGCTTGCAAAACTCTTAACTAGTTTTTCAGTAGCTATCCATAGCTGAAAACTAGAACATTCTAGGAGGTCTGGTTGCGGAGATATCTTGATTCAAAGTAAATCCATTAAAATCGAATTTTTTGAGTTTTGAAAGTTTGCATGACTTTGGATGTCTACAGTTCCACAAATAAGGCTCGGAAGGCCTTGCGGTTTATTAACCGCTTAATCAGTTTTTGGAGAGCTATCCATTGCTGAAAACTAAAGCATTTTGTGGGCTCTGGTTGCAGAGGAATTTTGATTCAAAGTTAATCTTTCTTGTTTCAACCCAAAAACTAAAAATCTTAATATGGCCATAACTTCCAAAATAAAGCTCGTAAGAGGTTGCGGTTAACGTTGTTGAACAGATAACGGTCAGGTCTTTGCATTGCCGTTCAAAACTCAACTTTTTTTTTTCCAATCGATTTTCGAAAAAAAGCATGGATTACCCCCTTATCACTAAAAATTGATTTTTTTACGAAAGTCTCTGGAACTCATTGAAACGTACATATATAGAAAGGTTTTGTCAAATGCAACCAGCACATCCAAAGCAAACCCTTTTATAAGGTCTAGTTTTCGAGATATTTGCATTCAAAGTTATTTTTTTTGAGTTATGAAGGCTTGTATGACTTTGGATGCCTACAGTTCCGCAAATAAGGGTATGACGTCATTTTCGCTTGCAAAACTCTTAACTAGTTTTTCAGTAGCTATCCATAGCTGAAATTTAGAATATTCTAGGAGGTCTGGTTGCGGAGATATCTTAATTCAAAGTAAATCCATTAAAATCGATTTTTTTGAGTTTTGAAAGTTTGCATGACTTTGGATGTCTACAGTTCCACAAATAAGGCTCGGAAGGCCTTGCGGTTTATTAACCGCTTAATCAGTTTTTAGAGAGCTATCCATTTCTGCAAACTAGAGCATTTTGTGGGCTCTGGTTGCAGAGGAATTTTGATTCAAAGTTAATCTTTCTTGTTTCAACCCAAAAACTAAAAATCTTAATATGGCCATCACTTCCAAAATAAAGCTCGTAAGAGGTTGCGGTTGGCATTGTTGAACAGATAACGGTCAGGTCTTTGCATTGCCGTTCAAAACTCAACTTTTTTTTTCCAATCGGTTTTCGAAAAAAAGCGAGGACCCATGGAACCCATTGAAACGTACATATATAGAAAGGTTTTGTCAAATGCAACCAGCACATCCAAAGCAAACCCTTTTATAAGGTCTAGTTTTCGAGATATTTGCATTCAAAGTTATTTTTTTGAGTTATGAAGGCTTGTATGACTTTGGATGCCTACAGTTCCGCAAATAAGGGTATGACGTCATTTTCGCTTGCAAAACGCTTAACTAGTTTTTCAGTAGCTATCCATAGCTGAAAACTAGAACATTCTAGGAGGTCTGGTTGCGGAGATATCTTAATTCAAAGTAAATCCATTTAAATCGATTTTTTTGAGTTTTGAAAGTTTGCATGACTTTGGATGTCTACAGTTCCACAAATAAGGCTCGGAAGGCCTTGCGGTTTATTAACCGCTTAATCAGTTTTTGGAGAGCTATCCATTGCTGAAAACTAGAGCATTTTGTGGGCTCTGGTTGCAGAGGAATTTTGATTCAAAGTTAATCTTTCTTGTTTCAACCCAAAAACTAAAAATCTTAATATGGCCATAACTTCCAAAATAAAGCCTGTAAGAGGTTGCGGTTAAGGTTGTTGAACAGATAACGGTCAGGTCTTTGCATTGCCGTTCAAAACTCAACTTTTTTTTTTCCAATCGATTTTCGAAAAAAAGCATGGACTATCCCCTTATCACTAAAAATTGATTTTTTTTACGAAAGTCTCTGGAATTCATTGAAACGTACATATATAGAAAGGTTTTGTCAAATGCAACCAGCACATCCAAAGCAAACCCTTTCATAAGGTCTAGTTTTCGAGATATTTGCATTCAAAGTTATTTTTTTGAGTTATGAAGGCTTGTATGACTTTGGATGCCTACAGTTCCGCAAATAAGGCTATGACGTCATTTTCGCTTGCAAAACTCTTAACTAGTTTTTCAGTAGCTATCCATAGCTGAAAACTAGAACATTCTAGGAGGTCTGGTTGCGGAGATATCTTAATTCAAAGTAAATCCATTAAAATCGATTTTTTTGAGTTTTGAAAGTTTGCATGACTTTGGATGTCTACAGTTCCACAAATAAGGCTCGGAAGGCCTTGCGGTTTATTAACCGCTTAATCAGTTTTTGGAGAGCTATCCATTTCTGCAAACTAGAGCATTTTGTGGGCTCTGGTTGCAGAGGAATTTTGATTCAAAGTTAATCTTTCTTGTTTCAACCCAAAAACTAAAAATCTTAATATGGCCATCACTTCCAAAATAAAGCTCGTAAGAGGTTGCGGTTGGCATTGTTGAACAGATAACGGTCAGGTCTTTGCATTGCCGTTCAAAACTCAACTTTTTTTTTCCAATCGGTTTTCGAAAAAAAGCGAGGACCCATGGAACCCATTGAAACGTACATATATAGAAAGGTTTTGTCAAATGCAACCAGCACATCCAAAGCAAACCCTTTTATAAGGTCTAGTTTTCGAGATATTTGCATTCAAAGTTATTTTTTTTGAGTTATGAAGGCTTGTATGACTTTGGATGCCTACAGTTCCGCAAATAAGGGTATGACGTCATTTTCGCTTGCAAAACTCTTAACTAGTTTTTCAGTAGCTATCCATAGCTGAAAACTAGAACATTCTAGGAGGTCTGGTTGCGGAGATATCTTGATTCAAAGTAAATCCATTAAAATCGAATTTTTTGAGTTTTGAAAGTTTGCATGACTTTGGATGTCTACAGTTCCACAAATAAGGCTCGGAAGCCCTTGCGGTTTATTAACCGCTTAATCGGTTTTTGGAGAGCTATCCATTGCTGAAAACTAAAGCATTTTGTGGGCTCTGGTTGCAGAGGAATTTTGATTCAAAGTTAATCTTTCTTGTTTCAACCCAAAAACTAAAAATCTTAATATGGCCATAACTTCCAAAATAAAGCTCGTAAGAGGTTGCGGTTAACGTTGTTGAACAGATAACGGTCAGGTCTTTGCATTGCCGTTCAAAACTCAACTTTTTTTTTTCCAATCGATTTTCGAAAAAAAGCATGGATTACCCCCTTATCACTAAAAATTGATTTTTTTACGAAAGTCTCTGGAACTCATTGAAACGTACATATATAGAAAGGTTTTGTCAAATGCAACCAGCACATCCAAAGCAAACCCTTTTATAAGGTCTAGTTTTCGAGATATTTGCATTCAAAGTTATTTTTTTGAGTTATGAAGGCTTGTATGACTTTGGATGCCTTCAGTTCCGCAAATAAGGCTATGACGTCATTTTCGCTTGCAAAACGCTTAACTAGTTTTTCAGTAGCTATCCATAGCTGAAAACTAGAACATTCTAGGAGGTCTGGTTGGGGAGATATCTTAATTCAAAGTAAATCCATTAAAATCGATTTTTTTGAGTTTTGAAAGTTTGCATGACTTTGGATGTCTACAGTTCCACAAATAAGGCTCGGAAGGCCTTGCGGTTTATTAACCGCTTAATCAGTTTTTGGAGAGCTATCCATTGCTGAAAACTAGAGCATTTTGTGGGCTCTGGTTGCAGAGGAATTTTGATTCAAAGTTAATCTTTCTTGTTTCAACCCAAAAACTAAAAATCTTAATATGGCCATAACTTCCAAAATAAAGCCTGTAAGAGGTTGCGGTTAACGTTGTTGAACAGATAACGGTCAGGTCTTTGCATTGCCGTTCAAAACTCAACTTTTTTTTTTCCAATCGATTTTCGAAAAAAAGCATGGACTATCCCCTTATCACTAAAAATTGATTTTTTTTACGAAAGTCTCTGGAATTCATTGAAACGTACATATATAGAAAGGTTTTGTCAAATGCAACCAGCACATCCAAAGCAAACCCTTTCATAAGGTCTAGTTTTCGAGATATTTGCATTCAAAGTTATTTTTTTGAGTTATGAAGGCTTGTATGACTTTGGATGCCTACAGTTCCGCAAATAAGGCTATGACGTCATTTTCGCTTGCAAAACTCTTATCTAGTTTTTCAGTAGTTATCCATAGCTGAAAACTAGAACATTCTAGGAGGTCTGGTTGCGGAGATATCTTGATTCAAAGTAAATCCATTAAAATCGAATTTTTTGAGTTTTGAAAGTTTGCATGACTTTGGATGTCTACAGTTCCACAAATAAGGCTCGGAAGGCCTTGCGGTTTATTAACCGCTTAATCAGTTTTTGGAGAGCTATCCATTGCTGAAAACTAGAGCATTTTGTGGGCTCTGGTTGCAGAGGAATTTTGATTCAAAGTTAATCTTTCTTGTTTCAACCCAAAAACTAAAAATCTTAATATGGCCATAACTTCCAAAATAAAGCTCGTAAGAGGTTGCGGTTACCGTTGTTGAACAGATAACGGTCAGGTCTTTGCATTGCCGTTCAAAACTCAACTTTTTTTTTCCAATCGATTTTCGAAAAAAAGCATGGACTACCCCCTTATCACTAAAAATTGATTTATTTACGAAAGTCTCTGGAACCCATTGAAACGTACATATATAGAAAGGTTTTGTCAAATGCAACCAGCACATCCAAAGCAAACCCTTTTATAAGGTCTAGTTTTCGATATATTTGCATTCAAAGTTATTTTTTTGAGTTATGAAGGCTTGTATGACTTTGGATGCCTACAGTTCCGCAAATAAGGGTATGACGTCATTTTCGCTTGCAAAACGCTTAACTAGTTTTTCAGTAGCTATCCATAGCTGAAAACTAGAACATTCTAGGAGGTCTGGTTGCGGAAATATCTTAATTCAAAGTAAATCCATTAAAATCGATTTTTTTGAGTTTTGAAAGTTTGCATGACTTTGGATGTCTACAGTTCCACAAATAAGGCTCGGAAGGCCTTGCGGTTTATTAACCGCTTAATCAGTTTTTGGAGAGCTATCCATTGCTGAAAACTAGAGCATTTTGTGGGCTCTGGTTGCAGAGGAATTTTGATTCAAAGTTAATCTTTCTTGTTTCAACCCAAAAACTAAAAATCTTAATATGGCCATCACTTCCAAAATAAAGCTCGTAAGAGGTTGCGGTTAGCGTTGTTGAACAGATAACGGTCAGGTCTTTGCATTGCCGTTCAAAACTCAACTTTTTTTTTCCAATCGATTTTCGAAAAAAAGCATGGACTACCCCCTTATCACTAAAAATTGATTTATTTACGAAAGTCTCTGGAACCCATTGAAACGTACATATATAGAAAGGTTTTGTCAAATGCAACCAGCACATCTAAAGCAAACCCTTTTATAAGGTCTAGTTTTCGAGATATTTGCATTCAAAGTTATTTTTTTGAGTTATGAAGGCTTGTATGACTTTGGATGCCTACAGTTCCGCAAATAAGGCTATGACGTCATTTTCGCTTGCAAAACGCTTAACTAGTTTTTCAGTAGTTATCCATAGCTGAAAACTAGAACATTACAGGAGGTCTGGTTGCGGAGACATCTTAATTCAAAGTAAATCCATTAAAATCGATTTTTTTGAGTTTTGAAAGTTTGCATGACTTTGGATGTCTACAGTTCCACAAATAAGGCTTGGAAGGCCTTGCGGTTTATTAACCGCTTAATCAGTTTTTGGAGAGCTATCCATTGCTGAAAACTAAAGCATTTTGTGGGCTCTGGTTGCAGAGGAATTTTGATTCAAAGTTAATCTTTCTTGTTTCAACCCAAAAACTAAAAATCTTAATATGGCCATAACTTCCAAAATAAAGCTCGTAAGAGGTTGCGGTTAGCGTTGTTGAACAGATAACGGTCAGGTCTTTGCATTGCCGTTCAAAACTCAACTTTTTTTTTTCCAATCGATTTTCGAAAAAAAGCATGGACTACCCCCTTATCACTAAAAATTGATTTTTTTACGAAAGTCTCTGGAACCCATTGAAACGTACATATATAGAAAGGTTTTGTCAAATGCAACCAGCACATCTAAAGCAAACCCTTTTATAAGGTCTAGTTTTCGAGATATTTGCATTCAAAGTTATTTTTTTGAGTTATGAAGGCTTGTATGACTTTGGATGCCTACAGTTCCGCAAATAAGGGTATGACGTCATTTTCGCTTGCAAAATGCTTAACTAGTTTTTCAGTAGCTATCCATAGCTGAAAACTAGAACATTCTAGGAGGTCTGGTTGCGGAGATATTTTAAGTCAAAGTAAATCCATTAAAATCGATTTTTTTGAGTTTTGAAAGTTTGCATGACTTTGGATGTCTACAGTTCCACAAATAAGGCTCGGAAGGCCTTGCGGTTTATTAACCGCTTAATCAGTTTTTGGAGAGCTATCCATTGCTGAAAACTAGAGCATTTTGTGGGCTCTGGTTGCAGAGGAATTTTGATTCAAAGTTAATCTTTCTTGTTTCAACCCAAAAACTAAAAATCTTAATATGGCCATAACTTGTTGTTGAACAGATAACGGTCAGGTCTTTGCATTGCCGTTCAAAACTCAACTTTTTTTTCCAATCGATTTTCGAAAAAAAGCATAGACTATCCCCTTATCACTAAAAATTGATTTTTTTACGAAAGTCTCTGGAACCCATTGAAACGTACATATATAGAAAGGTTTTGTCAAATGCAACAAGCACATCCAAAGCAAACCCTTTTATAAGGTCTAGTTTTCGAGATATTTGCATTCAAAGTTATTTTTTTGAGTTATGAAGGCTTGTATGACTTTGGATGCCTTCAGTTCCGCAAATAAGGCTATGACGTCATTTTCGCTTGCAAAACGCTTAACTAGTTTTTCAGTAGCTATCCATAGCTGAAAACTAGAACATTCTAGGAGGTCTGGTTGCGGAGATATCTTAATTCAAAGTAAATCCATTAAAATCGATTTTTTTGAGTTTTGAAAGTTTGCATGACTTTGGATGTCTACAGTTCCACAAATAAGGCTCGGAAGGCCTTGCGGTTTATCAACCGCTTAATCAGTTTTTGGAGAGCTATTCATTGCTGAAAACTAGAGCATTTTGTGGGCTCTGGTTGCAGAGGAATTTTGATTCAAAGTTAATCTTTCTTGTTTCAACCCAAAAACTAAAAATCTTAATATGGCCATCACTTCCAAAATAAAGCTCGTAAGAGGTTGCGGTTGGCATTGTTGAACAGATAACGGTCAGGTCTTTGCATTGCCGTTCAAAAATCAACTTTTTTTTTCCAATCGGTTTTCGAAAAAAAGCATGGACTACCCCCTTATCACTAAAAATTGATTTATTTACGAAAGTCTCTGGAACCCATTGAAACGTACATATATAGAAAGGTTTTGTCAAATGCAACCAGCACATCCAAAGCAAACCCTTTTATAAGGTCTAGTTTTCGAGATATTTGCATTCAAAGTTATTTTTTTGAGTTATGAAGGCTTGTATGACTTTGGATGCCTACAGTTCCGCAAATAAGGGTATGACGTCATTTTCGCTTGCAAAACGCTTAACTAGTTTTTCAGTAGCTATCCATAGCTGAAAACTAGAACATTCTAGGAGGTCTGGTTGCGGAGATATTTTAAGTCAAAGTAAATCCATTAAAATCGATTTTTTTGAGTTTTGAAAGTTTGCATGACTTTGGATGTCTACAGTTCCACAAATAAGGCTCGGAAGGCCTTGCGGTTTATTAACCGCTTAATCAGTTTTTGGAGAGCTATCCATTGCTGAAAACTAGAGCATTTTGTGGGCTCTGGTTGCAGAGGAATTTTGATTCAAAGTTAATCTTTCTTGTTTCAACCCAAAAACTAAAAATCTTAATATGGCCATAACTTGTTGTTGAACAGATAACGGTCAGGTCTTTGCATTGCCGTTCAAAACTCAACTTTTTTTTCCAATCGATTTTCGAAAAAAAGCATAGACTATCCCCTTATCACTAAAAATTGATTTTTTTACGAAAGTATCTGGAACCCATTGAAACGTACATATATAGAAAGGTTTTGTCAAATGCAACCAGCACATCCAAAGCAAACCCTTTTATAAGGTCTAGTTTTCGAGATATTTGCATTCAAAGTTATTTTTTTGAGTTATGAAGGCTTGTATGACTTTGGATGCCTTCAGTTCCGCAAATAAGGCTATGACGTCATTTTCGCTTGCAAAACGCTTAACTAGTTTTTCAGTAGCTATCCATAGCTGAAAACTGGAACATTCTAGGAGGTCTGGTTGCGGAGATATCTTAATTCAAAGTAAATCCATTAAAATCGATTTTTTTGAGTTTTGAAAGTTTGCATGACTTTGGATGTCTACAGTTCCACAAACAAGGCTCGGAAGGCCTTGCGGTTTATTAACCACTTAATCAGTTTTTGGAGAGCTATCCATTGCTGAAAACTAGAGCATTTTGTGGGCTCTGGTTGCAGAGGAATTTTGATTCAAAGTTAATCTTTCTTGTTTCAACCCAAAAACTAAAAATCTTAATATGGCCATCACTTCCAAAATAAAGCTCGTAAGAGGTTGCGGTTGGCATTGTTGAACAGATAACGGTCAGGTCTTTGCATTGCCGTTCAAAAATCAACTTTTTTTTTCCAATCGGTTTTCGAAAAAAAGCATGGACTACCCCCTTATCACTAAAAATTGATTTATTTACGAAAGTCTCTGGAACCCATTGAAACGTACATATATAGAAAGGTTTTGTCAAATGCAACCAGCACATCCAAAGCAAACCCTTTTATAAGGTCTAGTTTTCGAGATATTTGCATTCAAAGTTATTTTTTTGAGTTATGAAGGCTTGTATGACTTTGGATGCCTACAGTTCCGCAAATAAGGCTATGACGTCATTTTCGCTTGCAAAACGCTTAACTAGTTTTTCAGTAGTTATCCATAGCTGAAAACTAGAACATTACAGGAGGTCTGGTTGCGGAGAAATCTTAATTCAAAGTAAATCCATTAAAATCGATTTTTTTGAGTTTTGAAAGTTTGCATGACTTTGGATGTCTACAGTTCCACAAATAAGGCTCGGAAGGCCTTGCGGTTTATTAACTGCTTAATCAGTTTTTGGAGAGCTATCCATTGCTGAAAACTAGAGCATTTTGTGGGCTCTGGTTGCAGAGGAATTTTGATTCAAAGCTAATCTTTCTTGTTTCAACCCAAAAACCAAAAATCTTAATATGGCCATAACTTCCAAAATAAAGCTCGTAAGAGGTTGCGGTTAGCGTTGTTGAACAGATAACGGTCAGGTCTTTGCATTGCCGTTCAAAACTCAACTTTTTTTTTTCCAATCGATTTTCGAAAAAAAGCATGGACTACCCCCTTATCACTAAAAATTGATTTTTTTTACGAAAGTCTCTGGAACCCATTGAAACGTACATATATAGAAAGGTTTTGTCAAATGCAACCAGCACATCCAAAGCAAACCCTTTTATAAGGTCTAGTTTTCGAGATATTTGCATTCAAAGTTATTTTTTTGAGTTATGAAGGCTTGTATGACTTTGGATGCCTACAGTTCCGCAAATAAGGCTATGACGTCATTTTCGCTTGCAAAACGCTTAACTAGTTTTTCAGTAGTTATCCATAGCTGAAAACTAGAACATTACAGGAGGTCTGGTTGCGGAGACATCTTAATTCAAAGTAAATCCATTAAAATCGATTTTTTTGAGTTTTGAAAGTTTGCATGACTTTGGATGTCTACAGTTCCACAAATAAGGCTTGGAAGGCCTTGCGGTTTATTAACCGCTTAATCAGTTTTTGGAGAGCTATCCATTGCTGAAAACTAAAGCATTTTGTGGGCTCTGGTTGCAGAGGAATTTTGATTCAAAGTTAATCTTTCTTGTTTCAACCCAAAAACTAAAAATCTTAATATGGCCATAACTTCCAAAATAAAGCTCGTAAGAGGTTGCGGTTAGCGTTGTTGAACAGATAACGGTCAGGTCTTTGCATTGCCGTTCAAAACTCAACTTTTTTTTTTCCAATCGATTTTCGAAAAAAAGCATGGACTACCCCCTTATCACTAAAAATTGATTTTTTTACGAAAGTCTCTGGAACCCATTGAAACGTACATATATAGAAAGGTTTTGTCAAATGCAACCAGCACATCTAAAGCAAACCCTTTTATAAGGTCTAGTTTTCGAGATATTTGCATTCAAAGTTATTTTTTTGAGTTATGAAGGCTTGTATGACTTTGGATGCCTACAGTTCCGCAAATAAGGGTATGACGTCATTTTCGCTTGCAAAATGCTTAACTAGTTTTTCAGTAGCTATCCATAGCTGAAAACTAGAACATTCTAGGAGGTCTGGTTGCGGAGATATTTTAAGTCAAAGTAAATCCATTAAAATCGATTTTTTTGAGTTTTGAAAGTTTGCATGACTTTGGATGTCTACAGTTCCACAAATAAGGCTCGGAAGGCCTTGCGGTTTATTAACCGCTTAATCAGTTTTTGGAGAGCTATCCATTGCTGAAAACTAGAGCATTTTGTGGGCTCTGGTTGCAGAGGAATTTTGATTCAAAGTTAATCTTTCTTGTTTCAACCCAAAAACTAAAAATCTTAATATGGCCATCACTTCCAAAATAAAGCTCGTAAGAGGTTGCGGTTGGCATTGTTGAACAGATAACGGTCAGGTCTTTGCATTGCCGTTCAAAAATCAACTTTTTTTTTCCAATCGGTTTTCGAAAAAAAGCATGGACTACCCCCTTATCACTAAAAATTGATTTATTTACGAAAGTCTCTGGAACCCATTGAAACGTACATATATAGAAAGGTTTTGTCAAATGCAACCAGCACATCCAAAGCAAACCCTTTTATAAGGTCTAGTTTTCGAGATATTTGCATTCAAAGTTATTTTTTTGAGTTATGAAGGCTTGTATGACTTTGGATGCCTACAGTTCCGCAAATAAGGCTATGACGTCATTTTCGCTTGCAAAACGCTTAACTAGTTTTTCAGTAGTTATCCATAGCTGAAAACTAGAACATTACAGGAGGTCTGGTTGCGGAGACATCTTAATTCAAAGTAAATCCATTTAAATCGATTTTTTTGAGTTTTGAAAGTTTGCATGACTTTGGATGTCTACAGTTCCACAAATAAGGCTCGGAAGGCCTTGCGGTTTATTAACTGCTTAATCAGTTTTTGGAGAGCTATCCATTGCTGAAAACTAGAGCATTTTGTGGGCTCTGGTTGCAGAGGAATTTTGATTCAAAGCTAATCTTTCTTGTTTCAACCCAAAAACCAAAAATCTTAATATGGCCATAACTTCCAAAATAAAGCTCGTAAGAGGTTGCGGTTAGCGTTGTTGAACAGATAACGGTCAGGTCTTTGCATTGCCGTTCAAAACTCAACTTTTTTTTTTCCAATCGATTTTCGAAAAAAAGCATGGACTACCCCCTTATCACTAAAAATTGATTTTTTTTACGAAAGTCTCTGGAACCCATTGAAACGTACATATATAGAAAGGTTTTGTCAAATGCAACCAGCACATCCAAAGCAAACCCTTTTATAAGGTCTAGTTTTCGAGATATTTGCATTCAAAGTTATTTTTTTGAGTTATGAAGGCTTGTATGACTTTGGATGCCTACAGTTCCGCAAATAAGGGTATGACGTCATTTTCGCTTGCAAAACGCTTAACTAGTTTTTCAGTAGCTATCCATAGCTGAAAACTAGAACATTCTAGGAGGTCTGGTTGCGGAGATATTTTAAGTCAAAGTAAATCCATTAAAATCGATTTTTTTGAGTTTTGAAAGTTTGCATGACTTTGGATGTCTACAGTTCCACAAATAAGGCTCGGAAGGCCTTGCGGTTTATTAACCGCTTAATCAGTTTTTGGAGAGCTATCCATTGCTGAAAACTAGAGCATTTTGTGGGCTCTGGTTGCAGAGGAATTTTGATTCAAAGTTAATCTTTCTTGTTTCAACCCAAAAACTAAAAATCTTAATATGGCCATAACTTGTTGTTGAACAGATAACGGTCAGGTCTTTGCATTGCCGTTCAAAACTCAACTTTTTTTTCAATCGATTTTCGAAAAAAAGCATAGACTATCCCCTTATCACTAAAAATTGATTTTTTTACGAAAGTATCTGGAACCCATTGAAACGTACATATATAGAAAGGTTTTGTCAAATGCAACCAGCACATCCAAAGCAAACCCTTTTATAAGGTCTAGTTTTCGAGATATTTGCATTCAAAGTTATTTTTTTGAGTTATGAAGGCTTGTATGACTTTGGATGCCTTCAGTTCCCCAAATAAGGCTATGACGTCATTTTCGCTTGCAAAACGCTTAACAAGTTTTTCAGTAGCTATCCATAGCTGAAAACTGGAACATTCTAGGAGGTCTGGTTGCGGAGATATCTTAATTCAAAGTAAATCCATTAAAATCGATTTTTTTGAGTTTTGAAAGTTTGCATGACTTTGGATGTCTACAGTTCCACAAATAAGGCTCGGAAGGCCTTGCGGTTTATTAACCGCTGAATCAGTTTTTGGAGAGCTATTCATTGCTGAAAACTAGAGCATTTTGTGGGCTCTGGTTGCAGAGGAATTTTGATTCAAAGTTAATCTTTCTTGTTTCAACCCAAAAACTAAAAATCTTAATATGGCCATAACTTCAAAAATAAAGCTCGTCAGAGGTTGCGGTTAGCGTTGTTGAACAGATAACGGTCAGGTCTTTGCATTTCCGTTCAAAACTCAACTTTTTTTTTCCAATCGATTTTCGAAAAAAAGCATGGACTACCCCCTTATCACTAAAAATTGATTTTTTTACGAAAGTCTCTGGAATTCATTGAAACGTACATATAAAGAAAGATTTTGTCAAATGCAACCAGCACATCCAAAGCAAACCCTTTTATAAGGTCTAGTTTTCGAGATATTTGCATTCAAAGTTATTTTTTTGAGTTATGAAGGCTTGTATGACTTTGGATGCCTACAGTTCCGCAAATAAGGGTATGACGTCATTTTCGCTTGCAAAACGCTTAACTAGTTTTTCAGTAGCTATCCATAGCTGAAAACTAGAACATTCTAGGAGGTCTGGTTGCGGAGATATTTTAAGTCAAAGTAAATCCATTAAAATCGATTTTTTTGAGTTTTGAAAGTTTGCATGACTTTGGATGTCTACAGTTCCACAAATAAGGCTCGGAAGGCCTTGCGGTTTATTAACCGCTTAATCAGTTTTTGGAGAGCTATCCATTGCTGAAAACTAAAACATTTTGTGGGCTCTGGTTGCAGAGGAATTTTGATTCAAAGTTAATCTTTCTTGTTTCAACCCAAAAACTAAAAATCTTAATATGGCCATAACTTCCAAAATAAAGCTCGTAAGAGGTTGCGGTTAGCGTTGTTGAACAGATAACGGTCAGGTCTTTGCATTGCCGTTCAAAACTCAACTTTTTTTTTTTTCCAATCGATTTTCGAAAAAAAGCATGGACTACCCCCTTATCACTAAAAATTGATTTTTTTACGAAAGTCTCTGGAACCCATTGAAACGTACATATATAGAAAGGTTTTGTCAAATGCAACCAGCACATCCAAAGCAAACCCTTTTATAAGGTCTAGTTTTCGAGATATTTGCATTCAAAGTTATTTTTTTGAGTTATGAAGGCTTGTATGACTTTGGATGCCTACAGTTCCGCAAATAAGGGTATGACGTCATTTTCGCTTGCAAAACGCTTAACTAGTTTTTCAGTAGCTATCCATAGCTGAAAACTAGAACATTCTAGGAGGTCTGGTTGCGGAGATATTTTAAGTCAAAGTAAATCCATTAAAATCGATTTTTTTGAGTTTTGAAAGTTTGCATGACTTTGGATGTCTACAGTTCCACAAATAAGGCTCGGAAGGCCTTGCGGTTTATTAACCGCTTAATCAGTTTTTGGAGAGCTATCCATTGCTGAAAACTAGAGCATTTTGTGGGCTCTGGTTGCAGAGGAATTTTGATTCAAAGTTAATCTTTCTTGTTTCAACCCAAAAACTAAAAATCTTAATATGGCCATCACTTCCAAAATAAAGCTCGTAAGAGGTTGCGGTTGGCATTGTTGAACAGATAACGGTCAGGTCTTTGCATTGCCGTTCAAAAATCAACTTTTTTTTTCCAATCGGTTTTCGAAAAAAAGCATGGACTACCCCCTTATCACTAAAAATTGATTTATTTACGAAAGTCTCTGGAACCCATTGAAACGTACATATATAGAAAGGTTTTGTCAAATGCAACCAGCACATCCAAAGCAAACCCTTTTATAAGGTCTAGTTTTCGAGATATTTGCATTCAAAGTTATTTTTTTGAGTTATGAAGGCTTGTATGACTTTGGATGCCTACAGTTCCGCAAATAAGGCTATGACGTCATTTTCGCTTGCAAAACGCTTAACTAGTTTTTCAGTAGTTATCCATAGCTGAAAACTAGAACATTACAGGAGGTCTGGTTGCGGAGACATCTTAATTCAAAGTAAATCCATTAAAATCGATTTTTTTGAGTTTTGAAAGTTTGCATGACTTTGGATGTCTACAGTTCCACAAATAAGGCTCGGAAGGCCTTGCGGTTTATTAACTGCTTAATCAGTTTTTGGAGAGCTATCCATTGCTGAAAACTAGAGCATTTTGTGGGCTCTGGTTGCAGAGGAATTTTGATTCAAAGTTAATCTTTCTTGTTTCAACCCAAAAACCAAAAATCTTAATATGGCCATAACTTCCAAAATAAAGCTCGTAAGAGGTTGCGGTTAGCGTTGTTGAACAGATAACGGTCAGGTCTTTGCATTGCCGTTCAAAACTCAACTTTTTTTTTTCCAATCGATTTTCGAAAAAAAGCATGGACTACCCCCTTATCACTAAAAATTGATTTTTTTTACGAAAGTCTCTGGAACCCATTGAAACGTACATATATAGAAAGGTTTTGTCAAATGCAACCAGCACATCCAAAGCAAACCCTTTTATAAGGTCTAGTTTTCGAGATATTTGCATTCAAAGTTATTTTTTTGAGTTATGAAGGCTTGTATGACTTTGGATGCCTACAGTTCCGCAAATAAGGGTATGACGTCATTTTCGCTTGCAAAACGCTTAACTAGTTTTTCAGTAGCTATCCATAGCTGAAAACTAGAACATTCTAGGAGGTCTGGTTGCGGAGATATTTTAAGTCAAAGTAAATCCATTAAAATCGATTTTTTTGAGTTTTGAAAGTTTGCATGACTTTGGATGTCTACAGTTCCACAAATAAGGCTCGGAAGGCCTTGCGGTTTATTAACCGCTTAATCAGTTTTTGGAGAGCTATCCATTGCTGAAAACTAGAGCATTTTGTGGGCTCTGGTTGCAGAGGAATTTTGATTCAAAGTTAATCTTTCTTGTTTCAACCCAAAAACTAAAAATCTTAATATGGCCATAACTTGTTGTTGAACAGATAACGGTCAGGTCTTTGCATTGCCGTTCAAAACTCAACTTTTTTTTCCAATCGATTTTCGAAAAAAAGCATAGACTATCCCCTTATCACTAAAAATTGATTTTTTTACGAAAGTATCTGGAACCCATTGAAACGTACATATATAGAAAGGTTTTGTCAAATGCAACCAGCACATCCAAAGCAAACCCTTTTATAAGGTCTAGTTTTCGAGATATTTGCATTCAAAGTTATTTTTTTGAGTTATGAAGGCTTGTATGACTTTGGATGCCTTCAGTTCCCCAAATAAGGCTATGACGTCATTTTCGCTTGCAAAACGCTTAACTAGTTTTTCAGTAGCTATCCATAGCTGAAAACTGGAACATTCTAGGAGGTCTGGTTGCGGAGATATCTTAATTCAAAGTAAATCCATTAAAATCGATTTTTTTGAGTTTTGAAAGTTTGCATGACTTTGGATGTCTACAGTTCCACAAATAAGGCTCGGAAGGCCTTGCGGTTTATTAACCGCTGAATCAGTTTTTGGAGAGCTATTCATTGCTGAAAACTAGAGCATTTTGTGGGCTCTGGTTGCAGAGGAATTTTGATTCAAAGTTAATCTTTCTTGTTTCAACCCAAAAACTAAAAATCTTAATATGGCCATAACTTCAAAAATAAAGCTCGTCAGAGGTTGCGGTTAGCGTTGTTGAACAGATAACGGTCAGGTCTTTGCATTTCCGTTCAAAACTCAACTTTTTTTTTCCAATCGATTTTCGAAAAAAAGCATGGACTACCCCCTTATCACTAAAAATTGATTTTTTTACGAAAGTCTCTGGAATTCATTGAAACGTACATATAAAGAAAGGTTTTGTCAAATGCAACCAGCACATCCAAAGCAAACCCTTTTATAAGGTCTAGTTTTCGAGATATTTGCATTCAAAGTTATTTTTTTGAGTTATGAAGGCTTGTATGACTTTGGATGCCTACAGTTCCGCAAATAAGGGTATGACGTCATTTTCGCTTGCAAAACGCTTAACTAGTTTTTCAGTAGCTATCCATAGCTGAAAACTAGAACATTCTAGGAGGTCTGGTTGCGGAGATATTTTAAGTCAAAGTAAATCCATTAAAATCGATTTTTTTGAGTTTTGAAAGTTTGCATGACTTTGGATGTCTACAGTTCCACAAATAAGGCTCGGAAGGCCTTGCGGTTTATTAACCGCTTAATCAGTTTTTGGAGAGCTATCCATTGCTGAAAACTAAAACATTTTGTGGGCTCTGGTTGCAGAGGAATTTTGATTCAAAGTTAATCTTTCTTGTTTCAACCCAAAAACTAAAAATCTTAATATGGCCATAACTTCCAAATTAAAGCTCGTAAGAGGTTGCGGTTAGCGTTGTTGAACAGATAACGGTCAGGTCTTTGCATTGCCGTTCAAAACTCAACTTTTTTTTTTTTCCAATCGATTTTCGAAAAAAAGCATGGACTACCCCCTTATCACTAAAAATTGATTTTTTTACGAAAGTCTCTGGAACCCATTGAAACGTACATATATAGAAAGGTTTTGTCAAATGCAACCAGCACATCCAAAGCAAACCCTTTTATAAGGTCTAGTTTTCGAGATATTTGCATTCAAAGTTATTTTTTTGAGTTATGAAGGCTTGTATGACTTTGGATGCCTACAGTTCCGCAAATAAGGGTATGACGTCATTTTCGCTTGCAAAACGCTTAACTAGTTTTTCAGTAGCTATCCATAGCTGAAAACTAGAACATTCTAGGAGGTCTGGTTGCGGAGATATTTTAAGTCAAAGTAAATCCATTAAAATCGATTTTTTTGAGTTTTGAAAGTTTGCATGACTTTGGATGTCTACAGTTCCACAAATAAGGCTCGGAAGGCCTTGCGGTTTATTAACCGCTTAATCAGTTTTTGGAGAGCTATCCATTGCTGAAAACTAGAGCATTTTGTGGGCTCTGGTTGCAGAGGAATTTTGATTCAAAGTTAATCTTTCTTGTTTCAACCCAAAAACTAAAAATCTTAATATGGCCATAACTTGTTGTTGAACAGATAACGGTCAGGTCTTTGCATTGCCGTTCAAAACTCAACTTTTTTTTCCAATCGATTTTCGAAAAAAAGCATAGACTATCCCCTTATCACTAAAAATTGATTTTTTTACGAAAGTATCTGGAACCCATTGAAACGTACATATATAGAAAGGTTTTGTCAAATGCAACCAGCACATCCAAAGCAAACCCTTTTATAAGGTCTAGTTTTCGAGATATTTGCATTCAAAGTTATTTTTTTGAGTTATGAAGGCTTGTATGACTTTGGATGCCTTCAGTTCCCCAAATAAGGCTATGACGTCATTTTCGCTTGCAAAACGCTTAACTAGTTTTTCAGTAGCTATCCATAGCTGAAAACTGGAACATTCTAGGAGGTCTGGTTGCGGAGATATCTTAATTCAAAGTAAATCCATTAAAATCGATTTTTTTGAGTTTTGAAAGTTTGCATGACTTTGGATGTCTACAGTTCCACAAATAAGGCTCGGAAGGCCTTGCGGTTTATTAACCGCTTAATCAGTTTTTGGAGAGCTATTCATTGCTGAAAACTAGAGCATTTTGTGGGCTCTGGTTGCAGAGGAATTTTGATTCAAAGTTAATCTTTCTTGTTTCAACCCAAAAACTAAAAATCTTAATATGGCCATAACTTCAAAAATAAAGCTCGTCAGAGGTTGCGGTTAGCGTTGTTGAACAGATAACGGTCAGGTCTTTGCATTGCCGTTCAAAACTCAACTTTTTTTTCCAATCGATTTTCGAAAAAAAGCATGGACTACCCCCTTATCACTAAAAATTGATTTTTTTACGAAAGTCTCTGGAATTCATTGAAACGTACATATGAAGAAAGGTTTTGTCAAATGCAACCAGCACATCCAAAGCAAACCCTTTTATAAGGTCTAGTTTTCGAGATATTTGCATTCAAAGTTATTTTTTTGAGTTATGAAGGCTTGTATGACTTTGGATGCCTACAGTTCCGCAAATAAGGCTATGACGTCATTTTCGCTTGCAAAACGCTTAACTAGTTTTTCAGTAGCTATCCATAGCTGAAAACTAGAACACTCTAGGAGGTCCGGTTGGGGAGATATCTTAATTCAAAGTAAATCCATTAAAATCGATTTTTTTGAGTTTTGAAAGTTTGCATGACTTTGGATGTCTACAGTTCCACAAATAAGGCTCGGAAGGCCTTGCGGTTTATTAACCGCTTAATCAGTTTTTGGAGAGCTATCCATTGCTGAAAACTAGAGCATTTTGTGGGCTCTGGTTGCAGAGGAATTTTGATTCAAAGTTAATCTTTCTTGTTTCAACCCAAAAACTAAAAATCTTAATATGGCCATAACTTGTTGTTGAACAGATAACGGTCAGGTCTTTGCATTGCCGTTCAAAACTCAACTTTTTTTTCCAATCGATTTTCGAAAAAAAGCATAGACTATCCCCTTATCACTAAAAATTGATTTTTTTACGAAAGTATCTGGAACCCATTGAAACGTACATATATAGAAAGGTTTTGTCAAATGCAACCAGCACATCCAAAGCAAACCCTTTTATAAGGTCTAGTTTTCGAGATATTTGCATTCAAAGTTATTTTTTTGAGTTATGAAGGCTTGTATGACTTTGGATGCCTTCAGTTCCCCAAATAAGGCTATGACGTCATTTTCGCTTGCAAAACGCTTAACTAGTTTTTCAGTAGCTATCCATAGCTGAAAACTGGAACATTCTAGGAGGTCTGGTTGCGGAGATATCTTAATTCAAAGTAAATCCATTAAAATCGATTTTTTTGAGTTTTGAAAGTTTGCATGACTTTGGATGTCTACAGTTCCACAAATAAGGCTCGGAAGGCCTTGCGGTTTATTAACCGCTTAATCAGTTTTTGGAGAGCTATTCATTGCTGAAAACTAGAGCATTTTGTGGGCTCTGGTTGCAGAGGAATTTTGATTCAAAGTTAATCTTTCTTGTTTCAACCCAAAAACTAAAAATCTTAATATGGCCATAACTTCAAAAATAAAGCTCGTCAGAGGTTGCGGTTAGCGTTGTTGAACAGATAACGGTCAGGTCTTTGCATTGCCGTTCAAAACTCAACTTTTTTTTCCAATCGATTTTCGAAAAAAAGCATGGACTACCCCCTTATCACTAAAAATTGATTTTTTTACGAAAGTCTCTGGAATTCATTGAAACGTACATATGAAGAAAGGTTTTGTCAAATGCAACCAGCACATCCAAAGCAAACCCTTTTATAAGGTCTAGTTTTCGAGATATTTGCATTCAAAGTTATTTTTTTGAGTTATGAAGGCTTGTATGACTTTGGATGCCTACAGTTCCGCAAATAAGGCTATGACGTCATTTTCGCTTGCAAAACGCTTAACTAGTTTTTCAGTAGCTATCCATAGCTGAAAACTAGAACACTCTAGGAGGTCCGGTTGGGGAGATATCTTAATTCAAAGTAAATCCATTAAAATCGATTTTTTTGAGTTTTGAAAGTTTGCATGACTTTGGATGTCTACAGTTCCACAAATAAGGCTCGGAAGGCCTTGCGGTTTATTAACCGCTTAATCAGTTTTTGGAGAGCTATCCATTGCTGAAAACTAGAGCATTTTGTGGGCTCTGGTTGCAGAGGAATTTTGATTCAAAGTTAATCTTTCTTGTTTCAACCCAAAAACTAAAAATCTTAATATGGCCATAACTTCCAAAATAAAGCTCGTAAGAGGTTGCGGTTAGCGTTGTTGAACAGATAACGGTCAGGCCTTTGCATTGCCGTTCAAAACTCAACTTTTTTTTTCCAATCGATTTTCGAAAAAAAGCATGGACTACCCCCTTATCACTAAAAATTGATTTTTTTACGAAAGTCTCTGGAACCCATTGAAACGTACATATATAGAAAGGTTTTGTCAAATGCAACCAGCACATCCAAAGCAAACCCTTTTATAAGGTCTAGTTTTCGAGATATTTGCATTCAAAGTTATTTTTTTGAGTTATGAAGGCTTGTATGACTTTGGATGCCTTCAGTTCCCCAAATAAGGCTATGACGTCATTTTCGCTTGCAAAACGCTTAACTAGTTTTTCAGTAGCTATCCATAGCTGAAAACTGGAACATTCTAGGAGGTCTGGTTGCGGAGATATCTTAATTCAAAGTAAATCCATTAAAATCGATTTTTTTGAGTTTTGAAAGTTTGCATGACTTTGGATGTCTACAGTTCCACAAATAAGGCTCGGAAGGCCTTGCGGTTTATTAACCGCTTAATCAGTTTTTGGAGAGCTATTCATTGCTGAAAACTAGAGCATTTTATGGGCTCTGGTTGCAGAGGAATTTTGATTCAAAGTTAATCTTTCTTGTTTCAACCCAAAAACTAAAAATCTTAATATGGCCATAACTTCAAAAATAAAGCTCGTCAGAGGTTGCGGTTAGCGTTGTTGAACAGATAACGGTCAGGTCTTTGCATTGCCGTTCAAAACTCAACTTTTTTTTTCCAATCGATTTTCGAAAAAAAGCATGGACTACCCCCTTATCACTAAAAATTGATTTTTTTACGAAAGTCTCTGGAATTCATTGAAACGTACATATAAAGAAAGGTTTTGTCAAATGCAACCAGCACATCCAAAGCAAACCCTTTTATAAGGTCTAGTTTTCGAGATATTTGCATTCAAAGTTATTTTTTTGAGTTATGAAGGCTTGTATGACTTTGGATGCCTACAGTTCCGCAAATAAGGCTATGACGTCATTTTCGCTTGCAAAACGCTTAAGTAGTTTTTCAGTAGCTATCCATAGCTGAAAACTAGAACACTCTAGGAGGTCCGGTTGGGGAGATATCTTAATTCAAAGTAAATCCATTAAAATCGATTTTTTTGAGTTTTGAAAGTTTGCATGACTTTGGATGTCTACAGTTCCACAAATAAGGCTCGGAAGGCCTTGCGGTTTATTAACCGCTTAATCAGTTTTTGGAGAGCTATCCATTGCTGAAAACTAGAGCATTTTGTGGGCTCTGGTTGCAGAGGAATTTTGATTCAAAGTTAATCTTTCTTGTTTCAACCCAAAAACTAAAAATCTTAATATGGCCATAACTTCCAAAATAAAGCTCGTAAGAGGTTGCGGTTAGCGTTGTTGAACAGATAACGGTCAGGCCTTTGCATTGCCGTTCAAAACTCAACTTTTTTTTTCCAATCGATTTTCGAAAAAAAGCATGGACTACCCCCTTATCACTAAAAATTGATTTTTTTACGAAAGTCTCTGGAACCCATTGAAACGTACATATATAGAAAGGTTTTGTCAAATGCAACCAGCACATCCAAAGCAAACCCTTTTATAAGGTCTAGTTTTCGAGATATTTGCATTCAAAGTTATTTTTTTGAGTTATGAAGGCTTGTATGACTTTGGATGCCTTCAGTTCCCCAAATAAGGCTATGACGTCATTTTCGCTTGCAAAACGCTTAACTAGTTTTTCAGTAGCTATCCATAACTGAAAACTGGAACATTCTAGGAGGTCTGGTTGCGGAGATATCTTAATTCAAAGTAAATCCATTAAAATCGATTTTTTTGAGTTTTGAAAGTTTGCATGACTTTGGATGTCTACAGTTCCACAAATAAGGCTCGGAAGGCCTTGCGGTTTATTAACCGCTTAATCAGTTTTTGGATAGCTATTCATTGCTGAAAACTAGAGCATTTTATGGGCTCTGGTTGCAGAGGAATTTTGATTCAAAGTTAATCTTTCTTGTTTCAACCCAAAAACTAAAAATCTTAATATGGCCATAACTTCAAAAATAAAGCTCGTCAGAGGTTGCGGTTAGCGTTGTTGAACAGATAACGGTCAGGTCTTTGCATTGCCGTTCAAAACTCAACTTTTTTTTTCCAATCGATTTTCGAAAAAAAGCATGGACTACCCCCTTATCACTAAAAATTGATTTTTTTACGAAAGTCTCTGGAATTCATTGAAACGTACATATAAAGAAAGGTTTTGTCAAATGCAACCAGCACATCCAAAGCAAACCCTTTTATAAGGTCTAGTTTTCGAGATATTTGCATTCAAAGTTATTTTTTTGAGTTATGAAGGCTTGTATGACTTTGGATGCCTACAGTTCCGCAAATAAGGCTATGACGTCATTTTCGCTTGCAAAACGCTTAACTAGTTTTTCAGTAGCTATCCATAGCTGAAAACTAGAACACTCTAGGAGGTCCGGTTGGGGAGATATCTTAATTCAAAGTAAATCCATTAAAATCGATTTTTTTGAGTTTTGAAAGTTTGCATGACTTTGGATGTCTACAGTTCCACAAATAAGGCTCGGAAGGCCTTGCGGTTTATTAACCGCTTAATCAGTTTTTAGAGAGCTATCCATTGCTGAAAACTAGAGCATTTTGTGGGCTCTGGTTGCAGAGGAATTTTGATTCAAAGTAAATCTTTCTTGTTTCAACCCAAAAACTAAAAATCTTAATATGGCCATAACTTCCAAAATAAAGCTCGTAAGAAGTTGCGGTTAGCGTTGTTGAACAGATAACGGTCAGGTTTTTGCATTGCCGTTCAAAAATCAACTTTTTTTTTTCCATTCGATTTTCGAAAAAAAGCATGGACTATCCCCTTATCACTAAAAATTGATTTTTTTACGAAAGTCTCTGGAATTCATTGAAACGTACATATATAGAAAGGTTTTGTCAAATGCAACCAGCACATCCAAAGCAAACCCTTTTATAAGGTCTAGTTTTCGAGATATTTGCATTCAAAGTTTTTTTTTTGAGTTATGAAAGCTTGTATGACTTTGGATGCCTACAGTTCCGCAAATAAGGCTATGACGTCATTTTCGCTTGCAAAACGCTTAACTAGTTTTTCAGTAGCTATCCATAGCTGAAAACTAGAACATTCTAGGAGGTCTGGTTGCGGAGATATCTTAATTCAAAGTAAATCCATTAAAACCGATTTTTTTGAGTTTTGAAAGTTTGCATGACTTTGGATGTCTACAGTTCCACAAATAAGGCTCGGAAGGCCTTGCGGTTTATTAAACGCTTAATCAGTTTTGGAGAGCTATCCATTGCTGAAAACTAGAGCATTTCGTGGGCTCTGGTTGCAGAGGAATTTTGATTCAAAGTTAATCTTTCTTGTTTCAACCCAAAAACTAAAAATCTTAATATGGCCATAACTTCCAAAATAAAGCTCGTAAGAGGTTGCGGTTAGCGTTGTTGAACAGATAACGGTCAGGTCTTTGCATTGCCGTTCAAAACTCAACTTTTTTTTTCCAATCGATTTTCGAAAAAAAGCATGGACTACCCCCTTATCACTAAAAATTGCTTTTTTTACGACAGTCTCTGGAATTCATTGAAACGTACATATATAGAAAGGTTTTGTCAAATGCAACCAGCACATCCAGAGCAAACCCTTTTATAAGGTCTAGTTTTCGAGATATTTGCATTCAGAGTTATTTTTTTGAGTTTTGAAAGTTTGCATGACTTTGGACCCAATCGATTTTCGAAAAAAAAGCATGGACTACCCCCTTATCACTAAAAATTGATTTTTTTACGAAAGTCTCTGGAACCCATTGAAACGTACATATATAGAAAGGTTTTGTCAAATGCAACCAGCACATCCAAAGCAAACCCTTTTATAAGGTCTAGTTTTCGAGATATTTGCATTCAAAGTTATTTTTTTGAGTTATGAAGGCTTGTATGACTTTGGATGCCTACAGTTCCGCAAATAAGGCTATGACGTCATTTTCGCGTGCAAAACGCTTTACTAGTTTTTCAGTAGCTATCCATAACTGAAAACTAGAACATTCTAGGAGGTCTGGTTGCGGAGATATCTTAATTCAAAGTAAATCCATTAAAATTGATTTTTTTGAGTTTTGAAAGTTTGCATGACTTTGGATGTCTACAGTTCCACAAATAAGGCTCGGAAGGCCTTGCGGTTTATTAACCGCTTAATCAGTTTTTGGAGAGCTATCCATTGCTGAAAACTAGAGCATTTTGTGGGCTCTGGTTGCAGAGGAATTTTGATTCAAAGTTAATCTTTCTTGTTTCAACCCAAAAACTAAAAATCTTAATATGGCCATAACTTCTAAAATAAAGCTCGTAAGAGGTTGCGGTTAGCGTTGTTGAACAGATAACGGTCAGGTCTTTGCATTGCCGTTCAAAACTCAACTTTTTTTTTTCCAATCGATTTTCGACAAAAAGCATGGACTACCCCCTTATCACTAAAAATTGATTTTTTTACGACAGTCTCTGGAATTCATTGAAACGTACATATAAAGAAAGGTTTTGTCAAATGCAACCAGCACATCCAGAGCAAACCCTTTTATAAGGTCTAGTTTTCGAGATATTTGCATTCAAAGTTATTTTTTTGAGTTATGAAGGCTTGTATGACTTTGGATGCCTACAGTTCCGCAAATAAGGGTATGACGTCATTTTCGCTTGCAAAACGCTTAACTAGTTTTTCAGTAGTTATCCACAGCTGAAAACTAGAACATTCTAGGAGGTCTGGTTGCGGAGATATCTTAATTCAAAGTAAATCCATTAAAATCGATTTTTTTGAGTTTTGAAAGTTTGCATGACTTTGGATGTCTACAGTTCCACAAATAAGGCTCGGAAGGCCTTGCGGTTTATTAACCGCTTAATCAGTTTTTGGAGAGCTATCCATTGCTGAAAACTAGAGCATTTTGTGGGCTCTGGTTGCAGAGGAATTTTGATTCAAAGTTAATCTTTCTTGTTTCAACCCAAAAACTAAAAATCTTAATATGGCCATAACTTCCAAAATAAAGCTCGTAAGAAGTTGCGGTTAGCGTTGTTGAACAGATAACTGTCAGGTCTTTGCATTGCCGTTCAAAACTCAACTTTTTTTTCCAATCGATTTTCGAAAAAAAGCATGGACTACCCCCCTATCACTAAAAATTGATTTTTTTACGAAAGTCTCTGGAACCCATTGAAACGTACATATATAGAAAGGTTTTGTCAAATGCAACCAGCACATCCAAAGCAAACCCTTTTATAAGGTCTAGTTTTCGAGATATTTGCATTCAAAGTTATTTTTTTGAGTTATGAAGGCTTGTATGACTTTGGATGCCTACAGTTCCGCAAATAAGGCTATGACGTCATTTTCGCTTGCAAAACGCTTAACTAGTTTTTCAGTAGCTATCCATAGCTGAAAACTAGAACATTCTAGGAGGTCCGGTTGGGGAGATATCTTAATTCAAAATAAATCCATTAAAATCGATTTTTTTGAGTTTTGAAAGTTTGCATGACTTTGGATGTCTACAGTTCCACAAATAAGGCTCGGAAGGCCTTGCGGTTTATTAACCGCTTAATCAGTTTTTGGAGAGCTATCCATTGCTGAAAACTAGAGCATTTTGTGGGCTCTGGTTGCAGAGGAATTTTGATTCAAAGTTAATCTTTCTTGTTTCAACCCAAAAACTAAAAATCTTAATATGGCCATAACTGCCAAAATAAAGCTCGTAAGAAGTTGCGGTTAGCGTTGTTGAACAGATAACGGTCAGGTCTTTCTTTGCATTGCCGTTCAAAACTCAACTTTTTTTTTCCAATCGATTTTCGAAAAAAAGCATGGACTACCCCCTTATCACTAAAAATTGATTTTTTTACGAAAGTCTCTGGAATTCATTGAAACGTACATATATAGAAAGGTTTTGTCAAATGCAACCAGCACATCCAAAGCAAACCCTTTTATAAGGTCTAGTTTTCGAGATATTTGCATTCAAAGTTATTTTTTTGAGTTATGAAGGCTTGTATGACCTTGGATGCCTACAGTTCCGCAAATAAGGGTATGACGTCATTTTCGCTTGCAAAACGCTTAACTAGTTTTTCAGTAGCTATCCATAGCTGAAAACTAGAACATTCTAGGAGGTCCGGTTGGGGAGATATCTTAATTCAAAGTAAATCCATTAAAATCCATTTTTTTGAGTTTTGAAAGTTTGCATGACTTTGGATGTCTACAGTTCCACAAATAAGGCTCGGAAGGCCTTGCGGTTTATTAACCGCTTAATCAGTTTTTGGAGAGCTATCCATTGCTGAAAACTAGAGCATTTTGTGGGCTCTGGTTGCAGAGGAATTTTGATTCAAAGTTAATCTTTCTTGTTTCAACCCAAAAACTAAAAATCTTAATATGGCCATAACTTCCAAAATAAAGCTCGTAAGAAGTTGCGGTTAGCGTTGTTGAACAGATAACTGTCAGGTCTTTGCATTGCCGTTCAAAACTCAACTTTTTTTTCCAATCGATTTTCGAAAAAAAGCATGGACTACCCCCTTATCACTAAAAATTGATTTTTTTACGAAAGTCTCTGGAATTCATTGAAACGTACATATATAGAAAGGTTTTGTCAAATGCAACCAGCACATCCAAAGCAAACCCTTTTATAAGGTCTAGTTTTCGAGATATTTGCATGCAAAGTTATTTTTTTGAGTTATGAAGGCTTGTATGACTTTGGATGCCTACAGTTCCGCAAATAAGGCTATGGAGTCATTTTCGCTTGCAAAACGCTTATCTAGTTTTTCAGTAGCTATCCATAGCTGAAAACTAGAACATTCTAGGAGGTCTGGTTGCGGAGATATCTTAATTCAAAGTAAATCCATTAAAATCGATTTTTTTGAGTTTTGAAAGTTTGCATGACTTTGGATGTCTACAGTTCCACAAATAAGGCTCGGAAGGCCTTGCGGTTTATTAACCGCTTAATCAGTTTTTGGAGAGCTATCCATTGCTGAAAACTAGAGCATTTTGTGGGCTCTGGTTGCAGAGGAATTTTGATCAAAGTTAATCTTTCTTGTTTCAACCCAAAAACTAAAAATCTTAATATGGCCATAACTGCCAAAATAAAGCTCGTAAGAAGTTGCGGTTAGCGTTGTTGAACAGATAACGGTCAGGTCTTTCTTTGCATTGCCGTTCAAAACTCAACTTTTTTTTTCCAATCGATTTTCGAAAAAAAGCATGGACTACCCCCTTATCACTAAAAATTGATTTTTTTACGAAAGTCTCTGGAATTCATTGAAACGTACATATATAGAAAGGTTTTGTCAAATGCAACCAGCACATCCAAAGCAAACCCTTTTATAAGGTCTAGTTTTCGAGATATTTGCATTCAAAGTTATTTTTTTGAGTTATGAAGGCTTGTATGACCTTGGATGCCTACAGTTCCGCAAATAAGGGTATGACGTCATTTTCGCTTGCAAAACGCTTAACTAGTTTTTCAGTAGCTATCCATAGCTGAAAACTAGAACATTCTAGGAGGTCCGGTTGGGGAGATATCTTAATTCAAAGTAAATCCATTAAAATCCATTTTTTTGAGTTTTGAAAGTTTGCATGACTTTGGATGTCTACAGCTCCACAAATAAGGCTCGGAAGGCCTTGCGGTTTATTAACCGCTTAATCAGTTTTTGGAGAGCTATCCATTGCTGAAAACTAGAGCATTTTGTGGGCTCTGGTTGCAGAGGAATTTTGATTCAAAGTTAATCTTTCTTGTTTCAACCCAAAAACTAAAAATCTTAATATGGCCATAACTTCCAAAATAAAGCTCGTAAGAAGTTGCGGTTAGCGTTGTTGAACGGATAACTGTCAGGTCTTTGCATTGCCGTTCAAAACTCAACTTTTTTTTCCAATCGATTTTCGAAAAAAAGCATGGACTACCCCCTTATCACTAAAAATTGATTTTTTTACGAAAGTCTCTGGAATTCATTGAAACGTACATATATAGAAAGGTTTTGTCAAATGCAACCAGCACATCCAAAGCAAACCCTTTTATAAGGTCTAGTTTTCGAGATATTTGCATGCAAAGTTATTTTTTTGAGTTATGAAGGCTTGTATGACTTTGGATGCCTACAGTTCCGCAAATAAGGCTATGACGTCATTTTCGCTTGCAAAACGCTTAACTAGTTTTTTAGTAGCTATCCATAGCTGAAAACTAGAACATTCTAGGAGGTCCGGTTGGGGAGATATCTTAATTCAAAATAAATCCATTAAAATCGATTTTTTTGAGTTTTGAAAGTTTGCATGACTTTGGATGTCTACAGTTCCACAAATAAGGCTCGGAAGGCCTTGCGGTTTATTAACCGCTTAATCAGTTTTTGGAGAGCTATCCATTGCTGAAAACTAGAGCATTTTGTGGGCTCTGGTTGCAGAGGAATTTTGATTCAAAGTTAATCTTTCTTGTTTCAACCAAAAACTAAAAATCTTAATATGGCCATAACTTCCAAAATAAAGCTCGTAAGAAGTTGCGGTTAGCGTTGTTGAACAGATAACTGTCAGGTCTTTGCATTGCCGTTCAAAACTCAACTTTTTTTTTCCAATCGATTTTCGAAAAAAAGCATGGACTACCCCCTTATCACTAAAAATTGATTTTTTTACGAAAGTCTCTGGACTTCATTGAAACGTACATATATAGAAAGGTTTTGTCAAATGCAACCAGCACATCCAAAGCAAACCCTTTTATAAGGTCTAGTTTTCGAGATATTTGCATGCAAAGTTATTTTTTTGAGTTATGAAGGCTTGTATGACTTTGGATGCCTACAGTTCCGCAAATAAGGCTATGACGTCATTTTCGCTTGCAAAACGCTTAACTAGTTTTTCAGTAGCTATCCATAGCTGAAAACTAGAACATTCTAGGAGGTCCGGTTGGGGAGATATCTTAATTCAAAATAAATCCATTAAAATCGATTTTTTTGAGTTTTGAAAGTTTGCATGACTTTGGATGTCTACAGTTCCACAAATAAGGCTCGGAAGGCCTTGCGGTTTATTAACCGCTTAATCAGTTTTTGGAGAGCTATCCATTGCTGAAAACTAGAGCATTTTGTGGGCTCTGGTTGCAGAGGAATTTTGATTCAAAGTTAATCTTTCTTGTTTCAACCCAAAAACTAAAAATCTTAATATGGCCATAACTGCCAAAATAAAGCTCGTAAGAGGTTGCGGTTAGCGTTGTTGAACAGATAACGGTCAGGTCTTTGCATTGCCGTTCAAAACTCAACTTTTTTTTTCCAATCGATTTTCGAAAAAAAGCATGGACTACCCCCTTATCACTAAAAATTGATTTTTTTACGAAAGTCTCTGGAATTCATTGACGCGTACATATATAGAAAGGTTTTGTCAAATGCAACCAGCACATCCAAAGCAAACCCTTTTATAAGGTCTAGTTTTCGAGATATTTGCATTCAAAGTTATTTTTTTGAGTTATGAAGGCTTGTATGAATTTGGATGCCTACAGTTCCGCAAATAAGGCTATGACGTCATTTTCGCTTGCAAAACGCTTAACTAGTTTTTCAGTAGCTATCCATAGCTGAAAACTAGAACATTCTAGGAGGTCCGGTTGGGGAGATATCTTAATTCAAAGTAAATCCATTAAAATCGATTTTTTTGAGTTTTGAAAGTTTGCATGACTTTGGATGTCTACAGTTCCACAAATAAGGCTCGGAAGGCCTTGCGGTTTATTAACCGCTTAATCAGTTTTTGGAGAGCTATCCATTGCTGAAAACTAGAGCATTTTGTGGGCTCTGGTTGCAGAGGAATTTTGATTCAAAGTTAATCTTTCTTGTTTCAACCCAAAAACTAAAAATCTTAATATGGCCATAACTTCCAAAATAAAGCTCGTAAGAGGTTGCGGTTAGCGTTGTTGAACAGATAACGGTCAGGTCTTTGCATTGCCGTTCAAAAGCATGGACTACCCCCTTATCACTAAAAATTGATTTTTTTACGAAAGTCTCTGGAATTCATTGACGCGTACATATATAGAAAGGTTTTGTCAAATGCAACCAGCACATCCAAAGCAAACCCTTTTATAAGGTCTAGTTTTCGAGATATTTGCATTCAAAGTTATTTTTTTGAGTTATGAAGGCTTGTATGAATTTGGATGCCTACAGTTCCGCAAATAAGGCTATGACGTCATTTTTGCTTGCAAAACGCTTAACTAGTTTTTCAGTAGCTATCCATAGCTGAAAACTAGAACATTCTAGGAGGTCTGGTTGGGGAGATATCTTAATTCAAAGTAAATCCATTCAAATCGATTTTTTTGAGTTTTGAAAGTTTGCATGACTTTGGATGTCTACAGTTCCACAAATAAGGCTCGGAAGGCCTTGCGGTTTATTAACCGCTTAATCAGTTTTTGGAGAGCTATCCATTGCTGAAAACTAGAGCATTTTGTGGGCTCTGGTTGCAGAGGTATTTTGATTCAAAGTTAATCTTTCTTGTTTCAACCCAAAAACTAAAAATCTTAATATGGCCATAACTTCCAAAATAAAGCTCGTAAGAAGTTGCGGTTAGCGTTGTTGAACAGATAACTGTCAGGTCTTTGCATTGCCGTTCAAAACTCAACTTTTTTTTTCCAATCGATTTTCGAAAAAAAGCATGGACTACCCCCTTATCACTAAAAATTGATTTTTTTTACGAAAGTCACTGGAATTCATTGAAACGTACATATATAGAAAGGTTTTGTCAAATGCAACCAGCACATCCAAAGCAAACCCTTTTATAAGGTCTAGTTTTCGAGATATTTGCATTCAAAGTTATTTTTTTGAGTTATGAAGGCTTGTATGACTTTGGATGCCTACAGTTCCGCAAATAAGGCTATGACGTCATTTTCGCTTGCAAAACGCTTAACTAGTTTTTCAGTAGCTATCCATAGCTGAAAACTAGAACATTCTAGAAGGTCTGGTTGCGGAGATATCTTAATTCAAAGTAAATCCATTAAAATCGATTTTTTTGAGTTTTGAAAGTTTGCATGACTTTGGATGTCTACAGTTCCACAAATAAGGCTCGGAAGGCCTTGCGGTTTATTAACCGCTTAATCAGTTTTTGGAGAGCTATCCATTGCTGAAAACTAGAGCATTTTGTGGGCTCTGGTTGCAGAGGAATTTTGATTCAAAGTTAATCTTTCTTGTTTCAACCCAAAAACTAAAAATCTTAATATGGCCATAACTTCCAAAATAAAGCTCGTAAGAAGTTGCGGTTAGCGTTGTTGAACAGATAACTGTCAGGTCTTTGCATTGCCGTTCAAAACTCAACTTTTTTTTTCCAATCGATTTTCGAAAAAAAGCATGGACTACCCCCTTATCACTAAAAATTGATTTTTTTACGAAAGTCTCTGGAATTCATTGAAACGTACATATATAGAAAGGTTTTGTCAAATGCAACCAGCACATCCAAAGCAAACCCTTTTATAAGGTCTAGTTTTCGAGATATTTGCATTCAAAGTTATTTTTTTGAGTTATGAAGGCTTGTATGACTTTGGATGCCTACAGTTCCGCAAATAAGGCTATGGAGTCATTTTCGCTTGCAAAACGCTTATCTAGTTTTTCAGTAGCTATCCATAGCTGAAAACTAGAACATTCTAGGAGGTCTGGTTGCGGAGATATCTTAATTCAAAGTAAATCCATTTAAATCGATTTTTTTGAGTTTTGAAAGTTTGCATGACTTTGGATGTCTACAGTTCCACAAATAAGGCTCGGAAGGCCTTGCGGTTTATTAACCGCTTAATCAGTTTTTGGAGAGCTATCCATTGCTGAAAACTAGAGCATTTTGTGGGCTCTGGTTGCAGAGGAATTTTGATTCAAAGTTAATCTTTCTTGTTTCAACCCAAAAACTAAAAATCTTAATATGGCCATAACTTCCAAAATAAAGCTCGTAAGAGGTTGCGGTTAGCGTTGTTGAACAGATAACGGTCAGGTCTTTTGCATTGCCGTTCAAAACTCAACTTTTTTTTTCCAATCGATTTTCGAAAAAAAAGCATGGACTACCCCCTTATCACTAAAAATTGCTTTTTTTACGACAGTCTCTGGAATTCATTGAAACGTACATATATAGAAAGGTTTTGTCAAATGCAACCAGCACATCCAGAGCAAACCCTTTTATAAGGTCTAGTTTTCGAGATATTTGCATTCAAAGTTATTTTTTTGATTTTTGAAAGTTTGCATGACTTTGGACCCAATCGATTTTCGAAAAAAAAGCATGGACTACCCCCTTATCACTAAAAATTGATTTTTTTACGAAAGTCTCTGGAACCCATTGAAACGTACATATATAGAAAGGTTTTGTCAAATGCAACCAGCACATCCAAAGCAAACCCTTTTATAAGGTCTAGTTTTCGAGATATTTGCATTCAAAGTTATTTTTTTGAGTTATGAAGGCTTGTATGACTTTGGATGCCTACAGTTCCGCAAATAAGGCTATGACGTCATTTTCGCTTGCAAAACGCCTATCTAGTTTTTCAGTAGCATTTTGTGGGCTCTGGTTGCAGAGGAATTTTGATTCAAAGTTAATCTTTCTTGTTTCAACCCAAAAACTAAAAATCTTAATATGGCCATAACTTCCAAAATAAAGCTCGTAAGAGGTTGCGGTTAGCGTTGTTGTTCAAAACTCAACTTTTTTTTTCCAATCGATTTTCGAAAAAAAGCATGGACTACGCTCTTATCACTAAAAATTGATTTTTTTACGAAAGTCTCTGGAATTCATTGAAACGTACATATATAGAAAGGTTTTGTCAAATGCAACCAGCACATCCAAAGCAAACCCTTTTATAAGGTCTAGTTTTCGAGATATTTGCATTCAGTTATTTTTTTGAGTTATGAAGGCTTGTATGACTTTGGATGCCTACAGTTCCGCAAATAAGGCTATGACGTCATTTTCGCTTGCAAACGCTTAACTAGTTTTTCAGTAGCTATCCATAGCTGAAAACTAGAACATTCTAGGAGGTCCGGTTGGGGAGATATCTTAATTCAAAGTAAATCCATTAAAATCGATTTTTTTGAGTTTTGAAAGTTTGGATGACTTTGGATGTCTACAGTTCCACAAATAAGGCTCGGAAGGCCTTGCGGTTTATTAACCGCTTAATCAGTTTTTGGAGAGCTATCCATTGCTGAAAACTAGAGCATTTTGTGGGCTCTGGTTGCAGAGGAATTTTGATTCAAAGTTAATCTTTCTTGTTTCAACCCAAAAACTAAAAATCTTAATATGGCCATAACTTCCAAAATAAAGCTCGTAAGAGGTTGCGGTTAGCGTTGTTGAACAGATAACGGTCAGGTCTTTGCATTGCCGTTCAAAACTCAACTTTTTTTTTCCAATCGATTTTCGAAAAAAAGCATGGACTACCCCCTTATCACTAAAAATTGCTTTTTTTACGACAGTCTCTGGAATTCATTGAAACGTACATATATAGAAAGGTTTTGTCAAATGCAACCAGCACATCCAGAGCAAACCCTTTTATAAGGTCTAGTTTTCGAGATATTTACATTCAAAGTTATTTTTTTGATTTTTGAAAGTTTGCATGACTTTGGACCCAATCGATTTTCGAAAAAAAAGCATGGACTCACTAAAAATTGATTTTTTTACGAAAGTCTCTGGAACCCATTGAAACGTACATATATAGAAAGGTTTTGTCAAATGCAACCAGCACATCCAAAGCAAACCCTTTTATAAGGTCTAGTTTTCGAGATATTTGCATTCAAAGTTAGTTTTTTGAGTTATGAAGGCTTGTATGACTTTGGATGCCTACAGTTCCGCAAATAAGGCTATGACGTCATTTTCGCTTGCAAAACGCCTATCTAGTTTTTCAGTAGCATTTTGTGGGCTCTGGTTGCAGAGGAATTTTGATTCAAAGTTAATCTTTCTTGTTTCAACCCAAAAACTAAAAATCTTAATATGGCCATAACTTCCAAAATAAAGCTCGTAAGAGGTTGCGGTTAGCGTTGTTGTTCAAAACTCAACTTTTTTTTTCCAATCGATTTTCGAAAAAAAGCATGGACTACGCCCTTATCACTAAAAATTGATTTTTTTACGAAAGTCTCTGGAATTCATTGAAACGTACATATATAGAAAGGTTTTGTCAAATGCAACCAGCACATCCAAAGCAAACCCTTTTATAAGGTCTAGTTTTCGAGATATTTGCATTCAAAGTTATTTTTTTGAGTTATGAAGGCTTGTATGACTTTGGATGCCTACAGTTCCGCAAATAAGGCTATGACGTCATTTTCGCTTGCAAAACGCTTAACTAGTTTTTCAGTAGCTATCCATAGCTGAAAACTAGAACATTCTAGGAGGTCTGGTTGCGGAGATATCTTAATTCAAAGTAAATCCATTCAAATCGATTTTTTTGAGTTTTGAAAGTTTGCATGACTTTGGATGTCTACAGTTCCACAAATAAGGCTCGGAAGGCCTTGCGGTTTATTAACCGCTTAATCAGTTTTTGGAGAGCTATCCATTGCTGAAAACTAGAGCATTTTGTGGGCTCTGGTTGCAGAGGAATTTCGATTCAAAGTTAATCTTTCTTGTTTCAACCCAAAAACTAAAAATCTTAATATGGCCATAACTTCCAAAATAAAGCTCGTAAGAAGTTGCGGTTAGCGTTGTTGAACAGATAACGGTCAGGTCTTTGCATTGCCGTTCAAAACTCAACTTTTTTTTCCAATCGATTTTCGAAAAAAAGCATGGACTACCCCCTTATCACTAAAAATTGATTTTTTTACGAAAGTCTCTGGAATTCATTGAAACGTACATATATAGAAAGGTTTTGTCAAATGCAACCAGCACATCCAGAGCAAACCCTTTTATAAGGTCTAGTTTTCGAGATATTTGCATTCAAAGTTATTTTTTTGAGTTATGAAGGCTTGTATGACTTTGGATGCCTACAGTTCCGCAAATAAGGGTATGACGTCATTTTCGCTTTGCAAAAAGCTTAACTAGTTTTTCAGTAGTTATCCATAGCTGAAAACTAGAACATTCTAGGAGGTCTGGTTGCGGAGATATCTTAATTCAAAGTAAATCCATTAAAATCGATTTTTTTGAGTTTTGAAAGTTTGCATGACTTTGGATGTCTACAGTTCCACAAATAAGGCTCGGAAGGCCTTGCGGTTTATTAACCGCTTAATCAGTTTTTGGAGAGCTATCCATTGCTGAAAACTAGAGCATTTCGTGGGCTCTGGTTGCAGAGGTATTTTGATTCAAAGTTAATCTTTCTTGTTTCAACCCAAAAACTAAAAATCTTAATATGGCCATAACTTCCAAAATAAAGCTCGTAAGAAGAGTTGCGGTTAGCGTTGTTGAACAGATAACTGTCAGGTCTTTGCATTGCCGTTCAAAACTCAACTTTTTTTTTCCAATCGATTTTCGAAAAAAAGCATGGACTACCCCCTTATCACTAAAAATTGATTTTTTTTACGAAAGTCACTGGAATTCATTGAAACGTACATATATAGAAAGGTTTTGTCAAATGCAACCAGCACATCCAAAGCAAACCCTTTTATAAGGTCTAGTTTTCGAGATATTTGCATTCAAAGTTATTTTTTTGAGTTATGAAGGCTTGTATGACTTTGGATGCCTACAGTTCCGCAAATAAGGCTATGACGTCATTTTCGCTTGCAAAACGCTTAACTAGTTTTTCAGTAGCTATCCATAGCTGAAAACTAGAACATTCTAGAAGGTCTGGTTGCGGAGATATCTTAATTCAAAGTAAATCCATTAAAATCGATTTTTTTGAGTTTTGAAAGTTTGCATGACTTTGGATGTCTACAGTTCCACAAATAAGGCTCGGAAGGCCTTGCGGTTTATTAACCGCTTAATCAGTTTTTGGAGAGCTATCCATTGCTGAAAACTAGAGCATTTTGTGGGCTCTGGTTGCAGAGGAATTTTGATTCAAAGTTAATCTTTCTTGTTTCAACCCAAAAACTAAAAATCTTAATATGGCCATAACTTCCAAAATAAAGCTCGTAAGAAGTTGCGGTTAGCGTTGTTGAACAGATAACTGTCAGGTCTTTGCATTGCCGTTCAAAACTCAACTTTTTTTTTCCAATCGATTTTCGAAAAAAAGCATGGACTACCCCCTTATCACTAAAAATTGATTTTTTTACGAAAGTCTCTGGAATTCATTGAAACGTACATATATAGAAAGGTTTTGTCAAATGCAACCAGCACATCCAAAGCAAACCCTTTTATAAGGTCTAGTTTTCGAGATATTTGCATTCAAAGTTATTTTTTTGAGTTATGAAGGCTTGTATGACTTTGGATGCCTACAGTTCCGCAAATAAGGCTATGGAGTCATTTTCGCTTGCAAAACGCTTATCTAGTTTTTCAGTAGCTATCCATAGCTGAAAACTAGAACATTCTAGGAGGTCTGGTTGCGGAGATATCTTAATTCAAAGTAAATCCATTTAAATCGATTTTTTTGAGTTTTGAAAGTTTGCATGACTTTGGATGTCTACAGTTCCACAAATAAGGCTCGGAAGGCCTTGCGGTTTATTAACCGCTTAATCAGTTTTTGGAGAGCTATCCATTGCTGAAAACTAGAGCATTTTGTGGGCTCTGGTTGCAGAGGAATTTTGATTCAAAGTTAATCTTTCTTGTTTCAACCCAAAAACTAAAAATCTTAATATGGCCATAACTTCCAAAATAAAGCTCGTAAGAGGTTGCGGTTAGCGTTGTTGAACAGATAACGGTCAGGTCTTTTGCATTGCCGTTCAAAACTCAACTTTTTTTTTCCAATCGATTTTCGAAAAAAAAGCATGGACTACCCCCTTATCACTAAAAATTGCTTTTTTTACGACAGTCTCTGGAATTCATTGAAACGTACATATATAGAAAGGTTTTGTCAAATGCAACCAGCACATCCAGAGCAAACCCTTTTATAAGGTCTAGTTTTCGAGATATTTGCATTCAAAGTTATTTTTTTGATTTTTGAAAGTTTGCATGACTTTGGACCCAATCGATTTTCGAAAAAAAAGCATGGACTACCCCCTTATCACCAAAAATTGATTTTTTTACGAAAGTCTCTGGAACCCATTGAAACGTACATATATAGAAAGGTTTTGTCAAATGCAACCAGCACATCCAAAGCAAACCCTTTTATAAGGTCTAGTTTTCGAGATATTTGCATTCAAAGTTATTTTTTTGAGTTATGAAGGCTTGTATGACTTTGGATGCCTACAGTTCCGCAAATAAGGCTATGACGTCATTTTCGCTTGCAAAACGCCTATCTAGTTTTTCAGTAGCATTTTGTGGGCTCTGGTTGCAGAGGAATTTTGATTCAAAGTTAATCTTTCTTGTTTCAACCCAAAAACTAAAAATCTTAATATGGCCATAACTTCCAAAATAAAGCTCGTAAGAGGTTGCGGTTAGCGTTGTTGTTCAAAACTCAACTTTTTTTTTCCAATCGATTTTCGAAAAAAAGCATGGACTACGCTCTTATCACTAAAAATTGATTTTTTTACGAAAGTCTCTGGAATTCATTGAAACGTACATATATAGAAAGGTTTTGTCAAATGCAACCAGCACATCCAAAGCAAACCCTTTTATAAGGTCTAGTTTTCGAGATATTTGCATTCAGTTATTTTTTTGAGTTATGAAGGCTTGTATGACTTTGGATGCCTACAGTTCCGCAAATAAGGCTATGACGTCATTTTCGCTTGCAAACGCTTAACTAGTTTTTCAGTAGCTATCCATAGCTGAAAACTAGAACATTCTAGGAGGTCCGGTTGGGGAGATATCTTAATTCAAAGTAAATCCATTAAAATCGATTTTTTTGAGTTTTGAAAGTTTGGATGACTTTGGATGTCTACAGTTCCACAAATAAGGCTCGGAAGGCCTTGCGGTTTATTAACCGCTTAATCAGTTTTTGGAGAGCTATCCATTGCTGAAAACTAGAGCATTTTGTGGGCTCTGGTTGCAGAGGAATTTTGATTCAAAGTTAATCTTTCTTGTTTCAACCCAAAAACTAAAAATCTTAATATGGCCATAACTTCCAAAATAAAGCTCGTAAGAGGTTGCGGTTAGCGTTGTTGAACAGATAACGGTCAGGTCTTTGCATTGCCGTTCAAAACTCAACTTTTTTTTTCCAATCGATTTTCGAAAAAAAGCATGGACTACCCCCTTATCACTAAAAATTGCTTTTTTTACGACAGTCTCTGGAATTCATTGAAACGTACATATATAGAAAGGTTTTGTCAAATGCAACCAGCACATCCAGAGCAAACCCTTTTATAAGGTCTAGTTTTCGAGATATTTGCATTCAAAGTTATTTTTTTGATTTTTGAAAGTTTGCATGACTTTGGACCCAATCGATTTTCGAAAAAAAAGCATGGACTCACTAAAAATTGATTTTTTTACGAAAGTCTCTGGAACCCATTGAAACGTACATATATAGAAAGGTTTTGTCAAATGCAACCAGCACATCCAAAGCAAACCCTTTTATAAGGTCTAGTTTTCGAGATATTTGCATTCAAAGTTAGTTTTTTGAGTTATGAAGGCTTGTATGACTTTGGATGCCTACAGTTCCGCAAATAAGGCTATGACGTCATTTTCGCTTGCAAAACGCCTATCTAGTTTTTCAGTAGCATTTTGTGGGCTCTGGTTGCAGAGGAATTTTGATTCAAAGTTAATCTTTCTTGTTTCAACCCAAAAACTAAAAATCTTAATATGGCCATAACTTCCAAAATAAAGCTCGTAAGAGGTTGCGGTTAGCGTTGTTGTTCAAAACTCAACTTTTTTTTTCCAATCGATTTTCGAAAAAAAGCATGGACTACGCCCTTATCACTAAAAATTGATTTTTTTACGAAAGTCTCTGGAATTCATTGAAACGTACATATATAGAAAGGTTTTGTCAAATGCAACCAGCACATCCAAAGCAAACCCTTTTATAAGGTCTAGTTTTCGAGATATTTGCATTCAAAGTTATTTTTTTGAGTTATGAAGGCTTGTATGACTTTGGATGCCTACAGTTCCGCAAATAAGGCTATGACGTCATTTTCGCTTGCAAAACGCTTAACTAGTTTTTCAGTAGCTATCCATAGCTGAAAACTAGAACATTCTAGGAGGTCTGGTTGCGGAGATATCTTAATTCAAAGTAATTCCATTAAAATCGATTTTTTTGAGTTTTGAAAGTTTGCATGACTTTGGATGTCTACAGTTCCACAAATAAGGCTCGGAAGGCCTTGCGGTTTATTAACCGCTTAATCAGTTTTTGGAGAGCTATCCATTGCTGAAAACTAGAGCATTTTGTGGGCTCTGGTTGCAGAGGAATTTTGATTCAAAGTTAATCTTTCTTGTTTCAACCCAAAAACTAAAAATCTTAATATGGCCATAACTTCCAAAATAAAGCTCGTAAGAAGTTGCGGTTAGCGTTGTTGAACAGATAACGGTCAGGTCTTTGCATTGCCGTTCAAAACTCAACTTTTTTTTTCCAATCGATTTTCGAAAAAAAGCATGGACTACGCCCTTATCACTAAAAATTGATTTTTTTACGAAAGTCTCTGGAATTCATTGAAACGTACATATATAGAAAGGTTTTGTCAAATGCAACCAGCACATCCAAAGCAAACCCTTTTATAAGGTCTAGTTTTCGAGATATTTGCATTCAGTTATTTTTTTGAGTTATGAAGGCTTGTATGACTTTGGATGCCTACAGTTCCGCAAATAAGGCTATGACGTCATTTTCGCTTGCAAAACGCTTAACTAGTTTTTCAGTAGCTATCCATAGCTGAAAACTAGAACATTCTAGGAGGTCCGGTTGGGGAGATATCTTAATTCAAAGTAAATCCATTAAAATCGATTTTTTTGAGTTTTGAAAGTTTGCATGACTTTGGATGTCTACAGTTCCACAAATAAGGCTCGGAAGGCCTTGCGGTTTATTAACCGCTTAATCAGTTTTTGGAGAGCTATCCATTGCTGAAAACTAGAGCATTTTGTGGGCTCTGGTTGCAGAGGAATTTTGATTCAAAGTTAATCTTTCTTGTTTCAACCCAAAAACTAAAAATCTTAATATGGCCATAACTTCCAAAATAAAGCTCGTAAGAGGTTGCGGTTAGCGTTGTTGAACAGATAACGGTCAGGTCTTTGCATTGCCGTTCAAAACTCAACTTTTTTTTTTCCAATCGATTTTCGAAAAAAAGCATGGACTACCCCCTTATCACTAAAAATTGCTTTTTTTACGACAGTCTCTGGAATTCATTGAAACGTACATATATAGAAAGGTTTTGTCAAATGCAACCAGCACATCCAGAGCAAACCCTTTTATAAGGTCTAGTTTTCGAGATATTTGCATTCAAAGTTATTTTTTTGATTTTTGAAAGTTTGCATGACTTTGGACCCAATCGATTTTCGAAAAAAAAGCATGGACTACCCCCTTATCACTAAAAATTGATTTTTTTACGAAAGTCTCTGGAACCCATTGAAACGTACATATATAGAAAGGTTTTGTCAAATGCAACCAGCACATCCAAAGCAAACCCTTTTATAAGGTCTAGTTTTCGAGATATTTGCATTCAAAGTTATTTTTTTGAGTTATGAAGGCTTGTATGACTTTGGATGCCTACAGTTCCGCAAATAAGGCTATGACGTCATTTTCGCTTGCAAAACGCCTACCTAGTTTTTCAGTAGCTATCCATAGCTGAAAACTAGAACATTCTAGGAGGTCTGGTTGCGGAGATATCTTAATTCAAAGTAAATCCATTAAAATCGATTTTTTTGAGTTTTGAAAGTTTGCATGACTTTGGATGTCTACAGTTCCACAAATAAGGCTCGGAAGGCCATGCGGTTTATTAACCGCTTAATCAGTTTTTGGAGAGCTATCCATTGCTGAAAACTAGAGCATTTTGTGGGCTCTGGTTGTAGAGGAATTTTGATTCAAAGTTAATCTTTCTTGTTTCAACCCAAAAACTAAAAATCTTAATATGGCCATAACTTCCAAAATAAAGCTCGTAAGAAGTTGCGGTTAGCGTTGTTGAACAGATAACGGTCAGGTCTTTGCATTGCCGTTCAAAACTCAACTTTTTTTTCCAATCGATTTTCGAAAAAAAGCATGGACTACGCCCTTATCACTAAAAATTGATTTTTTTACGAAAGTCTCTGGAATTCATTGAAACGTACATATATAGAAAGGTTTTGTCAAATGCAACCAGCACATCCAAAGCAAACCCTTTTATAAGGTCTAGTTTTCGAGATATTTGCATTCAAAGTTATTTTTTTGAGTTATGAAGGCTTGTATGACTTTGGATGCCTACAGTTCCGCAAATAAGGCTATGGAGTCATTTTCGCTTGCAAAACGCGTAACTAGTTTTTCAGTAGTTATCCATAGCTGAAAACTAGAACATTCTAGGAGGTCTGGTTGCGGAGATATCTTAATTCAAAGTAAATCCATTAAAATCGATTTTTTTGAGTTTTGAAAGTTTGCATGACTTTGGATGTCTACAGTTCCACAAATAAGGCTCGGACCGCTTAATCAGTTTTTGGAGAGCTATCCATTGCTGAAAACTAGAGCATTTCGTGGGCTCTGGTTGCAGAGGAATTTTGATTCAAAGTTAATCTTTCTTGTTTCAACCCAAAAACTAAAAATCTTAATATGGCCATAACTTCCAAAATAAAGCTCGTAAGAGGTTGCGGTTAGCGTTGTTGAACAGATAACGGTCAGGTCTTTGCATTGCCGTTCAAAACTCAACTTTTTTTTTCCAATCGATTTTCGAAAATTTATTTATTTTTTTATCATTTTTTATTTTTTTTTATTTTATTTATCACTAAAAATTGATTTTTTTACGAAAGTCTCTGGAATTCATTGAAACGTACATATATAGAAAGGTTTTGTCAAATGCAACCAGCACATCCAAAGCAAACCCTTTTATAAGGTCTAGTTTTCGAGATATTTGCATTCAAAGTTATTTTTTTGAGTTATGAAGGCTTGTATGACTTTGGATGCCTACAGTTCCGCAAATAAGGGTATGACGTCATTTTCGCTTGCAAAACGCTTAACTAGTTTTTCAGTAGCTATCCATAGCTGAAAACTAGAACATTCTAGGAGGTCTGGTTGCAGAGATATCTTAATTCAAAGTAAATCCATTAAAATCGATTTTTTTGAGTTTTGAAAGTTTGCATGACTTTGGATGTCTACAGTTCCACAAATAAGGCTCGGAAGGCCTTGCGGTTTATTAACCGCTTAATCAGTTTTTGGAGAGCTATCCATTGCTGAAAACTAGAGCATTTTGTGGGCTCTGGTTGCAGAGGAATTTCGATTCAAAGTTAATCTTTCTTGTTTCAACCCAAAAACTAAAAATCTTAATATGGCCATAACTTCCAAAATAAAGCTCGTAAGAAGTTGCGGTTAGCGTTGTTGAACAGATAACGGTCAGGTCTTTGCATTGCCGTTCAAAACTCAACTTTTTTTTCCAATCGATTTTCGAAAAAAAGCATGGACTACCCCCTTATCACTAAAAATTGATTTTTTTACGAAAGTCTCTGGAATTCATTGAAACGTACATATATAGAAAGGTTTTGTCAAATGCAACCAGCACATCCAGAGCAAACCCTTTTATAAGGTCTAGTTTTCGAGATATTTGCATTCAAAGTTATTTTTTTGAGTTATGAAGGCTTGTATGACTTTGGATGCCTACAGTTCCGCAAATAAGGGTATGACGTCATTTTCGCTTTGCAAAACGCTTAACTAGTTTTTCAGTAGTTATCCATAGCTGAAAACTAGAACATTCTAGGAGGTCTGGTTGCGGAGATATCTTAATTCAAAGTAAATCCATTAAAATCGATTTTTTTGAGTTTTGAAAGTTTGCATGACTTTGGATGTCTACAGTTCCACAAATAAGGCTCGGAAGGCCTTGCGGTTTATTAACCGCTTAATCAGTTTTTGGAGAGCTATCCATTGCTGAAAACTAGAGCATTTCGTGGGCTCTGGTTGCAGAGGAATTTTGATTCAAAGTTAATCTTTCTTGTTTCAACCCAAAAACTAAAAATCTTAATATGGCCATAACTTCCAAAATAAAGCTCGTAAAAGGTTGTGGTTAGCGTTGTTGAACAGATAACGGTCAGGTCTTTGCATTGCCGTTCAAAACTCAACTTTTTTTTCCAATCGATTTTCGAAAAAAGCATGGACTACCCCCTTATCACTAAAAATTGATTTTTTTACGAAAGTCTCTGGAATTCATTGAAACGTACATATATAGAAAGGTTTTGTCAAATGCAACCAGCACATCCAAAGCAAACCCTTTTATAAGGTCTAGTTTTCGAGATATTTGCATTCAAAGTTATTTTTTTGAGTTATGAAGGCTTGTATGACTTTGGATGCCTACAGTTCCGCAAATAAGGCTATGACGTCATTTTCGCTTGCAAAACGCTTAACTAGTTTTTCAGTAGCTATCCATAGCTGAAAACTAGAACATTCTAGGAGGTCCGGTTGGGGAGATATCTTAATTCAAAATAAATCCATTAAAATCGATTTTTTTGAGTTTTGAAAGTTTGCATGACTTTGGATGTCTACAGTTCCACAAATAAGGCTCGGAAGGCCTTGCGGTTTATTAACCGCTTAATCAGTTTTTGGAGAGCTATCCATTGCTGAAAACTAGAGCATTTTGTGGGCTCTGGTTGCAGAGGAATTTTGATTCAAAGTTAATCTTTCTTGTTTCAACCCAAAAACTAAAAATCTTAATATGGCCATAACTGCCAAAATAAAGCTCGTAAGAAGTTGCGGTTAGCGTTGTTGAACAGATAACGGTCAGGTCTTTGCATTGCCGTTCAAAACTCAACTTTTTTTTCCAATCGATTTTCGAAAAAAAGCATGGACTACCCCCTTATCACTAAAAATTGATTTTTTTACGAAAGTCTCTGGAATTCATTGACGCGTACATATATAGAAAGGTTTTGTCAAATGCAACCAGCACATCCAAAGCAAACCCTTTTATAAGGTCTAGTTTTCGAGATATTTGCATTCAAAGTTATTTTTTTGAGTTATGAAGGCTTGTATGACTTTGGATGCCTACAGTTCCACAAATAAGGGTATGACGTCATTTTCGCTTGCAAAACGCTTAACTAGTTTTTCAGTAGTTATCCATAGCTGAAAACTAGAACATTCTAGGAGGTCTGGTTGCGGAGATATCTTAATTCAAAGTAAATCCATTAAAATCGATTTTTTTGAGTTTTGAAAGTTTGCATGACTTTGGATGTCTACAGTTCCACAAATAAGGCTCGGACCGCTTAATCAGTTTTTGGAGAGCTATCCATTGCTGAAAACTAGAGCATTTCGTGGGCTCTGGTTGCAGAGGAATTTTGATTCAAAGTTAATCTTTCTTGTTTCAACCCAAAAACTAAAAATCTTAATATGGCCATAACTTCCAAAATAAAGCTCGTAAGAGGTTGCGGCTAGCGTTGTTGAACAGATAACGGTCAGGTCTTTGCATTGCCGTTCAAAACTCAACTTTTTTTTTCCAATCGATTTTCGAAAATTTATTTATTTTTTTATCATTTTTTATTTTTTTTTATTTTGTTTATCACTAAAAATTGATTTTTTTACGAAAGTCTCTGGAATTCATTGAAACGTACATATATAGAAAGGTTTTGTCAAATGCAACCAGCACATCCAAAGCAAACCCTTTTATAAGGTCTAGTTTTCGAGATATTTGCATTCAAAGTTATTTTTTTGAGTTATGAAGGCTTGTATGACTTTGGATGCCTACAGTTCCGCAAATAAGGGTATGACGTCATTTTCGCTTGCAAAACGCTTAACTAGTTTTTCAGTAGCTATCCATAGCTGAAAACTAGAACATTCTAGGAGGTCTGGTTGCGGAGATATCTTAATTCAAAGTAAATCCATTTAAATCGATTTTTTTGAGTTTTGAAAGTTTGCATGACTTTGGATGTCTACAGTTCCACAAATAAGGCTCGGAAGGCCTTGCGGTTTATTAACCGCTTAATCAGTTTTTGGAGAGCTATCCATTGCTGAAAACTAGAGCATTTTGTGGGCTCTGGTTGCAGAGGAATTTTGATTCAAAGTTAATCTTTCTTGTTTCAACCCAAAAACTAAAAATCTTAATATGGCCATAACTTCCAAAATAAAGCTCGTAAGAAGTTGCGGTTAGCGTTGTTGAACAGATAACGGTCAGATCTTTGCATTGCCGTTCAAAACTCAACTTTTTCAGCATGGACTACCCCCTTATCACTAAAAATTGATTTTTTTACGAAAGTCTCTGGAATTCATTGAAACGTACATATATAGAAAGGTTTTGTCAAATGCAACCAGCACATCCAAAGCAAACCCTTTTATAAGGTCTAGTTTTCGAGATATTTGCATTCAAAGTTATTTTTTTGAGTTATGAAGGCTTGTATGACTTTGGATGCCTACAGTTCCGCAAATAAGGCTATGACGTCATTTTCGCTTGCAAAACGCTTAACTAGTTTTTCAGTAGCTATCCATAGCTGAAAACTAGAACATTCTAGGAGGTCCGGTTGGGGAGATATCTTAATTCAAAGTAAATCCATTAAAATCGATTTTTTTGAGTTTTGAAAGTTTGCATGACTTTGGATGTCTACAGTTCCACAAATAAGGCTCGGACCGCTTAATCAGTTTTTGGAGAGCTATCCATTGCTGAAAACTAGAGCATTTCGTGGGCTCTGGTTGCAGAGGAATTTTGATTCAAAGTTAATCTTTCTTGTTTCAACCCAAAAACTAAAAATCTTAATATGGCCATAACTTCCAAAATAAAGCTCGTAAGAGGTTGCGGTTAGCGTTGTTGAACAGATAACGGTCAGGTCTTTGCCGTCCAAAACTCAACTTTTTTTTCCAATCGATTTTCGAAAATTTATTTATTTTTTTATCATTTTTTATTTTTTTTTATTTTATTTATCACTAAAAATTGATTTTTTTACGAAAGTCTCTGGAATTCATTGAAACGTACATATATAGAAAGGTTTTGTCAAATGCAACCAGCACATCCAAAGCAAACCCTTTTATAAGGTCTAGTTTTCGAGATATTTGCATTCAAAGTTATTTTTTTGAGTTATGAAGGCTTGTATGACTTTGGATGCCTACAGTTCCGTTTTGAAAGTTTGCATGACTTTGGATGTCTACAGTTCCACAAATAAGGCTCGGAAGGCCTTGCGGTTTATTAACCGCTTAATCAGTTTTTGGAGAGCTATCCATTGCTGAAAACTAGAGCATTTTGTGGGCTCTGGTTGCAGAGGAATTTTGATTCAAAGTTAATCTTTCTTGTTTCAACCCAAAAACTAAAAATCTTAATATGGCCATAACTTCCAAAATAAAGCTCGTAAGAAGTTGCGGTTAGCGTTGTTGAACAGATAACTGTCAGGTCTTTGCATTGCCGTTCAAAACTCAACTTTTTTTTCCAATCGATTTTCGAAAAAAAGCATGGACTACCCCCTTATCACTAAAAATTGATTTTTTTACGAAAGTCTCTGGAATTCATTGAAACGTACATATATAGAAAGGTTTTGTCAAATGCAACCAGCACATCCAAAGCAAACCCTTTTATAAGGTCTAGTTTTCGAGATATTTGCATGCAAAGTTATTTTTTTGAGTTATGAAGGCTTGTATGACTTTGGATGCCTACAGTTCCGCAAATAAGGCTATGACGTCATTTTCGCTTGCAAAACGCTTAACTAGTTTTTTAGTAGCTATCCATAGCTGAAAACTAGAACATTCTAGGAGGTCCGGTTGGGGAGATATCTTAATTCAAAATAAATCCATTAAAATCGATTTTTTTGAGTTTTGAAAGTTTGCATGACTTTGGATGTCTACAGTTCCACAAATAAGGCTCGGAAGGCCTTGCGGTTTATTAACCGCTTAATCAGTTTTTGGAGAGCTATCCATTGCTGAAAACTAGAGCATTTTGTGGGCTCTGGTTGCAGAGGAATTTTGATTCAAAGTTAATCTTTCTTGTTTCAACCCAAAAACTAAAAATCTTAATATGGCCATAACTGCCAAAATAAAGCTCGTAAGAGGTTGCGGTTAGCGTTGTTGAACAGATAACGGTCAGGTCTTTGCATTGCCGTTCAAAACTCAACTTTTTTTTTCCAATCGATTTTCGAAAAAAAGCATGGACTACCCCCTTATCACTAAAAATTGATTTTTTTACGAAAGTCTCTGGAATTCATTGACGCGTACATATATAGAAAGGTTTTGTCAAATGCAACCAGCACATCCAAAGCAAACCCTTTTATAAGGTCTAGTTTTCGAGATATTTGCATTCAAAGTTATTTTTTTGAGTTATGAAGGCTTGTATGACTTTGGATGCCTACAGTTCCGTTTTGAAAGTTTGCATGACTTTGGATGTCTACAGTTCCACAAATAAGGCTCGGAAGGCCTTGCGGTTTATTAACCGCTTAATCAGTTTTTGGAGAGCTATCCATTGCTGAAAACTAGAGCATTTTGTGGGCTCTGGTTGCAGAGGAATTTTGATTCAAAGTTAATCTTTCTTGTTTCAACCCAAAAACTAAAAATCTTAATATGGCCATAACTTCCAAAATAAAGCTCGTAAGAAGTTGCGGTTAGCGTTGTTGAACAGATAACGGTCAGGTCTTTGCATTGCCGTTCAAAACTCAACTTTTTTTTTCCAATCGATTTTCGAAAAAAAGCATGGACTACGCCCTTATCACTAAAAATTGATTTTTTTACGAAAGTCTCTGGAATTCATTGAAACGTACATATATAGAAAGGTTTTGTCAAATGCAACCAGCACATCCAAAGCAAACCCTTTTATAAGGTCTAGTTTTCGAGATATTTGCATTCAAAGTTATTTTTTTGAGTTATGAAGGCTTGTATGACTTTGGATGCCTACAGTTCCGCAAATAAGGCTATGACGTCATTTTCGCTTGCAAAACGCTTATCTAGTTTTTCAGTAGCTATCCATAGCTGAAAACTAGAACATTCTAGGAGGTCCGGTTGGGGAGATATCTTAATTCAAAGTAAATCCATTAAAATCGATTTTTTTGAGTTTTGAAAGTTTGCATGACTTTGGATGTCTACAGTTCCACAAATAAGGCTCGGAAGGCCTTGCGGTTTATTAACCGCTTAATCAGTTTTTGGAGAGCTATCCACTGCTGAAAATTTTGATTCAAAGTTAATCTTTCTTGTTTCAATCCAAAAACTAAAAATCTTAATAGCGTTGTTGAACAGATAACTGTCAGGTCTTTGCATTGCCGTTCAAAACTCAACTTTTTTTTTCCAATCGATTTTCGAAAAAAAGCATGGACTACCCCCTTATCACTAAAAATTGATTTTTTTACGAAAGTCTCTGGAATTCATTGAAACGTACATATATAGAAAGGTTTTGTCAAATGCAACCAGCACATCCAAAGCAAACCCTTTTATAAGGTCTAGTTTTCGAGATATTTGCATTCAAAGTTATTTTTTTGAGTTATGAAGGCTTGTATGACTTTGGATGCCTACAGTTCCGCAAATAAGGCTATGACGTCATTTTCGCTTGCAAAACGCTTAACTAGTTTTTCAGTAGCTATCCATAGCTGAAAACTAGAACATTCTAGGAGGTCCGGTTGGGGAGATATCTTAATTCAAAGTAAATCCATTAAAATCGATTTTTTTGAGTTTTGAAAGTTTGCATGACTTTGGATGTCTACAGTTCCACAAATAAGGCTCGGAAGGCCTTGCGGTTTATTAACCGCTTAATCAGTTTTTGGAGAGCTATCCATTGCTGAAAACTAGAGCATTTTGTGGGCTCTGGTTGCAGAGGAATTTTGATTCAAAGTTAATCTTTCTTGTTTCAACCCAAAAACTAAAAATCTTAATATGGCCATAACTTCCAAAATAAAGCTCGTAAGAGGTTGCGGTTAGCGTTGTTGAACAGATAACGGTCAGGTCTTTGCATTGCCGTTCAAAACTCAACTTTTTTTTTCCAATCGATTTTCGAAAAAAAGCATGGACTACCCCCTTATCACTAAAAATTGATTTTTTTACGAAAGTCTCTGGAATTCATTGAAACGTACATATATAGAAAGGTTTTGTCAAATGCAACCAGCACATCCAAAGCAAACCCTTTTATAAGGTCTAGTTTTCGAGATATTTGCATTCAAAGTTATTTTTTTGAGTTATGAAGGCTTGTATGACTTTGGATGCCTACAGATCCGCAAATAAGGCTATGACGTCATTTTCGCTTGCAAAACGCTTAACTAGTTTTTCAGTAGCTATCCATAGCTGAAAACTAGAACATTCTAGGATGTCTGGTTGCGGAGATATCTTAATTCAAAGTAAATCCATTAAAATCGATTTTTTTGAGTTTTGAAAGTTTGCATGACTTTGGATGTCTACAGTTCCACAAATAAGGCTCGGAAGGCCTTGCGGTTTATTAACCGCTTAATCAGTTTTTGGAGAGCTATCCATTGCTGAAAACTAGAGCATTTTGTGGGCTCTGGTTGCAGAGGAATTTTGATTCAAAGTTAATCTTTCTTGTTTCAACCCAAAAACTAAAAATCTTAATATGGCCATAACTTCCAAAATAAAGCTCGTAAGAAGTTGCGGTTAGCGTTGTTGAACAGATAACTGTCAGGTCTTTGCATTGCCGTTCAAAACTCAACTTTTTTTCCCAATCGATTTTCGAAAAAAAGCATGGACTACCCCCTTATCACTAAAAATTGATTTTTTTACGAAAGTCTCTGGAATTCATTGAAACGTACATATATAGAAAGGTTTTGTCAAATGCAACCAGCACATCCAAAGCAAACCCTTTTATAAGGTCTAGTTTTCGAGATATTTGCATTCAAAGTTATTTTTTTGAGTTATGAAGGCTTGTATGACTTTGGATGCCTACAGTTCCGCAAATAAGGCTATGACGTCATTTTCGCTTGCAAAACGCTTAACTAGTTTTTCAGTAGCTATCCATAGCTGAAAACTAGAACATTCTAGGAGGTCCGGTTGGGGAGATATCTTAATTCAAAGTAAATCCATTAAAATCGATTTTTTTGAGTTTTGAAAGTTTGCATGACTTTGGATGTCTACAGTTCCACAAATAAGGCTCGGAAGGCCTTGCGGTTTATTAACCGCTTAATCAGTTTTTGGAGAGCTATCCATTGCTGAAAACTAGAGCATTTTGTGGACTCTGGTTGCAGAGGAATTTTGATTCAAAGTTAATCTTTCTTGTTTCAACCCAAAAACTAAAAATCTTAATATGGCCATAACTTCCAAAATAAAGCTCGTAAGAGGTTGCGGTTAGCGTTGTTGAACAGATAACGGTCAGGTCTTTGCATTGCCGTTCAAAACTCAACTTTTTTTCCCAATCGATTTTCGAAAAAAAGCATGGACTACCCCCTTATCACTAAAAATTGATTTTTTTACGAAAGTCTCTGGAATTCATTGAAACGTACATATATAGAAAGGTTTTGTCAAATGCAACCAGCACATCCAAAGCAAACCCTTTTATAAGGTCTAGTTTTCGAGATATTTGCATTCAAAGTTATTTTTTTGAGTTATGAAGGCTTGTATGACTTTGGATGCCTACAGTTCCGCAAATAAGGCTATGACGTCATTTTCGCTTGCAAAACGCTTAACTAGTTTTTCAGTAGTTATCCATAGCTGAAAACTAGAACATTCTAGGAGGTCTGGTTGCGGAGATATCTTAATTGAAAGTAAATCCATTAAAATCGATTTTTTTGAGTTTTGAAAGTTTGCATGACTTTGGATGTCTACAGTTCCACAAATAAGGCTCGGAAGGCCTTGCGGTTTATTAACCGCTTAATCAGTTTTTGGAGAGCTATCCATTGCTGAAAACTAGAGCATTTTGTGGGCTCTGGTTGCAGAGGAATTTTGATTCAAAGTTAATCTTTCTTGTTTCAACCCAAAAACTAAAAATCTTAATATGGCCATAACTTCCAAAATAAAGCTCGTAAGAGGTTGCGGTTAGCGTTGTTGAACAGATAACGGTCAGGTCTTTGCATTGCCGTTCAAAACTCAACTTTTTTCTTCCAATCGATTTTCGAAAAAAAGCATGGACTACCCCCTTATCACTAAAAATTGATTTTTTTACGAAAGTCTCTGGAATTCATTGAAACGTACATATATAGAAAGGTTTTGTCAAATGCAACCAGCACATCCAAAGCAAACCCTTTTATAAGGTCTAGTTTTCGAGATATTTGCATTCAAAGTTATTTTTTTGAGTTATGAAGGCTTGTATGACTTTGGATGCCTACAGTTCCGCAAATAAGGCTATGACGTCATTTTCGCTTGCAAAACGCTTAACAAGTTTTTCAGTAGCTATCCATAGCTGAAAACTAGAACATTCTAGGAGGTCTGGTTGCGGAGATATCTTAATTCAAAGTAAATCCATTAAAATCGATTTTTTTGAGTTTTGAAAGTTTGCATGACTTTGGATGTCTACAGTTCCACAAATAAGGCTCGGAAGGCCTTGCGGTTTATTAACCGCTTAATCAGTTTTTGGAGAGCTATCCATTGCTGAAAACTAGAGCATTTTGTGGGCTCTGGTTGCAGAGGAATTTTGATTCAAAGTTAATCTTTCTTGTTTCAACCCAAAAACTAAAAATCTTAATATGGCCATAACTTCCAAAATAAAGCTCGTAAGAGGTTGCGGTTAGCGTTGTTGAACAGATAACGGTCAGGTCTTTGCATTGCCGTTCAAAACTCAACTTTTTTTTTCCAATCGATTTTCGAAAAAAAGCATGGACTACCCCCTTATCACTAAAAATTGATTTTTTTACGAAAGTCTCTGGAATTCATTGAAACGTACATATATAGAAAGGTTTTGTCAAATGCAACCAGCACATCCAAAGCAAACCCTTTTATAAGGTCTAGTTTTCGAGATATTTGCATTCAAAGTTATTTTTTTGAGTTATGAAGGCTTGTATGACTTTGGATGCCTACAGTTCCGCAAATAAGGCTATGACGTCATTTTCGCTTGCAAAACGCTTAACTAGTTTTTCAGTAGTTATCCATAGCTGAAAACTAGAACATTCTAGGAGGTCTGGGTGCGGAGATATCTTAATTCAAAGTAAATCCATTAAAATCGATTTTTTTGAGTTTTGAAAGTTTGCATGACTTTGGATGTCTACAGTTCCACAAATAAGGCTCGGAAGGCCTTGCGGTTTATTAACCGCTTAATCAGTTTTTGGAGAGCTATCCATTGCTGAAAACTAGAGCATTTTGTGGGCTCTGGTTGCAGAGGAATTTTGATTCAAAGTTAATCTTTCTTGTTTCAACCCAAAAACTAAAAATCTTAATATGGCCATAACTTCCAAAATAAAGCTCGTAAGAGGTTGCGGTTAGCGTTGTTGAACAGATAACGGTCAGGTCTTTGCATTGCCGTTCAAAACTCAACTTTTTTTTTCCAATCGATTTTCGAAGAAAAGCATGGACTACCCCCTTATCACTAAAAATTGATTTTTTTACGAAAGTCTCTGGAATTCATTGAAACGTACATATATAGAAAGGTTTTGTCAAATGCAACCAGCACATCCAAAGCAAACCCTTTTATAAGGTCTAGTTTTCGAGATATTTGCATTCAAAGTTATTTTTTTGAGTTATGAAGGCTTGTATGACTTTGGATGCCTACAGTTCCGCAAATAAGGCTATGACGTCATTTTCGCTTGCAAAACGCTTAACTAGTTTTTCAGTAGCTATCCATAGCTGAAAACTAGAACATTCTAGGAGGTCCGGTTGGGGAGATATCTTAATTCAAAGTAAATCCATTAAAATCGATTTTTTTGAGTTTTGAAAGTTTGCATGACTTTGGATGTCTACAGTTCCACAAATAAGGCTCGGAAGGCCTTGCGGTTTATTAACCGCTTAATCAGTTTTTGGAGAGCTATCCATTGCTGAAAACTAGAGCATTTTGTGGGCTCTGGTTGCAGAGGAATTTTGATTCAAAGTTAATCTTTCTTGTTTCAACCCAAAAACTAAAAATCTTAATATGGCCATAACTTCCAAAATAAAGCTCGTAAGAGGTTGCGGTTAGCGTTGTTGAACAGATAACGGTCAGGTCTTTGCATTGCCGTTCAAAACTCAACTTTTTTTTTCCAATCGATTTTCGAAAAAAAGCATGGACTACCCCCTTATCACTAAAAATTGATTTTTTTACGAAAGTCTCTGGAATTCATTGAAACGTACATATATAGAAAGGTTTTGTCAAATGCAACCAGCACATCCAAAGCAAACCCTTTTATAAGGTCTAGTTTTCGAGATATTTGCATTCAAAGTTATTTTTTTGAGTTATGAAGGCTTGTATGACTTTGGATGCCTACAGTTCCGCAAATAAGGCTATGACGTCATTTTCGCTTGCAAAACGCTTAACTAGTTTTTCAGTAGCTATCCATAGCTGAAAACTAGAACATTCTAGGAAGTCTGGTTGCGGAGATATCTTAATTCAAAGTAAATCCATTAAAATCGATTTTTTTGAGTTTTGAAAGTTTGCATGACTTTGGATGTCTACAGTTCCACAAATAAGGCTCGGAAGGCCTTGCGGTTTATTAACCGCTTAATCAGTTTTTGGAGAGCTATCCATTGCTGAAAACTAGAGCATTTTGTGGGCTCTGGTTGCAGAGGAATTTTGATTCAAAGTTAATCTTTCTTGTTTCAACCCAAAAACTAAAAATCTTAATATGGCCATAACTTCCAAAATAAAGCTCGTAAGAGGTTGCGGTTAGCGTTGTTGAACAGATAACGGTCAGGTCTTTGCATTGCCGTTCAAAACTCAACTTTTTTGTTTCCAATCGATTTTCGAAAAAAAGCATGGACTACCCCCTTATCACTAAAAATTGATTTTTTTACGAAAGTCTCTGGAACTCATTGAAACGTACATATATAGAAAGGTTTTGTCAAATGCAACCAGCACATCCAAAGCAAACCCTTTTATAAGGTCTAGTTTTCGAGATATTTGCATTCAAAGTTATTTTTTTGAGTTATGAAGGCTTGTATGACTTTGGACGCCTTTTATTTATTATTATTATTATTTATTAGCTATTCTGCCTTAATATTAAATTACAATTTCTTTTTCATTTTATGTTTATATTAATATTTATATAAACTTAATTTATGTGTTTTAACAAAATATTTAAAATAAATAAAAATAAAAATATACTTATGCACGGGCAAAAGCCTCCCCCATTGATTTCCATTCATTTCTGTTATGCGTTTTTTGAAACCAAAGTCTGTCGAAAGCATGTAGCTCATCTCTCCATCTTTTTGGTTGACGTCCGACTCGTCTGGTACCAATAAATGGTGTCCACTCAGTGCATTCTTTTGACCACCTGCCATCTGACTTCCGCATAAAATGCCCTGCCCAGTCCCATTTCAGCTTTCTTGTCTTCAAAACAACATCTTCGAATCCTGTCCATGAGCGTATGTTGACGTTTCTTATTCGCTGAGATCTTCTTATTTTTAACATTGCCCTTTCCATTGCCCTTTGAGTTGTTGAAAGCTTACTTTTAATCGCAACGTTGTTCGTCCAAGTTTGGGAGCCATATGTAAGCACTGGTAAAACTGTTGAATCGAAAATGTATTTTTTGGTAACATTTGAGATATTCGAGTCCAACATAGGTTTCACGTCCCAAAATTGCCTCCATCCGTTCGTTATTCTTCGAGATATCTCCTTCTCCTCTCTTCTATTAAACGAAACTAACTGTCCTAGATATATGAAGTCCTCCACATATTCTATCAGCTCTCCATTCATATGTATAGGTGTTCTGGTTGCATTTGTCATGACTTTTGTTTTGTTTTCGTTTGCCTGAAGACCTGCCTTAGAGCATTCGAGAATAAGTTCATTAATCAACTTTTGAAGATCTTCAGGATTATCACTCATCAAAATAATATCATCAGCAAACCGCAAATTTGAAAGATATTTCCCATTGATTTGTAAGCCAATGTATTCCCAATCTAGTTTTCTGAAACATTCTTCTAGGGTAGCTGCGAAGAAAGGTGGTGAAATTGGGTCCCCCTGCTTAGTTCCACTTGTTAGCTTAAATGGTTCTCCAAAGATTTCTGTTTTTATTTGTGCAGTGGAAGAATCATAAATTTCTTTGAAAATTTTTATCCAACGACGATTTATACCTTGGTTAAGAAGTGCATTCCACATAAAATCTTGGTTGATAGTATCGAAGGCCTTTTTAAAATCAATGAAAATGAAATAAGAAGGTAATCGGTATTCTCCACTTTTTTCGATGATTTGGTTTACTGCTTGAAGGTGATCTGTAGTTGAGAAACCTGATCGAAATCCTGCTTGCTCCACTGGTTGATGTTGCCCGAGGTCCACTTCTAGCCTTTTGAAGATACATTTTACAAAGATTTTGTAGATGTTAGATATCAGACTAATTGGGCGATAGTTGTTGATGTCATCTTTTTTCCCTTTCTTGTGTAACAGAGTGATGTATGACTTTGTCCATTGGATAGGAATTTCTCCAGTAGCTATAACATCGTTAAAAATATCTTTAAGCCAAGCTGAACAGGATTCAATTCCATACTTTAGGATTTCGGCCTCGATTCCATCATTCCCAAGTTCCTTTATAGCCTTTTTTATTTCTTCTTGAAGAAAGGGTAAAATTTCTTCAGTCTTCTTCAAGCCTCTGTTCTATATTACTTCCGCTTTCATTTTGGCGATTATTTGAGTAGAGGTCCTTATAAAATTCTGTTGCCACTTCGTTTATTTGTTTTCTATTCCGGACTTGTTCGTTGTTTTTTGAAACCCCTAAGACCCACTCCATCTCCAATTTCAAGCTTTGTTTAACTTTCTTTATCGATTTTGTGGCTTCCAAGATATTTTTTATATTTTTTTCATTAAATTCTCTTATTTCTTGTTTGCTTCTTTTCTTTATTTCTTTCCTTAAGGTTCTCAGTTCCGTTCTTTCATTTTGTGACATATTTTCAGTTTTCCTTAAAAATTCTCTTCTCTTAATCATATTTTGGGTAGCAACTGATATTTTATTTTTGTTCATACTCTCGAGATTTTTAAAGACATGTTTTGAAGCTATTATTTTCAAAGTTTTTTCGAATTGGTCATATTTTTGTTGAACCGTTCTAAAACCACTCGTTTCCTTCAAAATTCGATGGCGGAGCTCTAATTCCTTGTTGTAGTTCGCTATTTGAATTGGATTGGGATCTTTTTCCAGTACAACGTGGGTTTTTTTACAGTACCTCCTTGACTTATGATTGATCAGTAACTTGGCCCTTACTAACCTGTGATCTGAGTCGTATTCGAACTTATTCAACACATCAACATCTTTAAAAAGTGTTCTTTTATTTGTGTGAATAAAATCGATTTGGTTCTTGTGCTTTCGATTCGGATGGATCCAAGTCCACATTCTGCTTTCTTTTTTCCTGAAGAGTGAGTTCGTAACTGTTAATTTATGTTGCCACATCCATTGCAACATCCTTTCCCCTCGGTTATTTCTATTTCCATACCCATATGGTCCCATTATTGGTTCTTCTCCGGGTTTCTTAAATCCAATGCGTGCGTTAAAGTCACCCATTACTACAAGTAAATCTGAGCTGAGTTGGTCGACAGCTAGATTTAGTGTTTTGTAGAATTTTTCTAGCACTTCAATCGAAGCTGTTCCTGTTGGAGCATAAACTTGTATAATGGTAGCTTTAACCCTTCCTATTTGAATCTTTAATCCTATTATTCTTTCATTATATCCTTTTATTTCAATTATGTGTTTTTTCCAACGCTCATGAACTAGAAATCCTACTCCATATTCCCCCTTGGTCTGTCCGATAACGAAAATATGTGTCCTTCATGGGTTTCCACAATTTCTTCTCCCATTTTTCGTACTTCACACAGTCCAATAATATCCCACTTTATCTTTTTACTTGCGTTTTCAAACAGGGTCATCCTTTCTTCTGACAGAAGCGATTGAGCATTGTAGGTACATATGTATACTTCATTGTCGAGTGTTTTCTTTTCTTGTTTTTCAGTTGAATTCGGAGATGATGGTGAATGTGGTGTTGATGGTTGAGTGGATGGTGGCGGAGATGATGGTGGGGATGGTTGTGGTTGGGTTGTTGGTGCTGTCTGCAACGGTAGTGCTGTTTGACTTGGTGTTTCAGTTGATGGGGGGTTTTGGCCGTAATCATCCACGGTGGCCAACCGGATTGGATAATTGTTTTCTTTGTTTTTTATAGATCGTTTTACTTTTGTTTTCGTTTTTATTTGTTGCTTTTTAATCGTTTTCGTTTTCAGATTCGTTTGCCCGTGCTGTATACATCATTGATTTTGATCTTCCCGATCAGTGTTGTTTATAGACGATTCTGATGCTGAACTTCTCACTCTAAAAAACTTGTCCAACGTGCTAGGTTTTTCAAGTGTTTCAATATCTTTTGTTTTGCTTTTCTTCACTTGGCAAGAGATAGGCCTTTTTGTTGTTGCGGATATAAAAGGAGAGTTCATGTTTCTGTTTATACTTGACTCGGGTTCTTCATCAGATCTGTTTCTTTTTAATTTATCAGAACTATGATTTTCCGCCTTTCCGTGTTTTCCTTTTGAAGTGCGTTCTTCTTTTTTCATTTCAGCATCTTCCTTGGACATATCATCTCTTAGGTAAATTGGGTTTCCACTTTTTTGCCGTAGTTTGACTTTATTTTTCATAATTTCCTCTTTCTTTTTTAAAGTTAATAACCCTACCATAATCGGCCTTGCTTTGTTTCCTTTCTTCCCAAGTCTGTAGATGAAATCTATGTCTCGTGTGTCCAATTCTACACCTAAGTCAGTTGTCACTAAATGGATTATAAAATTCTCGAGCTCATCTACATTTTTTTCTACTTCATCTATGTTCGAGAAAATTATATTTTTCCTTCTCAACATTCTATCTAGCCGTGTGATTCTTTTCTCTTGTTCTTCTTGCTTTTGATTGATTGCTATAATTCCCCTTGATATTTGATCGATTTTTGTTTCCATGCTCTTTTTTGAAACTTCAATATCATTTTTTAATTCTTGTTTTGTATTTTTAATTTCCCTCAGAATTTCCTCTAAGCTCATTTTGAATTTTTCAAAAAAAAAGTTCGACTGGCAGCACTTTTGTATCGAGGTTTGATTCGAGTCTCGTTTTGGATTGACGTCTTGTGTCTATTTGACAGATCGAATTCGTTTTGTTTATTTATTTCAATTATTTTTAATTTTGAGTGGATTCTTTATTCCAATATTGATGTATATAAAGAGTTCTCTTTAATAAGAACATTAATAAATTGGAACACCGGTCCTGGTGCCAAAAAATTATTTTATATATAATTCAAAACTTTATTTTTTCTTAAAAACTGGCCAAAATTATTTGTGAGACGTACCTTTCGATGGGATAAGACTGGCAAACACAATCTCCAACAGCAGCCACCACAAAAGGACTTTTAAAGCAAGTATTTAATTGAATTTATAGCAAGAAAAAAGCGCACAAACTTGAGACACGACCAACCAGCAGCACGGCACAATTGAGCCTTTTTGGACGCCTACAGTTCCGCAAATAAGGCTATGACGTCATTTTCGCTTGCAAAACGCTTAACTAGTTTTTCAGTAGCTATCCATAGCTGAAAACTAGAACATTCTAGGAAGTCTGGTTGCGGAGATATCTTAATTCAAAATAAATCCATTAAAATCGATTTTTTTGAGTTTTGAAAGTTTGCATGACTTTGGATGTCTACAGTTCCACAAATAAGGCTCGGAAGGCCTTGCGGTTTATTAGCCGCTTAATCAGTTTTTGGAGAGCTATCCATTGCTGAAAACTAGAGCATTTTGTGGGCTCTGGTTGCAGAGGAATTTTGATTCAAAGTTAATCTTTCTTGTTTCAACCCAAAAACTAAAAATCTTAATATGGCCATTACTTCCAAAATAAAGCTCGTAAGAAGTTGCGGTTAACGTTGTTGAACAGATAACGGTCAGGTCTTTGCATTGCCGTTCAAAACTCAAATTTTTTTTTTCCAATCGATTTTCGAAAAAAAAGCATCGACTACCCCCTTATCACTAAAAATTGATTTTTTTACGAAAGTCTCTGGAACCCATTGAAACGTACATATATAGAAAGGTTTTGTCAAATGCAACCAGCATATCCAAAGCAAACCCTTTTATAAGGTCTAGTTTTCGAGATATTTGCATTCAAAGTTATTTTTTTGAGTTATGAAGGCTTGTATGACTTTGGATGCCTACAGTTCCGCAAATAAGGCTATGACGTCATTTTCGCTTGCAAAACGCTTAACTAGTTTTTCAGTAGCTATCCAAATTGAAAAGTTGATACAAAATTTTACAAATTTGTAAAACAAAATCCACGCACATATTGACTTATTGACTTAAACACCTTCGATTAGGTATAAGATAATGTTCAAAATACATTTGTTGATTAATTTAACAAGAGCAAAACGAATTAATATAAAATAAATTCGTAACTTCCAAATTTCTTAACGGATCCTTCAGATAAAGGTTTAAAAATACTGGCCTTAAGATTTACACAAAATAAACAAACTATTTACAAATTCTTGAAAAATTCGAAAAAAATTTAAAACCATTTTAGTTAATGTTTTTTTTTCACCTACCGAATTCACTTAATTATTCAGAAATTATTAATTCAAATTCGTTGGTGGGAATATTCAAAATTCAAATTTAACGCTTTTTGAATTATGGTTATTAAAGACAAGCTGTTGTGACACTCAATCGGACAGATAAAATCGTTCCTTACTGTATATTTAACTGAAGGATTGAAAGCTCCAAACGTTTTGAAACAAACAACAAAAACTATTCTTATCTATTCTATCAATAGCAGTAGGTTCACTTGTAGTTGAAGATAGCTAGTACAATTGACGAAGTCGAAAGGAAGAAAACATTATACATCCGAGCCCGTTCATAGCCATGTGAAGATGAAATAAAAAAATGTGCTTTTATCCGATTGCAAAGTTGCAGTTATAATGTACCTTATTGCATCACGATAGGTTGTCAACATCACCTCCTTACAAGAATTTCAAAATTTAAACACATATGGAATTATTTAGTTTTAAGGTTAGACCGCACTAGGCGGAACTGCACTGCAGCGGAACTGCGATTCAAAATAATTTGTATGAAATTTAATGAAGTTCAGTTGCCGCTTAGTGCGATATAGCTCATACAGTTTCATACAAATAATGTTTTGCCGCGTCGTGAAGTGTAGTTCCGCTGCAGTTGTGTGCGGTCTAACCTTTATTGTGTATTTATGTTAAATAAGGAGTTCTATATAACATATCTTGCTTCAACTTAATTTTAATTAATGGAATGTTGTTTAAGTGCAACAATTAGTTATGATTTTATTTTATCTAGCAAATGCAAATCATTTTCAATGCTCCATTCTTACTCTATGAGTGAAATCTGTAAATTTTGTACATACAAAACATTTTTGTACTAAGCAGTTACATACAAATTCTCTAATCAAGGAACAAGGACCAATGAGCCAAGTTCTAAAAGCGTGAGTTTTCTCTGTGCACTCAGAAAATCATGCAGGTGCACAGGAATATTTGCAATCCCTATATAGACTAGAGTGACGTGCAAATTTATGGACATATTTTTTAGACCAGGAATAGAAAGGGTATATGCTGCGTACCCGAAAATTCATTCACGCTTGCAGAAGTGGGCCGCAGGTTATTTTTAAGAGCAGTTTAGTCTTATGTCCCACTAAAAGTCTTGATGTTAATATATTTTATTTTTCAATCGGCAAAATATTATTTTCTGTGCTTTACAGTGATAGTTTGAAAAAAAAACAGGTGGGTACTCTACAGCAAGAGCAAGACTACTAAAATATAATTTTTCTGACTAGCCAAAAACAGTATTCAAATCCAGAGCAAATTTACAAATATACCTACATAAGGTAGGTACCTTATCAATTTTTAAGCAATATTCATAAACGAAATTGTTTGTGTGGTCCAAGGCTTTATGGCTAAAAATTGAAGTAATAGATTAAGTTATGATTATAAGCAGGCTATTAATACAATAACTATACTCTGTTCAACAAAAATTGTCAGTTCAGGAAGATAGGACGTTTGTATCTCTGTCTGGTCGCATTGGCTTGCATAAGTCTTTTTCAAGTAAAACCTCTCATAGGGTTTCCGTATTTAGCATTATATCTCACCTTAATAAATTCTGTTCTCAAAAGCTTGAAAACAGAAAGCTATTTTATAAAAACCACTAAAAAAGCTCTTTTGTATTGCTTTCAATGGGTAATGGTAACTCTGTTGGAATATATTTTTTTTAGCTTACACAGCCAGAGTAGAAACTACTATATGATCAGTTATATGATGAGGACGGTCACGGTGGAGTATACGAAATTTTGCAGAGCATTCCAACAGCAATTCCTGTACGTTGTTCAGTGGGTTAGTATCTTTTTTATTGAAGTTTTCTAAATTCAATTACTTAAGGTCTCAAACTAGATCTCCAAACTCCAAATGTCTGGGGATGGTTAGTACGCAAAGTTTATGAGGGTGGTCGTCAGTTCGAAGACAAAGAAACTTTAATTTCTGCAATCAAATTAGCGTGGAGCGAAATTTCGTTAAATTACATTAAAAAGCTATACGATTCCATGCCGGATCGAATTTACGAAGTAATTAAAAATAAAGGTGGAAGTACCCACTACTAAACTTAAACAAAAACTTGTTTCATTCCATTCCAATACCAATTTTAATTTTTGTACCTATTCAGTTGACTCAAAAAAAAACTTCTACTTTGCATAAGTTACACTTTGGAAGTGGTTGAAGGAAAAACTCACGGTTGTTTTTGGATAAAACTTTGAAATTCTGTTATTTATATGTTACGAAAATTTTTACCATCAACAGATGGCATAATAACCATCACTGTTTGGAAAAAATGGATAAAATATATTCAAAAATGTTTGTGCGTATTCAGTTGACGAGGAGTGTATATGTCAACAAAAATAAAAATACAACCCATACCACTAAAGAAACCTACATACCTACAAACATTTTTCAAATCAACACGAAATAATGAAAATTGTCATGGTTACTCTATAACAAAAAGGAATAATATAATAAATAAATATCCTTTAAGAAATTGGTTTGTGCACACAAAAAGCCGACATCCATTTAATCTCTCTAGCGATAATACACCACCTATAGGCGTAGACTGTTGTCCTGAAAATCGACTCATTAATAGTACTATAGGTTTTATATACAATGGTCATCACATGATCCCTCGCTATTGATTTTTGATCCAAGATATTTAAACTTTTCGCACTTGGGAAGCACTGTTCCATTCAAATAGATGTCCGCAATAGGCCTGTGTGGATCAGAAAATGGTCAGCATAAGTATTCAGTCTTTTTCGCGCTAATGCGGTATCTATTTCCCTCCAGAACATCCACCCATACATCAAGTGCTCTTTGCAAGGACACAGGCAGCACTATTGCGATTACCAATTACTGATTGATAATTGATAAATACTGAAATTTTGCAATTTAGAAGGCAATTTATGCGAAATCAAATCAACAATACATCGATTTTTGGCAATTTTCGTGTAATTAACGACGGCCTGTATCATTCTCAATGACCAAAACTTTTAGCCGTTGGCTGGTTTAATATCGAAATTCAGTATTTATCAACTATCAATCTATGGTTGACAATCGCAATAGGGGTGAGGATCTTCACTTATGATGGCTCCATCGTCAGCAAAGAATAACTGATTCACTTTGGGGTCCGTCACCTTATCCTCAAGCAGAAAGTCAACGACAGTAATAAAGAGCAAAGGACTCAAGACGCGTCGCTGGTGCACACCTACTCTAATTGTGAACTCTTCGGTGATTCCTGCGGGTCATCTTACCTTTGTTTTAACTTGCTCGTACATGTCCATGATCATCCGCACGTAGACTTCCGGAACTGCTCGTTGCCTAAGTGCGACCCATATCAGATCTCGTCGGTTGTCTGTCGAAAGCTTTTTCAAAATCAACCAATACAATATGCAAATATCTTGAGGAATCCCGATATTTTTCCATTCTGATTCTTATACTCTGAATAGCATCTGTGGTTGATATTACAGTTTTTTGCGTATAATGCATCAGTTGGAAGATATTGCGGTTAAACTTCGGAAATATAGTTGAACATACATTTTATTACAAAATCCTGTTTTTTCGAAGTTGTCCATTTTTGAAGTCGCAATATCTTGCAACTGATGCGTTATACGCAAAAAAGTTTAATAATATGTCCTCTAGGGAATATTCACATCTGCAAAGTGGGCATAAAATATTTTCCGAAAAATTCGTCATTTAAGAGTAAAGAGCCAAAAACCGGTGTTTTAGACTTTTTGTGTTTTTATTTAAATAATGATGTCAAAAATTATGGCTTATAGAAAAAAACGGTGAATGCATGCTTATATAATATTATATAATGTACGAATTTTGCAAAGATAATTTTTCGATTAAGCTCAGGGTTTTAATGATATATGCCAAAAACCGGCTTTTGTAACAGTTGACACTATTGAAGTCACAATATCTTGCGACTTATGACTCGTATGGAAAAAAGTTTCATATTTTTTTTGAAGGCAATATTATGATGTCTAAACTGAGCGTAAGATTTTATTCGACAACTTGCGTTTTTAAGAGCAAAAAAGTAAAAAACCAGAAATTTGAACATTTTGTCAAACTTTTAAAAAAATAGTAATTTTTTCTTGTAGGGATTTACATAGTGTACAAATTTTGTATTCAAATATTTTCAAAAATTTGAACCGTTTAGGAGTTATTCGTGAAAAACGACCATTTTCGACATTTTTCAATTTTTGAAATGTCGATATCTTCTCAATGGTGGGTCGTAAGAAAAAAATTGTCATAACTTTTTTTTTTGAAAACAACATAATCTACAAGTTTTGTGTGAAACACTTTTCGATAGCATTTACCGTTTCCGATTTTTATGCGAAAAACTGATATTTTCGACATTTAACCTTTTTTTTACAGCTTAAGAGCCTTTTAAAAAATAAACATTTGGGTTCGATCGCTAACTTCTGACTTATTATAGGAGAAACTTCAATAACTGAAATAATATGCTTCAAAGTTTTGGTTTGCTCATAAGCATTCAATTCAGATATCAAATAATGGACGGGACGGTGCGTGGTGGTGCCATGTTTGAGGCAGAGAATTAAGTAAGTAAGTACTCGTGAATAAAAGTATGAGAAACACTGGACGTAGCGATTTTGTAGCTGTTTTCTTAGAGCATTCTTATGATAATATGAGTAAAACTTATTTTAATAAAACCCCTAGGAAGTGAGCTATGTGAAGTGGGAACCCCGAAGTCAAAATTTTTGGGTGGGGTTTATCAGAATCGTTTGTCCACGTTTGTCCAACCAAAATAATCGTTTGTCCACCCCCAGGAAAAAAGTTATTAAGGTTTTCTTTTTTATAGCAACTCCCCAAAATCAAAAAAAAACTCATCTACTGCCCCCAATAGATGACTTGGAAGATGGGACTAAGTGCGTTCGTTTGTCCACCAGCTAGACAAACGTGGACAAACGATGGACAAACGAATCTGAAAAACCCCAGCCAAAAATGTTGGCTTCGGAGTTCACACAGCTTAGTACAGAATTATGTGTATTGGAGATAGACCATCCTTTGGTGATTAAATAGGAACGAATATATTGAAGCTAGAAAACTTATTTTTCATACTCGAAAATGTTGTTTGTTTTTTGTGAAGGAAATTGAATTTATTTTTGTAAAAATAAATAAATTTTTCGATTAAGATTGATTCATTCTAAAAGCAATCTGAAAACTATAATGCCAAGAAAAAACGTTTCTTGTCTCTATCTCTTAAAGGTCCTTATACCAACGAAAAGTACCTATTTCCATATTGCAACTAATTTTAAGAAAATCAACCAAGCAAACGCTTACTTCATCTTCGTCGTGTGACGTCCTTGAACGTGTGATAATAGAAGATAGAAAGTACCTATCTACCAAGCTGTACCTGCTCTGACTTGCATTTACGTATAGACTTATTAATTAGTGTGTAACAAGGAAAACTCACCTCTTATTGTTAGATGTGATGTATACATATTTATTTTTTATGTTTATGAATAAACAATAAACCATTATTACCCTGAATATTGTACTGAATAAGGAAACATAAAATCCTTGTTCCAAATATTTTGAATATCCAAAATGAAAATAAGCAAATTAATCACACTCAAAATCAAAATTATTGTAATGCAAACCGAAAGTTTAAACTGACGATCTGTATGTCATGTGTCACAAATATCCCAAGGTTATTTGGGACACTGATGCAGGTTGGTCAACTTTTGAATTTCAACTGTGGAGCTCAGATTCAAAGTAGTGAATAAAAGAATTTTTCAACTTTCACTTCAACTACGGATTTGAAGTCAGCTTGTAAGTTGGCCAGCTTTGCAGTTTTCAGCAAGTTGAGCAATACTGAATAAATTCGGCCTAAGTGCTATCGTTTGTCCAGCGGCTGTTTAGGATTATTCACCAAAAATAATCATTTTCCCACCCTTAGTTCAAAAGTTATTCAACATTTCTTTTTTATAGCAGCACCATGCAAATTTAAAATTTTGTTTAGCAAATTCGTTTTAATCCCAATCGTTTGTCCACCGTTTGTCCAGGTTAGTCCAGCAAAAAATAAAATGTTCAGACCTTCGTTCAAAACTTATTCAACATTTCGTTTTTATAGCAAAACCCCCCAAGTCAAAAAGGAAATGTTGAACAACTTTTGAACTAAGGGTGGAAAAGCGATTATTTTTGGTAAATAATCCTAAACAGCCGGTGGACAAACGAACGCACTTAGACTCATCTAACTAAGTCATCTATTGGGGGCAGTAGATGAGTTTTTTTTGATTTTGGGGAGTTGCTATAAAAAAGAAAAGCTTAATAACTTTTTTCCTGAGGGTGGAGAAACGATTTTTTTTGGTTGGACAGACGTGGACAAACGATGGACAAACGAATCTGATAAACCCCAGCCAAAAATTTTGACTTCGGGGTTCCCACTTCGCACAGCTTAGTCCAGAATTATGTGTATTGGAGATAAACGTAGAGTATCAATTTGACGTAGATTTTTATAATCTACAAATTCAACTCCATAAAACTTCAAATCTCTCAATCCCGACTCTGCAACAATTATTATAAAGTTAATTTCAAATCTCCGTTAATTTTGATCGTCAGTGTTACTGGTTCTGTTTGTCACTTTTAACACTTGAGATTCTTCCACAGTGAGGACCCATCAGTAATGTTGTTTATAATTGTATATTCACAAACGTCGTTTATTACCACCATACTTTGGTGATTAAATAGGAACGAATATATTGAAGCTAGAAAACTTATTTTTCATACTCGAAAATGTTGTTTGTTTTTTGTGAAGGAAATTGAATTTATTTTTGTAAAAATAAATAAATTTTTCGATTAAGATTGATTCATTCTAAAAGCAATCTGAAAACTATAATGCCAAGAAAAAACGTTTCTTGTCTCTATCTCTTAAAGGTCCTTATACCAACGAAAAGTACCTATTTCCATATTGCAACTAATTTTAAGAAAATCAACCAAGCAAACGCTTACTTCATCTTCGTCGTGTGACGTCCTTGAACGTGTGATAATAGAAGATAGAAAGTACCTATGTATCTACCAAGCTGTACCTGTTCTGACTTGCATTATATGGCATTCTTGAAAAATGTTACCTTTCGTTGAAAGGAAATTATACTTATCCTTCGTCTAGATTGCTCTTGTTTCTTGAAAGGAAGTACGAGTCCGAATGAAAGGATTCTTCAGGATGTTTTGGAGGAAGAAAATCAATTCACCCCTCGGCGGTAGTATAGGGTGGGGTAGTTGAATTATTAATCGCGCGAAATGTTGCACCCTAATCGAGTTTCTCTATATATGGCAGGCTCACAACCCTAAGATTGTTGAATATTATATCCTCTATAGCTACTTCAACATTTTTACTTGGGTTTTATTTTCATGCCAAAAGCGGGCTAAGACACGTGTATGTATGTGACTATCTATAAATTGGTTTCATGTATAAGTAAAACAATGATTTTATTTGTTCCTATTTGATACTTTTTTTCTTTATCGTTATTAACATTTATCTATACCTATTTTCATTTGCAAAGAGAAAGAATTTATAAGGACAACGAAAGATTCAGGTATACGAAAGCTCGTTTCCCTCCAATAACATGCCATTCAGGTGTCTTATTATACTGATGGAAGAATTTTCCTCCTGAAATTGTTTTTCTTTTTGGAAAAAAGGGCAAAATTGCAAATAAAATCCTTGAGCAATTTCTATAAATCACTTTGCTACTGTGCGGATTCAGGGAATGTTTGTATTTTAATAATTCAGAGGACACTGAGAATTGTATTTGAAGGTAAATTGCAATACAGTGATTTGGATTTTCTATTAATGTCCGATTCATAAGATCCCAAAGGGGAAATTGAAATGTGGAGCAAAATGTTTTGAAAAATAAATAGCTAAGCTAGTTAGAGATACATAATGTTCAATTGAAAATAAAGCATCTGTAGGTAAGTATATCTAATTCAGGTAAAATGTTTAATCTTGCTGTACAAATCATTTTTGTAGTATTTATCGATTTATTCTACTGTTTTCAAATATGTCTCAGACAGTGGCGGATCCAGGGGGTGGCTTTAGGGGCTAAAGCCCCCCCCACAACCGATTCCTAAAATGTATTGAAATAGTATAGTAAGCAATACATTACAACGAACTTTAACTGGTCACTATGCTTCCTCGATAGTGACGTAGATGCCAGTGCAGATATGATCACAAATTTAATTCTTTGTGGAATGAGAAATTTTATCCCGAATAGGGTTAAATCTATCAAACCCAAAGAAAACTCGTGGTTTAATTCGAGCTGTAAGGAGGTTATTAGGGTTAGAGAAGTAAGTTTCCGTAGTTACAAAGCCAACCCTACTGAGGAAAACCGGAAAAAGTTTCAACAAGCCAGAAAGACCTGTAACGGTCATATTAGAAGAACCAAATTTTTGCATGACCAAAAACTAAGGCAAAAAATACTACAATGTCCCAATAGTAGTAAAAATTTTTGGTCATTTGCAAAAAACATTCGAAATACTTCTTCGTCTGCGGTTCCAACGCTCGTCTTCAACGACACACCTGCTGTCAGCTCGCAAGATAAAGCCAATTTGCTCGCAGCACAGTTTGCTGTTAATTCGACGCTGCCAGTAAGTGATAGAACTCCGCCTGTAATTGAGAGCGTAAACGATTTTATGGGGCAGACCTTCTTCGCACTCGTGCAGTTACTAGAGTTCTAAAAGATCTCGACATTCACAAATCCGCTGGCCCGGATAGTATCCCTTCCATTGTTCTGAAGAGGTGTTCTTCAACGCAGGCAAAACCACTGCGTAAGCTTTTCCATCTGTCCTACTCTACTGGTCTCTTTCCGAGTGGATGGAAAACAGCATTTGTCCAGCCTGTCCCTAAAAAAGGCGTACCTTCTTCATCCTCAAACTATCGTCCAATTGCACTTACGTCCCTTCTTTCCAAGGTCATGCAAACGCTGATCAATTTTCAGCTCAAGAAATATCTCGAAGAACGAAGGCTTCTTAATGACCGGCAGTACGGCTTTCGTAGCAAAAGGTCCACTGGTGATCTGATGGTATATCTCACCGAACAGTGGAACAAATCTTTACATCGTTTTGGAGAAAGTTAGATTATTGCACTTGAATTTTCAAAAGCGTTTGATAGAGTTTGGCACCAAGCTCTCTTATCGAAAATGCGCGCATTTGGTTTCGATGAATCTCTTCTTCGTTGGATTAGAAATAACCTTTCGGACCGTTCAATACAAGTCGCATTGGACGGTTTCAAGTCTGAAATCTACAGAATAAATGCTGGTGTGCCCCAGGGCTCCGTTTTGTCTCCGACTCTCTTCCTTATTTTTATAAATGATCTTTTGTCTGAAACTTCTAATCCATTAAACTGTTTCGCTGACGACAGTACCTTCAGCTTCTCATATTCGTTTACAGATTCTCATCCATGTCCTTCGGATGTGGAACTTGAACGGCAGCATATGATAAGCTCATTAAATTCTGATATCGACAGCATTGTCCAATGGAAATTTAATGCTTCAAAAACTCAATTCTGCCTAGTGTCGTCAAAACGAAACCCACCCCCCATGCCACTATCCATGAGTGGTTCTTGCATTGAGGAAACCGAAAAGCTTTCAGTCCTCGGTATGTGTATGACAGACCACCTTCTGTGGAACGATCACATATTTGATGTTGCCAAAAATGCTGCTAAATGTTAAGATTTTCTTCAGCGATGCAAAAAATTTTGCACCCCTTCTGATCTGGCTGTTATCTATAAAGCCTTTATTCGTCCAAAGCTCGAGTACAATACTCATGTTTGGGCAGGTGCTCCAATAACTCACTTGAGTCTATTGGATAGGATTCAAAGAAGAGCTATGAAAATGATAGGTGATAGAAATATAAGGGAAACATTTGCACCTCTCGAACACCGACGCTATGTTTCATGTCTTTCGTTATTTTACCGTTATTTTCATAACCAATGCTCTAGCGAAATAGCCAGTTGCATTCCTCCCCTAAAACAATTCAACCGTAATACTCGTATTTCTAGGAATGCACATCAGTTTACCCTTGAGCCCAACTTCGGACATACTGTTAAGTATAGAGATCCTTTCTTTAGTCGCACTACAAGAATGTGGAATGCTTTACCTGGCACTATTTTTCCCTGCCATTTTGATATCCAAAGGTTCAAAACCAATGTGCACCGGCATCTCCTCTTAAATCCTTCCCTATTTTCCTAACCCGGGGTTTAGACAAGCGAGTAGAACTAGTAGCGTTTATGTGTGTTAGTATATCAGAACACGAGAGAGCCAACTATTAGCCCAAATAGTATAATATTTTTGCCTGCGAGTAGCCTGCCAGTTATCCTACTAGTGTAGTGTATTTTTTTCATTTATTTGTTTTGTTTCCATAGTTTTCATGATTTGTATTTTTTCTGTATGAAATATTTTTAAAAAATCATACTAGTTGACAAAACGCGCAGAGCTACTAGTTCTACTCGCTTGTCTAAACCCCAGGTAACGCTCGCACTCTGTTTAAACATTTTAAGGGTAGTAAGAACCTCTTTAGTGCGCGCCTTATTTACTACTAAAAATCAACAAATAATGGCACGTTTTCATTTTCGAATTTCCTTTTTTAATGTCTGAGTTCACCAGTGTCAAGTTAGCACTACCTACCCCCCTTATTTAAAAAAAAAAAAGTACGGCAACATTTTTGTTTGAATTTTTTTCTCTCCACAACTAATTTACTACTAAATAGCTGAAAATAATGGCTTGTTTACATTTTCGAATTTCCTTTTTTAATGGCTGAGTTCACCAGTGTAAAATTAGCACTACCTACCCTTATTCCAAAAAAAAAGGTACGGGAAATTTTTTTTTGGAATATTTATATCTTCCCCACTAATTTACTACTAAAAAGCTACAAATAATGGCATGTTTACATTTTCGAATTTCTTTTTTACTTTCCACTACCTGCCCTTATTTAAAAAAAAAAAAAAAAAGTACGGCAAAAATTTTTTTGGAATTTTTTTCTCTAAAACACTAAATTACTACTAAAAAGCTTCAACGAACTGTGTTCTTAGTTTTTAGAATTCCAGAAAGTGTAGTGCCAAATTGATATCAAGTTAGCACTACAAACCATTTTTTTTTAGTATTAAAAATAGTACTTAAAAATATTTTTTAGAATTTTTTTCTTTCCACAACTAATTTACAATTAAAAAGCTTCAACGAATTGCTTACTTATTTTTTTGTAATTCCAGAAAGTAAAGTGCCAAGTTGATATCAAGTAAGCACTACATAGCATTTTTTTAAATAGTATAGCTACAAATTTTTTTTTTCTCAACTAATTTACTACAAAAAAGTTACAATTTACTGCATATTTACTTTTTTGAATTTCTACAAATGTACTGCTAACTTGATATACATTATTTTCTTAAGTTTTTTTTTTATTTAAAGCAAATGCTCAAACTGTTTTCCAGCGACTCTTATACAGGTTCTGTAACTCCAAATAAATGAACGTCTTAATAATCTTGTAAAGTCTTGCTCAGAAACTTGTAATGCAGCTGCCTTCACAAGATTTCTTAGCTACTCTAAGGAGTAAGGGCCTGATCGGCTTCATGTACTTTATGTAGCCCCAATAAAAAAATCAAGTTGATTTAGGTCTGGTGAACGGGGTGCCCATGAAATTGGTCTTTGACGTCTTATCCTTCTGCCTGGATATCTGGCATTCAAATTTGCCCGCACAGGCACAGCATAGTGTGGTGGACAACCATCATTTTGAAGCCAATTCCCTCAGTTCTTCAGGCACTTCTTCCAGCAAGGTTGGGAGATCATTTGTGAGCAACTCCAAATAACCTTGGGCAGTTAAGCTCCCCGGCAATTCAAAGGGAGCAATTATTTTTTCATTCAGCATCCCAGTCCAATAATTTATTTTTAATTGGTACTGGGACCTGTCACTCCTCATAATGTTTGGGTTTTGTAGTGCCCAAAAGTGGAGATTATGAAGATTTGTGTAGCCATCTCATCGGCCCAAAGTATTTTGTCAAAAAAACTGCAACATTAACCCGGCCCCAAGATGTCTGAAATTGTATATGGGAAATCCCATGTATTTTTGTACATCCAACTTTAAAAAATCATAACTTTAGTAATGATAGAAAAAGAAAATTGAATTTTTGCACACATGTAGTAACTTTTGCCATGTTTGAAAAAAGGTATTGAACAAAATTTTATAAGATTTATTAAAATTAAATAAAAAAATGTTTTTGTTTAAATGGTTAAGTAGGGAAATAACTGTTGTAAATTTTGTTCAGATACATTTTTATAAATATGACAAAAGTGACTACATGTGTTGCAAAATTCAATTTTTTTTATCAATCATTACCAATAAGATTTTTCAAATTTGGATGTACAAAAATACATGAGACTTCCCATATAAAACTTCAGACATCTTGGGGGCGGGTTAACGTTATTATAACGAGCTTAAATTTTACATACATTCTTTTTTTATTATTTAGAACAAATAAGGGGGGTGCGTCATTCAAAATAAGACAATGACCTTTATAAGGACCACCATAATGTACATAAATGTAAATGTATGCGCCACTGGGTGCTTATTTGTTCGGATATTTACGGCTTGCAACCGAACGGTGGTGGAACCAGCCTAGATCTCGAAGTGAAGACAAAAATGGGCCCAAATAGAGAGCATAATGGACTCAAAAAATGGAACAACAAACTGAGATACCATAGGCATATGTAATTATGCATATTCCTTTTGAGACCGGACCAAGAAAGTTCTTACAAGATTTTCAAAAACCGGCTATAGCTTGGCTATATGAATTATGTACCAACTTGCTTCACCTTAAACACATTTTTTATTTTTGTACCTATGTACATTTGTACCTCTACAGAAAATTTTTCAAAAATACCCAATTAATACAAGGATAACAAACAAAAATACTTTACAGTTGAGAAAACATTTTCTAAAGGACATGTAAAATTAAAGAAAAATCCAATATTTACCAAGTAGCTGTTCATCGCCGTCTCGCTGTTATCAATAAAAAAACAATATGAATTAATTTGCTTAAACATTTTAATATAATTAAATGAACAGCACTATTGCCAATACCTGTAGCAATTAGAACTTTGTTAAAAGCCTCAAAACTAGACTAGAACAGAGAATTCAAAGTCGAGAAACATTGCTTAATTTAAAAGATTTTTGAACGATATTATTAGATAATGACCACCAGTGAATAATTATACACAGAATTTGAAAAGTGATTCCTTATCCACATTAAGTAAGTACAGAAAATAACACAGATTTTTCAACTACAAAAAAAGTCTAATGAATTCCTTGCTGATTTATTAATTTCGAAGTAATATTCATTTAAGTAATTTCCGGCGTATAATCTTGGTTATCTTGTATCTTACTATCTCCGCCAAAAATATCACAACCGACACTCCAACACCAACGCCGAGCGTAGCCCACCCAACACCTAAATAACCAATTGTCAACGGTCGGAATAAATCCTCACTCTCGGGTTGAAATATCTGCAAGTATTTTGTTGCAATAGCTAGATTAAATACATCTTCTTCCCATTTCTTAGACAATCCCGTATCGGATAGCTGCAGTATAATTGTGTCGAAATTCATTCGAAATGGTGAATCGTTTTGCATGAGAAATATCAAAAAATATGAACCAAACGTACTCTTCGAAACATACATCCGCTTCTTTTCCAAATATTTTTGTTGGCCCAGAAAAAATCTTGCCCGATCACTCACGAAGACAAATCCAAAGGTCTTATTCAGGCTTTTGCGATACTCATTGATGAAATCGACGTCTTTCACATAAAAAATGCCATCGTATCGCTTCTGGTATCCACTTGTGTGCTTTAACGAATCAACTTCATATAATACTGAAACAATTTTGAAGCCACTTCGCAGTAAATCCTCTACGGTGTCAATCTGTTTGTCTTGAACAGATGTAGTTAGGAAGGCTGAAAGAAAAGCCATATAGATGTTGGTCAGCATCATTCCGTAAATAAAGATTTGCATTTCGAAAACTAACGTTCGTAAATTGCATGACAGGTCTGTCGACGAGAGGTACAGGAACTCCGCAAAACTTCGTGTAAAACATGGACCGTACTCTGTCAGACGCTGACAATACACCCTAGTCAAATAGCTGGCTAGCGAAATATAAACGAAACTGAGACCAAGATAAATCCAAACTTCATAGTCGAATGGCAGAATCAAGTAACGGTAAGATGGGATCTCTCCAACATACGGAACCACCATTAGCCACTCAATTTGGGCGCATGGATAACTGAAGCCGATATTGTCCGGTGAAAATGATGAATACGAGTGTATCAAAATGTCGGATAAACCTTGTCTCAAAAGTGCTAAGCCACGGACTATGTCGAAACCAGTTCCAGCATTTTCGTCATCGATCTTTTCAAAACTGGCATTGTGTCGCTCGACGAAGTACTTAAACAGGTTCGCACTTGTCCCGGTTATCTTTTCGTTTCCATCTTTGTCCTTATAGATGAAAACTCTAGACCCATCTTGCTGAATGGGCGTGCGGAATACATAGCCCTTTAGATCGTACATTCGGTCCGGGAAATACTCTGCGATTGACGTTCCTGTGATGTTTGCTAGGCTTACCTGGGGATAAGGTGCATAGGTCAGAACTTGGTCATTATACATTACGACTAAATTGACTATTCCCAAACGACGAAAAGTTTGGAAAAAACTCATTAGGGACTCTGAATCAGGTGGATTGTTTTCCAAAACTAACAGCATCTTGGAGGATCTCATCTGGCGAAGAGTCTCATTTAGTAATAAGATCATATTTTGGTTGTCGAGGTTATCCATGAAAACCATTACTGACGACCAAAGACCTACAATATTCACCAAGGCTTGATTCTCTGTGTAGTCTTCACCAATCAGGACCAACGGAAGAATTGAGCTTTCATCTTGTAGTAGTTTTTCGTATCCACTCAAATTGGCGACAAATTTTTTTTGCGAGAAAACGACTATCGAACGTATTTCTTCCCTTTGTCGAAGTTCCTCCGATAATTCAATTATCTGTGAGAAGTTAATGCAAGCAGCAAAATTCCATGTGGTAAATGCAAACAGCTGACAAAGCAATAATTTCTGAAGGATTTGTTGCATTTTTTGTGTGTTCTAATTTTTTGTTTTCCATTCAAGTCCGCCGTAGTCCTCTCAACTCTAACAACTGCAATCAGTGGGAGGTTTGTGTGGCAACTTATAGTTTTCAAAATCACAGCACTTGTAAGCATTGAAGCACGAAGGAATTATTAACAGTTTTGCAAGATAATTTTCACAAAGTGGTGGCTGTTGTTTCAGCTGAAGGCAACATGCTGTCGAAGAAAATCCAGCCCACGAGCCGGGGTCATTTTGAAATGTTTGCATTTCAATTGAGTTTGATGGAACACTGGTGATAGGTAAATTGTCAGCAGAATTTCTAAGCAGAACAACTGGTGGCATTGATTTGCAATGTTAGACATTTACTTGTTGGTTAAGTGTGTGTCATTTATGTGCGTTGCATACAAAATATGAAAAATCGATAAAAAATTGAATTGGCTTATGACTATAGAAAGTCTAGGTTAGGTTAGGTTAGGTTAGAAGGGGTGATGAAGCGGCAAGCCGAAACATCTCACTCGGATCTCAGTGGCTCCATTGTGCTCCCCGGGAGCTGACTTGGGTAGGAGAAAGGATGGGTGAGGAGAGGTTGGTGGGTATCAGGGAGGGGTTATGATAGGAGGAGCCTCCCTGAACCATCCTGATATCCGGATGAATTTTATGATGTTTGCAGGTGGCAAAATAGAGACGCTATCCAATTCGTCAAAGAAGTATTCTCCGACAGTTGCTCTTCTTATTTTAGCTAGGCTGGGGCATTCACAAAGGAAGTGGTATGAGCCCTCCACTGCCTCTTCGTCTTGACATCCTCAACATAGGTCAGATGAGCTGATGTCCATTCTGCTCAAATGGGTTCCCATGGAGTTGTGACCCGTGAGTGTAGCAATTAAAAGGGATAACTGGGGCCTGCTTAGCTTAAGTAAATAGTCTGTTTTTTTCCTAGAGAGTAACGGCCACAAAGTCCTTGAAACCCGGAAGGAAACAAGTGTTGACCACCGGTCGTTTGTGGCTTTTAAGAAACTGTGGTGAATTCTACATTTTTCTTGTTCTAGAGGCATAAGTACCCATTGTATGACTTGGCTCGGTTCAAGTGTTGCCCCGTTTTTGGCCAGTTCTGTGCCCTTTCATTACCAAACATTTCACGATGTCTTGGGGCCCAACGAAGGGTAACTGTATTTGCCTCCTTTTCGACTTATAATTATAATAGTTTTTTTGATTTTTGGTCGCGTTTCTTTAACTGGCTTTAACTGTGCAAATTTTTCATTTACAAAACCAACATGAAGTTAAAAAAAAATTTGCGAATCAATATAGAAAGTTATGGTACGAGGACTGGAATAAGCTGGCAGCGGATTGTGGATTTACCTTTAATTTGATAGGAAAAGATTCAAATCAGATAAAAAAAATGCTTTATGAAATAATACAAAGCACCGATGAAAATGAGAGGTATTCATTTATTGAACGGGCGCGAGCTTCAACAGAGCGGCTATTTTACTCCAGGCTGAATTATAATCTTAACCAATTGAACTATTTTCATTCAAATTTGTCATGCAGAGGAATTGGCCTAATATTTAAGATTAGAGGGGAGCTCATTATCGGAAAGCACAGCCTACACGACACCACCTCCGACAACGGAATCAGACTGATCGACTTCTCTGCGGGACGAAACATAGTGGTAGTTAGTACGTGGTTTCCTCACCTCGATATCCACAAGGGGACCTGGAAATATTTCGATCAATCAACCGTCAACCAGATTGATCATATTGCCATCGACGCAAGGCACTCATCCAGTATCAGGGACGTCCGAACTTTCCGAGGAGCCAGCGTTGACTCAGACCATTACCTTGTTGTAGCCAAGGTACAGCTTCGGATATCTCGAAGTCAGCCAAACCGAAGAAATGCTGTGAGGAAGTTTGACGTCGGGTGGCTACAATCGATAGGTCCTTCTCCGATCGGGTCTCAAACAACCTCTTAAGAGGTCCTATGCCGCCAACATCGACTAATGCAAACCACTGGCAACATTACCAGGAAGCCATCAGAGATGCCGCATCTGACGTGCTGGGTATCACTCGACCACCACAACGAAACCCATGGTATGACGAAGATTGCCGGCAAGCACATGCAGCGAAGCAGCAGGCATATCAGGCGTCGCTGCACAGAAGGACCAGAGCTGCTCGCGAGCTCTACGAGCAAAACAGGAGAGAGATACACCGGCTTCTCAGAAAGAAAAAGATGGAGCATGAGAAGCGCGAGATCGAGGAGATTGAGGGATGTCATAACAGGAATGAGGTTCTGAAGTTTTACCAAAAGGTAAAAAAGAGCTATCAGGGCTACAGAGCCCGAACCGAAGCCTGCAAGGACGAGCGAGGGAACATAGTAGTAGATTCGCAGCCGATGCTGAGAATATGGAAAGATCACTTCTGTAACGGTGATGACGAATCGAATTCCGCTGTCAGGCAGATTACACCATTCAACCTAGACGATGAACGTCAACAATTCCGTCTACCCGACCTCGACGAAGTGAAGATAGCAATATCTAAGCTTAAGTCCAACAAAGCTGCTGGAGCCGACAGTCTCGCTGCCGAGCTATTCAAAGCAGCAGAAGATGACTTGGTAAGGAATGTGCACCAGCTCATCTGTAAAATATGGTCGGAGGAAAGCATGCCCGATGAATGGAATCTCAGCATTGTTTGCCCGATCCACAAGAAAGGAGACCCTCTAAACTGCGCCAACTATAGAGGAATCAGTCTCCTTAACATCGCCTACAAGATCTTCTCTGCCGTATTATGTGAACGCCTGAAGCCGTTCGTCAGCAACCTGTTAGGTCCATATCAGTGTGGCTTCAGGCCAGGAAAGTCCACGAATGCCGCGAAATCGGTGGCGCATGTAAGTGGAAGAGGACCTCAACCAACTTGGCGTGCGAAACTGGAAACAGCTAGCTAGAGACAGAGCTGGCTGGAGAAGGCTTGTTGGTGGGGGCCCTGGTCCACACCGGACTGTAGCACCAACATAAGTAAGTAAGTAAGGGGAGCTCCTACGTCTTAACTTTATGCCACACAGATAACTGAAATAATTAACTTCTGCAGCGTGTGGAATTTACGAGAGAGAGAAGATATTGGACATTTTCTTGGAATATGTCCTGTCTTAAAAGAAATTAGGAGGTTACATATTGGCAGAAGTGAGATAAGAGAAGACTATATTTGCAGCTTGCTTAACGGCTATAACTGGATGCAGCTCATTCATTTTTGTACGGATGCGCCATCATATAGACTCAGAATAATTGATGAGAGTTTTAAGTGCTAGAGCACGTTCTTGTAGAGAAAGTATAATGATGTTTTAAATTGCGTTGCCTTTCTTTTCCTTGTTTTTTTTTTTGTACTACACTTAAAATTGGGAAAATTGCTTAAAATCCAAAAAAAAAACATTGTTGCATTAAAGTAGTTTTATTGTTTATAACTTGCTTTTGATATTCTTTGTTTTAACTAAACTAAAAGTTCCTAAAATGGTTTAAAATCCTTAAAAAAAGATTGTATTAAAGTTATCTTTATTAATTTTTTGTTTTAACTAAACTAAACGTCCCTTTTAATAAATAAGTAAATTAATTTTCTAAAAAAAAAAAAAAAAATAAGTAAATATTGTATAGCAGCTACCACTCGGACAGAAGGCCTCACTGCCATGTCCTATATATTATTCTATTGGAATTTAAAAACATTGTTAAAAATTTTAATTCAATGAATAAAAATCTAATCTTAATCAATAAAAAAAAGAATCTAATCTAAAAAAAATAGTGAAGCCATTAGAATCATTTTTTATTGATTTTTATTCAAATATTCAAATTTTCTTGAATTTCTTTCTTTAAAATCAAATTATGCTAATTTTGGGGTTATTCCTTACAAGTTGAACAGTTAAACATTTAATTTAATGTAAGACTTTACTTAGTTAAATAAAACTAATAGCCTGAAAATTATGATCAAAATTGTTTAGCCTGTCTGTTGCATAATATTTTGTTAAAAATACTACTTTTACAAAATCGATTTATCTTAAAGGGGTAAGATATATGTTTAAGGGATACGGCGATTGAATACTTAATGCTTTAGAATTAAGATATAATTTTAACTACGGTTTTGCAGAACTGAATACCAAGATAAACATTCTTTTGTGGTGTTTGTAATATTTGTATCTTATTTTTAAATGTGGCTATCTTGTTTACAGTATTTTAGTAAAAATTGATAAGAGTTCAACTTTTCCGAATGCATCAGAATTGTTTTATTGCCTCAGGTTTTTGAAATATCCTAATTTTGTAAGTTATGTAACACCACCAATCAATTTTTATGCCAAAAACTTGTTACAGAATTAGAGGGTTTTTTGTATCCTGAGTTTGAATATGTTCTCAGAATACCTGAATTGGCTCAATTTCAATTTGAATCGCACCATAATGTTCATTCCTCTTCGTTAGTTAAAATGTATGAGTTTTGATTTAATGGCTTATTTGGGAGGGAACTATGGGGAGACTTATTCAAATCATGTATTTTTGTTTAAAGGGGAAGATTATTACTTCCATATGCCGTAATGATTTTTGTGGATAAAATGCTATCAAATCAACCTAAAACATAAAACAACACGATTTTTGGCACTTTTAGACTAGGATATCTCGCAAACCTAATAGCCCTATTATAGTCTAAGAGCCCACAGCAAATTTTGGGAGTGGATTGATAACCAAAATATGAGTATGATGGTTTGTAGGTGCATGTATCGTGGTATCGAAAATAATCGTCTGGCAGGTTTCTTGTTCAGCCTTTGGCGGGGGTGGGGGTTTGAAAACAGCGATTTTGCAATGTATTTTGTCAGAGGTATTACCGCTTCATTAAATTTGTAAAATATATGCCGTGATGCTCTGTCATTTTCTTTAAGTCAAAACGTCATAATTTTGGCCATCCGACCAATAGAACAGGGACACTAAAAAAGTAGAGCAACAGGGACAGCAAATGACGCCATATTTCTTGCCGCTCTTTTGACATTTCTCTTCAGTAAGGTTTGCCATTTCATGATGGAAAGATATACGAGCCAACAACAAGTCGAAATTATTAAAATTTACTACCGAAATTCGGAGTCAGTTGCCTCAACGTTAAGAACGCTACGTCCAATTTATGGTCGTCATAATCGTTCTAGCAGATCAACAATTGAGCGTCTAGTGGACAAATTTGAATCCACAGGCACAGTACAAAATGTTCCCGTGCCAGTGAGACAAAGAAGTGCCCGTAGTGTCGAGAATATTGCTGCCGCTGAGGCTTCAGTTGCAGAAAGCGCAAATGTGTCTCTCACACGTCGTTCTCAAGCGTTGGGCATCTCTGTGACGTCGTTGTGGCGAATTTTGCGAAAAGATCTTGGCCTACATCCTTACAAGATTAAATTGACGCAAGAACTGAAGCCGCTTGACCACCAGAAGCGTCGTATGTTCGTGAATTGGAAAACCATCTTCAGCGATGAGGCTCATTTCTGGCTGAATGGCTTCGTCAATAAACAAAATATGCGGTATTGGTCAGGCAGCAATCCACACGTACTCCATGAGTCATCATTGCATCCTGAAAAAATTACGATTTGGTGTGGTTTATGGGCCGGCGGCGTCATTGGGCCGTACTTCTTCCTTGATGATCAAGACCGGCACGTTACTGTGAATGGGGATCGCTACCGTTCAATGATAACCGAATATTTTTGGCCCCAATTGGATGATATGGACTTGGAGGAGATGTGGTTAGAACAGGACGGCGCCACAAGCCACACCGCGAATGTCACAATCAATTTATTGGAAACCAAGTTTGGAGAACGTGTTATCTCGGGAAATGGTCCAGTCGCTGGGCCGCCTCGGTCGAGCGATTTGACGCCGTTAGACTATTTCCTGTGGGGCTACGTCAAGTCTATGGTCTATGCCAACAAGCCAACGACGATTGATGAACTTCGTACGAATATCGAACGTGAAATTGCAGCAGTATCGGCCGATTTATGCTTGAAAACCGTCGAAAATTGAGTTCAGCGTCTGGACTTCTGCAAGCGTGCCCGTAATAGCCATGCAAAAGAAATCGAGTTCGATACATAATGGCATCAAACGTCCTTTCACAGGAATAAAGAATTTTATTGATATCCAAAAACGTTTTTGTTTTATTTAAAAACTTTTGTAGCGCTTTTATTGAAAAACCCGATATAAGCTTTTTAAGAGGACATTATCGTCTTTTTCTCGGAGAATTATACAACACAAAAAAAAATAAACAAAACAAAGTCTCAAAAAAAAAATCAATTAAGGATCGCTTAAAAAGCTAATATCTTGAGTTGTATTGGTTGGATTGCCAAGATTATGACGTTTTGACTTTAAAAAAATGATAGAGAATCACCCCATATAGTTTATAAATTAAATGAAGTGGTAATACCTCTGACAAAATAAATTGAAAAATCGCTGTTTTCAAACCCCAACCCCCCGCCAAAGGCTGAAAAAGAAACCTGCCAGACGATTGTTTTCGATACCACGATATATGCACCTACAAACCCTCATACTCATATTTAGATTATCAATCCACTCCCAAAATTTGAAATTTTTTGTTCTGTGGAAGCCCTCATAAGAAACCTCACAAGAACAACGTAAGTTGTGATCTGCCAAGGACTGCTCCTTGCTCCTTTTAAGTTTTTATGAGACGAGTTCACCACGAGCTATGAGGTTTTTGTGCCTTGTGAGGTATCAGTGAGGTTGTCAGAATAAGGCTATTAGTCAATACTGAGCTTTGAGCTCAGATTCGAATTCTAAAAATCGTTCGAAAAGTATAAAAATTGACACCGCACATGTCTCAAGACATGTTATGTCAATTTGTTAGAAAATTACTTTGACTCAACCTAGCGTTTTGATACATCGTATATCATTTGGAATCTACGCTGTCAAAGGTCTCAAATAGTTTTTGATTAATTTTGTATTAACATTCCATTGTCTCGTGATCTTTCGAGTGTTGTTTGCAAATTTTAATGTTTGATGAATAAAAAAAAAACAGTAACTAGTTTTGAAGCTCTTAAATCTAGTTATTTCTATTATTTCTGGTTTTATGAGTTTCGAGTTTTATCCAAAACTAGTTTTAAGATTTCGAGTTTTAGATCTCGAAACTAGAGTGAAAAATATCGATTTGTTCAAAACTTGAAACTCGAAACCTCTAATAGAACTACACTCGCGAGCAAAAAAAAATGGTATCAATCAAGTTTGCCTTCTAAAAACAACAATTGCGATGGATACAATATCTTAAATTAATTGTTAATAGGCTCGTTTTAAAGTTTGTATAAAACTTAAAATTAAGGGTAAAATCATAAAAATCCTGTGGATGGTTTGCGCGCTATCCGTCATAATAAAAAAATAGCAAATTATACTTGGTCAATTAGGCAAGAGTTTGAAACATTGACATGCAATAAATGCGCCCGTTGTTGGTCTTTGGTTTTGAGTGTGCTGGTAAAACTGGATTGCAACATATCTTGACCTATTTGGCTCCTTATCCTAGAAAAAATAGATACCTCGCCTGTAGAAGTAAGTCAAGTTGTCACACTATTGCAACAAGGAATAAACAAAGGTACTGTGGCCGGTCAGCTCGGTCTAAACCAATCTTGCATATCAAAGATCTACGGAAGCTTCAGACAAACTTGTAGTTTATTGTTAACGCCAGGATCTATGTGCCACCGGATATTATGACTGATTCATCGTGATGGTGTTTCTCCGAAACCGTGCTTTGAATAGCGCCGACATTCAACAGGTACGGACTCGTTAGTTAATGGACTAAATGGCTTAATATGAATTAAAAAATTGTTTAAAATTTTACAGTACCTATTACGTACACTTTTTGTCTAAAAGTAATTCTTCCTGAGATAAATTACGTAACCCTTAAAAGGCTACATTTTGTGAAAAATGGGGGTAACGATCAACGAATGAAGGGGAAGTATTCTAGTGATACTTTCAACCTACAGAAAAAAGAGATGTGGCAAAATAATATGGAACCTAAGCGCCAAGCAAAGAGCGTATGAACCATAAATATCAAACTACATAAATTTAACTGGTATCAAAATAACAGTGATTTTTTAAAATCAAAACTTTGAAGCTTTATGAAATTCGTACGTGGAGATTTGTATAGATTTTCTAGTGTAAAGTTCGTATTATGGTGTTGGATCTCATGAAGATTTCTGTCCGTAATGAGGATTATAATTAGCGAACGTAATCCCGGTATCCCGGGACTTATGTGTAGTTGGTAGCAATTGTGATAAAACTTTGCAATTTTACACTTTTTCGTGTATCGATCGAGAATACCCCTATTAAGTTTTTGTTTTTAAGATTTGTATGCATACCTAAGTTTATTTTGAAAGTATGTAAATGTTTTTGTTAAATAAAATAAAAATTCCAACGAATATCCAATATTTTTTCTATAAAAAACTGCCGACTTGTTTGATATTTGTTTAGGCCGAATTAGTCTAAGCTCTCTGGATATTAAGAAAAGCGTTTTTAATTCGAAAAACAAAACAATTTTAACGAAAATACATTCTGAATAACTATTTTTAAAATATTTTAAGAACCCCGGGATTATACCGGGATTCAAATTTTTGTATCCCGAAAACCCGGGATTGAAAAAATACTCCGGGATTATACAATCTCTAATTATACCAAATATTATAAGAAGCGTAATATGTATGCAAGTATGTATTTGCTTTTGGTGTGATTGACTATCTTCAGTTGAATAATAAATTAATATCTGGAGACCTTGAACGACAAGAAAGTCTCAAAATCGCCTCATAGGAATTTCATAAAACTTCACAGTTAGTCTAGGAAAGATAGGAAATTTAATATGGGCAACCGGGGATTTTTGTGTAGACGCATTTTAAGAGGTGGAGAGGGGAGGGAGGCGGGAGTTTGTCAAGCTGAAAAATGTGTTATAATACAATCTAATCATATGACACATGTCTTTAGGGTGCTTTTTAACGCTGATTCTAAAGAGACCGAAACGATAATGTATCCTGTGGAAAGTTAATGTCATTTTAAAGTACAACAAGTAATATATTACCCAAAACCACTTTAAAATAATGGTATATTAATGAAATTTAGTACAAATGTTACATGTGGCATGCTTACCAAGAATGAAAAGAGTCTTTAAAAATATCTTTGGTTAAAGGGTGTTTTTTTGACGGAGAGATGCAAGTGAGTAATTATTACCATAACATCCATGAACAAATTCTGACACTTATGAACTTTGCTAAACATATTAAATTTATATTGGGACCCAAGGATCAAAAGAGTCCGTACAAATATCTAAGGTCTAAGTGTGTTTTTTGGGGTGTAATGTTTGACCTGCTTAACGGAAAAAACAGTAATTTCTTTTTCAAAATTAATCTAACTTTGCTTAGGGTACTTGTATCATATTGGTTTTTCTTTTATTAGATTCGGCGTTAAAAAATACCTTTAAATCATATATCATATGTCATAAGTCCTATCTCGATTACACGAAAATACAATTTTTCATAAGAGCTACCAGTTTGCTCCGTATAAGGTAGGTCAAACATAAACTCTCTAAAAAAAACTCTTTGGATCAAATTATTTTAATGGACTCTTTTCATGCTTGGAAACCATGAAATGTTTAATATTTTAAGCAAATTTCATAAGTGTTAAAACTTATTCAAAGATGTTATGGTAATAATGACGCACTAACATCTCGCCCTCAAAAAAACACCCTTTCACCACAGATATTTTTAGGGACTCTTTTGATTCGTAGTAAACATGCCAAATAAAACATTTATATCAAATTTCATTAAAATCCCATTATTTTAAAATGGTTTTGGGCAATATATTACTTGTTGTACTTTAAAAAAAAGAGATCATTCCATAAAAATGACATTAACTTTCCACAGGGTACATGTATCTTTTCAGTTTTGGTCTCCTTAGAATCAGCGTAAAAAAAACACCCTAAAAACATATGTCATATGATTAGATTCTATTACAAAAAATTTTGAGCTTGACAAACTCCCGCCTCCCTCCCCTCTCCACCTCTTAAAATGCGCCTATACAAAAAGCCAATGCGGGGATTTTGGGGGACTTTGGATATGTTGTTGAGGATAAAATTCTGCGTCGATACCAGAAATAAAATTTCATGAATTAATTTGTCCCTGGTCCGATCCTATCTTTCTTATACTAAGTGTTAATGTACTAAAACTCACATTTACCTTGGTATCATTGATGTACGCCCTTGGTCCAAAAGTGCCCACATCTCCTTTCGTATGTGTCATTCGATTTTACCTAATTCTTTGGACTTACATATATATTGCTCATTTCCGAGAACCACTTGGCCTTTTTCCGACAGTTCAGTCTTACTATCTTATTTCCTTAAGGTTCTGTGTTATAAAATTTTCTCGATACAATATAGTTAGTACCAGCTGATTACCCAATTTCATCCAATCTTAATAACAAAAGAAGTTTAAATTGAATTTAAAGTCAGTTCGGTTTATTTTTTTTCAAAACAAAACAACATTAACAGTAATACATTAGTAAATAATAACAATAACAGCTGCAACAATGAGATAACTCTTAAGTATTAATGAAGTTTCCGCCTTTTTTCTTCGCCATAGATCTTATAATTTCCACCATAAAAACACCCATCGACAATCCAAACCCAATAATCAGAGTAATCCAAGAAACACCTAGATGACCAATTGTCAAAGGTCGAAATATATCCTCACTTTCCGTTCGAAAGATCTGCAAATACTTCGCAGCCACAGCTTGATTGAAAACATCTACTTCCCATTTCTTATATAAGCCCGTTTCGTACAGCTGCAATAAAATTCCATCGAAGTTCTTTCGAAATGGCGAATCCTTTTGCATGATAAATGTCAAAAAATACGTGCCCATGGTTTCCCTCGAAACATACATCCTTTTCTTTTCCAAATATTTCTGTTGTCCCAGAAAGAAATTTGCCCGATCCTCGGCGAACACAAATGCAAAAGTTTTATTCAAACTTTTACGATACTCATTAATGAAATCGATATTTTCGACTTCGAAAACAGAATTATATCGTTGGTTGAATCCACTCGTGTGCATTATTGCCACAACTTCAAAATACGTTGATACGATTTTAAAGCCACTTTGTAGTAATTCCTCCATGGTGTCGATCTGACTGCCCTGAACTGTTGTGGTCAGAAAAGCTGACAAGAAGGCAATGTAGATGTTCGTCAGAATCAAGCCGTAACAAAAGATTTGCATTTCGAAAATTAACGTCCGTAAATTACATTGAAGGTCTGTCGAAGGTAGGTAAAGTAATTGGGTCAAACTTCGAGTAAATGCTGGACCGTATTCTGTCAACTGCTGACAGTACATTCTAGTTAGCCAGCTAGCTAGCGAAATATAAACAAAACTCACTCCTAGCAAAAGCCAAACTTCACTGTCAAACGGCAGCATCAAGTATCGGTAAGAGGGAATCTCTCCGACAAATGGGGACACCAATTGCCATTTCACCTGTGCAATTGGATAACTAAAGGCAAACATGTTCGGTGCGAAGGACGAATAAGAGTGCATCAGAATGTCGACTTTACCCTTTGTAAGAAGTGACAATCCTCCGAGTATGTCGAAACCACTGTGGTTGGTCTCATCAATAAGTCTTTCAAAACTTGCATTATGTCGCTGAACGAAAGACCTAAAAATCTCTGTATTGATTCCGGTTACCTTTTCACTCCCATATTTGTCTGTGTAGATGAAAACTCTAGACCCGTCCTGCTGAATTGGAGTGTGAAAAACGTAGCCCTTTAGATCATAGCTTCGGTCCGGATAATACTCTACGACTGATGTTGAAGTGATGTTTTCTAAGCTCACTTTGGGGAACGGTTCATAGGTCAGAACCTGGTCGTCGAACATTACAACGATATTGACTATGCCCAATCGAAGACAGGTTTGGAAAAAGCTTCTGAGGGACTCATTGTCCGATGGAGCATTCTGCAAAATAAAGAGCATCTTGGATGAGTGAATTTGTCGAAGAGTGTTATTTATCATTGTGAACATTATATGGTTATCCACGTTATCCATGAAAACAAGCACAGACGACCAAAGGCCCAGAATATTCCCTAAGACTTGATTATCTGTGTAATCTTCACAAATCAAGACCAAAGGAACAATGGCGCTTTCGTGTTGTAATAGCTCCTCGTATCCAATCAAATCGGTCACGAAACTTTTCTGCGCGAAAACAACCATCGAGCGAATTTCTTCCCTCTGTCGAATTTGATCGGATAATTCAATTATCCGTGACAAGTTTACTCCATCAACAGCATGCCATGTCAATATAGCAAAAAGCAACAAATTCTGAAGGACTCGTTGCATTTTTTTTTCTCGTATTCAGGTCAGGATATAAGTTGCAACTGCAATCAGTGGCAGAATTGTGTGACAACTTATAGTTTTCAAAATCACTGCTCTTGGAAGTGAAGTGCAAAGAAAATTATTTACTTTTTTTTTGAAGATAATTTGCGTAAAATGGTGGCTGTTGTTTCAGCTGAACGCAAAACCCTGCTGCGAATCACCAAACAAACGAAAAAAAAAAAAAAACAAAACCACGCCACGAGCTGGGTTCATTTTGAAATGTTTACACTTCAATTTTGTTTGATGGTAGGCTGGTGATAGCAGAATTTTTAAGCAGAACAAGTGGTGGGATTGATTTGCAACTTTTACTTGTCGACTTAAACTTTAACTTTGCAGCAAAATAAATAAAAAGAATTTTTAAATAGAGGAAGGGTTAATAAAAGATCTGGCAATTGGCTTCCACGGGATCAAGGGCGGATCCAGGCCTTCAGCCAGGGGGGGGTCACGACGCCTATGTACATACCTATGTACAAACCCAATTAAGCCTTGCACTAAAAAATTGTCTTTTATTATTTTTATTTAAGTGAAACCTATTGTTAAAAAAAAATTTAGGTACATGCATAAGTATGGCTTTGGCTTCTAAGCGGTTAATTTATGTTAATATGTCCTTAAACTACTGCATACATTTTTTGATAAAGCTTATAAGGCTTTGTGGAAATATGCAGGAATGGTTGAAAACCACCTTACAGAGGGCTAACTGTAAGGTGGTTTTCTACCATTGAAGACCACAAGAAAATTATCAATGGAAGAAGCGTACAGAAGGACCTACTGCTAAAGATACACTAATAATTTACCTAGCCATACTTAAATTTTTGTTTGAGGTTTGGAAACATGAAGAACCTATATTGTAACTTTCTTAAAATATTGCATTCCGAATATCACCCTCATTCCCTGAAACAATTTATTCATATGAACAAATAAAAGCTCAAGATTTTCATAGTTTTCAAAGGGGTTTTTCGATTCTATCAATGTCAAAACGTGTCTTCAAAGCACTTGGTAAGTTTGTTGTTTTATCGCACTTAGAAACTGGATATTACATTGCGGTCAGAGATATCCAAATGATTTTGATTGTGAATTTAAATCTGTTTGGACAATAATACCCGAAACAAACCAAAAAAATAAGAAATACTCGTAGATGATTAAAAATATCGATTTCCCGATCCAATAAAATTGTTATTTACTTTGACGTGTTTCTTGCCTGTTGGGTGCCGGTTAAATATCATATCATATCATTTGCAAGTTACTTGGAGAAACTTAATTTTAAATTTTAAATACCTAGTTTTTAAAGTCTTTTAAAAGGTTTTGCAAATATGAGCAAAGATACATATAAATAAAGATGAACAACAGAATAAAAGACAACCATTACAAAATGTATAACCACTTAGCATCATCTTTGGATGAGTTTTTATAACTCTGCATGACTGCATGGTTAGTGATAAGATCATGCAGCTTAACTAGCCAATATTTGGGCCTTGATGTTGAACGTCGGGCGTTGGGTTATTATCTAACTAAATATTTATATTCTACCAATACTGAGCAGTTATGCATAGAACATACGACTCAAGGGGGGGTCATGAGCACAACAGATCTAGCTTTTGCTCCTAATTTAAACAAACTCATATAGAAAAACAAAAGTTAAATCTCCCAGGGGGGACATGACCCCCCCTTGGATCCGCGCTTGCACGGGATCCTTAGAAAAATCGATAATATGAAAAGCAGGAGAAACCACTCTTTGATTTGGATAAACAAAAGGACTTATATTTAATCCTTTGTCATATTTTCTGTAGCCTTGATCGTCTAGTGGTGATAGTGATAAATATTTAAATCTGTAAAGTCTTTGTTATATGTATTTTTTAATCCATAAAGGTTTTAAATTTATGGAGATAACAATTTTTATCAGAAATATGACTTATAAACACAATTCTCTTTTATTAACCAAGTTTTATAAGAGTTTATTCAAAAATAAGTTTATCTTACATTTATATTTTTTTTTTTAAAGCCCACGCCTCTTTTCCCCCAGATACCGCACGCGCTGGGGTCTATTTTCACCGAGTACGACAGCAATTACGATTGCAAGTCATATCGGCACTTATAAAGGGTTTTTCAACAGGGACGTTACAAAAGTAGATCAACAGGGACAGCAAACGACGCCATATTTCTTGCAGCTCTTTTGCCATTTGTCTTTAATAAGGTTTGCCATTTCATGATGAAAAGATATATAGGAGCCAACAATGAGTCGAAATTATTAAAATTAACTACCGAAATTCGGAGTCAGTGGCCTCAACGTTAAGAGCGCTACGTCCAATTTATGGTCGTCATAATCGTCCTAGCAGATCAACAATTGAGCGTCTAGTGGAAAAATTTGAATCCACAGGTACAGTACAAAATGTTTCCGTGCCAGTGAGACAAAGAAGTGCCCGTAGTGTCGAGAATATTGCTGCCGCTGAGGCTTCAGTTGCAGAAAGCCCAAATGTGTCTCTCACACGTCGTTCTCAAGCGTTGGGCATCTCTGTGACGTCGTTGTGGCGAATTTTGTGAAAAGATCTTGGCCTACATCATTACAAGATTAAATTGACGCAAGAACTGAAGCCGCTTGACCATCAGAAGCGTCGTATGTTCGTGAATTGGTCTGAGCAACAACTTGAAAATGATTCGGATTTTCAACGAAAAATCATCTTCAGCGATGAGGCTCATTTCTGTCTGAATGGCTTCGTCAATAAACAAAATATGCGGTATTGGTCAGGCAGCAATCCACATGTACTCCAAGAGTCATCATTGCATCCAAAAAAATTACGGTTTGGTATGGTTTATGGGACGGCGGCGCCATTGGGTCGTACTCCTTCTGTGATGGTCAAGACCGGCACGTTACTGTGAATGGGGATCGCTACCGTTCAATGACAACCGAATATTTTTGGCCCCAATTGAATGATATGGACTTGGAGGACATGTGGTTCCAACAGGACGGCGCCACAAGCCACACAGCGAATGTCACATTCAATTTATTGGAAACCAAGTTTGGAGAACGTGTCATCTCACGAAATCGTCCGGTCGCTTGGCCGCCTCTGTCGAGCGATTTGACGCCGTTAGACTATTTTCTTTGGGGCTACGTTAAGTCTATGGTCTATGCCAATAAGCCAGCGACGATTGATGAACTTCGTACGAATATCGAACGTGAAATTGCAGCAGTATCGGCCGATTTATGCTTGAAAACCGTCGAAAATTGGGTTCAGCGTCTGGACTTCTGCAAGCGTGTCCGTGGTGGTCATGGAAAAGAAATCGATATGGCATCGAACGTACTTTCACAGGAATAAAGAATTTCATTGATATCCAAAACCGTTTTTGTTTTAATTTGTAGCGCTCTTATTGAAAAACCCGATCCTAATTATTTGATGTTAGATGATAATACAAAAAAAAAATTTGTTACTTAGTTATGTTAATAACATAACACAGCAACTTGTCTTACAGCAAAACGAGTTGGTATCAACGGAAGTTAAAAGAGATAAGGTCTGCTTAATACAAGCAGTTGAAAAATTTAAAAATGAAAAAAAAAAATAAAACTATTTAAAAAATAAGGATTCTGAAATCAAATAAACAAAATTATGTTTAGTTTACGTTATGTTAAGTTTATAACCAAAATGCAATATTTAAAATAAAACAAAAAATTAAACCGATCACGACAGTGGAACACTGGTTCGAAATAACTTTTTAAGTCCTATTTTACACATGTTAAAATCAATTGAGGAAACATTTAAATTATAGAGTTTACTCATTCGGTTAAGAGTTAGATGCATGCCATTGTTAATCCTATGAAAATCTACGTGAAAAATTTCAAATTCTCGCAGGTGGTGAGAACCCCCGCAGTAGTTCAAGCCTATACAGGCTAGCAAATCAGGAGCATCAATTTGACCAGTAATAAGTTGATGAATAAATATTAAATCATTATTAACCCGCCTCTGATATAAAGTTTGGACCTGCAGAAGCTGGATCCTATGTTCATATGGTGGCAGATTATATGGATCAGTCCAGGGTAACCCTTTTAAAGCAAATCGAATGAAGTTATGCTGTATTGCTTCAATACGGTGTTTATGAATAACGTACAAATGAGACCAAACTTGTGAGGTTTACTCAAGATGGGGTCGTACATAGCAATTGTATTTATAAGGAGAGGGTGACATACGGATCGTTAAATTCCTTAGCCCACCGTTTTATAAAACCAAGCATGGAACTTGCTTTTTTTACAATATAATTAATATGCTCTGTGAATTCTATATTAGAACTAAAGTGAACACCAAGGTCTTTGAAGCTGAGAACACGAAATAGTGAGTGCTGTGAAATGGAATAATCAAAAGCACTTGGTACTCGTTTTCTAGAAAAAGTAATAGTTTGACACTTAACTGGGTTAAGAGAAAGACTGTTTTTGTCACACCAAACATTAAAATTGTCAATATCTGCCTGCAAGAGAATGCGATCACTGTTAGATTTTACTGTTTTACAAATCTTCATATCATCAGCATATATAAGAATATCACTATAGTGTATACATGATTTAATATCAGTTATAGCCAGAATGAATAGAAGTTGAACAAGATGACTTCCTTGAGGTACACCCGAGTGAGCATTGAATGAATCTGAAAGACAGTTTCGAAATTTCACCTGGTAAGATCTATTTTCAAGGTATGACCTTATCCATTCTATAACAATATTCGGAAAACCAAAAGCTTGGAGTTTAAATATAATAATGTTGTGACTTAGTTGATCGAATGCTTTTGAAAAATCAGTGTATATGCAATCCACCTCACTTCCATTTTCCAATGCATTAGAACATTTGTGCAAGAAAGTAAGGAGATTTGTTACCACTGATTACCTTCTCACAAAGCCATGCTGTTGTTCACATATTATATTCTTAGTATAAAATGCTAAACTTTCACATACAACTTGCTCAAAGAGCTTTGGAATGCATGAAAGTTTCGATATAGGTCTATAATTCTTAATATCAGTTTTGTCACCCTTTTTAAAAACTGGAGTAAGAAATTTTTTTTTAACCTTTTTCCAGTAGTATTGGAGGAATTCCATCTGGCCCAGATGAGTAATCATCATTTAACGATGAGAGAAGCTCTTAAATAGAACTTTGTTGCACCTATATATTAATGAAACTTGTTTGAACATAGATATGTAAATTTCTAAAATAACTTTCATCAACATCAACAGATGTGTCGACAAGTGAATTTCGAAAATTTTTCGCAAAAGCAAAGAACAGTTTTCGTATGTGAAATTTTTCGGGTAACCGTCAGAATTTTTCTTTGATCTACCCATTTCGTTAACATGATCTGTATAGAGAGTCTTCGAAAGGGATTTAAATTCTTCAAACAATGCAATGTAAGAGTTGTGGCCGAAAGACGAAAGGGTCTTTAAATATAACTTCAATGCTTTGTTTCTTTTTTTTCTGAGTAATTTCAGCTCTTTCGTATACCATGAAAAGCAGGCGTTAGAATTTTTCGACATTTTTAAAGGGATAGTATTATTCATGCAGTTATTAAGAATGGTATAGAAACTGTTAACTGCTTCGTCAATATTATTAGACACTGATATACTATCAATACCAGATCTAGTTAATTCATCTGAAAGCAATTGAAAATTTGCTTTCCTAAAGTCAAAAGTATATTAACAATCATAAGTGTTACTGTTACAGTAAGGTGACTGCTCAAGTCAAAAATAATATCCAAAGGAGGATGATAGCTATCTATATTAGTAATTCCGGGACTAGATTCTAGAACCAGAGCACTAACAGCGTCTGAGGAAAATATAATAAATATATAAAATATAGTAATAATGCAACACAAACCTACTTTAAAGAACAAAGATTATCACTTTCCCATAATTTCTTGCGGAACCCTTGGCGAGGTGGGGCTATTTGAACTATTATATAATCAGTGATATCAGTCGTCCATTTTAATTAAAAAAAAACATTTTTTTTCAAATAAATCACCTTCCTCAAAGAAAACAAAAAACACAAGAGTTTCGCAAGTCAACTAGCCCAATTCTAAATAAAAATTCCCGGGGCAATACTTCCCTTTTCCCTACTCTCTTATTCTAAACGAGAAATTCCTGGAGATTTTGTTCCCTTTTTCTTATTCTAAGCAAACTTCGAATATGAGACACAATACTACGAGGAAAAAGCTGGAATTCTAAATGTCCAAAAAATTGAAAATGTTAATATATTTGATGTGTGGAGCATTTTAAATTTTTGGGAACAAATCTCCCAGGGAGTTAATTCCCGGAGAATATTTAGAATTGGGCTGATTTAATTACTTATTTTTATATTGTTGCAAGTAATGCCTTGCGTTAACTTGAAAGCTCAAGTGAAGTTTTATTTATAAATATAGCATCTTCTCCTTATGCAAGTAATCATTAATTTTTAAACAAAAATCGAACATGTAAATCCACATCAATCTACATACCTATAGACCTAAAGACTTCAATCAAGTTGTGGTTTTCTTTACGACCTTGAGTTTTAAGAAACTTAAATCAAATAAATTATGTCCTATTACTATTTTTTTATTCTTTCTAAAAGTTTTAAATAAGTGGATAATTTATTGGTTGCTTCTTGTTAAGTATGCTCCAATAACGTAAACTTAAACAAAGAAAATAGGTTAAACTATCCCTCTATATAATATGTTAATTGCCGTGACCAGGATTCGGCCACAACGTGGGGTCCTAACCACTAGACGATCACGGCTCTTAGGGTAATAATTATTTACACCGTCTTCTTCAATTAAGTTGAGTAATTTGAGCATTTATAGCATTAATAGAGTTTTCAAATAAATTGTTCGTGTGTCTTTATAGCTGAATTAAGATTTAATACATTAGAGGTTAGGTTTGTCTTTAGTTAATAGACTTACAAAAAATATTTGATTTCTTGTAGACGATGTTATCGCCCTACTTTTGACGACTCATCGTTAATCAATTTAAGGAATTGTTAAAGTTACTTGAGTAAGCAGACAACTCCATTAAGGTGGGTTAGATAAATTCTTGCAGTGGTAAAGTAAATATTTGTGTACGTATGTACGTATAGTGAAACTCGTGTTTTATGAATGATATTTGGTGATTAACCCTTGATTCGATTGAAATTCTTATTCAATTTAATTCTGCTCAAGGTCTTTTCAATTATTTTACAGCAACACTTTTAAGAACTAAATTTTTCTTCTCAGTTGTTCAGCATAAACCGGACTGAATTCTATTTAGTTGTTTTATAATATATTATGCTGTTTAATTGAAATCTAAGTTAATAAATATTTGTATTATTTAATTAGGAAATATGTAGGTCAAGAGCCTGTTTTCTATACATAAACCCAAGTACTCAGTTCGAGTGAAAATAATATATAAATATGAAGCTTAGTTCATGTTGATGAAATTAAGTGAGTAACCAAATGTAAAAGCGAAATAAGACCGGTTCAAAATCAATTTCGTTCTATAATTTTCATTTCCCAACGAATAGTAACTAAGAAAAAAAATAATAGATTCTAAACAAAAAAAAATGTATTTATTTTTTTTATTTCGTCAATGGTGCCAAACTAAACTGCGTCTAATAACTTTAATATATAACAATATAAATATAATTAATTAACTTAATATCTGTAAAACAATACCTTTAAACTGGATTCTATTCATTGTGATGTCAACTTCATGACAAACCGAATTGAAAAATGACAACGAACGCGAAATGGGCTCATTAAAAGACTGAACACATGAGAGCGACCAACGACCGACGAATGAATGAACAAATGGGATTTAAAACATTAATAAAGCCCAATTGTTTACAAAATCTAGACAAAATAGAAGATATATAATTGAGGATTATTATAAGATACTAAAATTTTCAATTTAATGGCTAAAACAAGAGAATTTTAAGAAAACAATTTGTTCGTCGCGAATAGCCGCAATTCGTTACGACCAATTTATTTTCTCAAATTTCTCATATTTAATCAATTCAAAATTCAGATTTTACAATTTTAAAATTAATCTTGAATCGAATTCTACCATTTTGCCTAGATTTTGTGAAATATTAAGGTTTATTAATTTTGTAATTCCCATTTGTTTGTTTATTCGTCGGTCGTTGGTCGCTCTCATGTGAATGGTACTCAAGTCCATTATTAGTTCTGTGAGTAGAAACATGCAAAAGTACACATCTGTTCCTCGGTATTCTTTCTGGGACATAAAAGTATATAAGATTTAGTAATTCTATAGAATTTAATCGATTTGAAACAATCGGGCATATTCATAGTCGCAGATAGACCCAGGTTTAACTAAACTACAGTTTAAGACAATTTTGGCTCAATGAATACAGACCGATTTTAATTTAAATTGTTGGTTTTACATTTTTATAAGATAATTAACTTGGTATACTGCACGTATAGCTTCAAATTTTTTTAAATGATGAACTTATAAAATAGAATCAACGTCCGAAAATTCAACTTAACCTATGTTTAACTTAGACACAGCTCTAAAATGACTATGGGCCTCAGCAATAATCAAATTTAGAGATCACTTAAATATTTATGTGGACTCTAAATAATGAACCATACCAATCATCAATTTAATAGTCAGCTTAAGGCTTAACATCACTTTAAATTTTAGAGTAAGGAAACGCATGTTTAAGCTCGTGACTAAGTGTAAGCGCCACGTTGGTGCTGTCATTCTGAAAAGCAAAGGAGAAAGACAATTACCCTTATCCTCTATGTTTGTCGCTTACAATTGAATTAAATTAATTGTTCGTGAATTTTGTTGAGATGTCATAAAACTAATAAGGTTTCATTCGGTTCGGTCTCTATTCGGTTTGTATTCGGCTGTGCCTGATATATGTGAAACGATAAAACGACAAAAATAAAAACCGCATAGCACCGAACGATCCATCGAAAGGAAGGCTTGTTTCACACACATTCGGTTTCATTCGGTTCGGTCTCTATTCGGTTTGTATTCGGCTGTGCCTGATACCTGTGTAACGATAAAACGACAAAAATAAAAACCAAATAGAAACCGTATAGCACCGAACGATCCCTCGACAGCAATAGGTTTCATTCGGTTTCAAAACGGCCCGTATTCAAATATTCGGTTCGTTTTCGGGTTTTCTGATTTTTTTTAAATACATTTAATTTAATTTTAATTATGAACCGTCTGTGTGTGAAGAGGTCTTGACGGGAACCGAAATCGAACCGAATACAGACCGAACCGAATGAAACCGAATGTGTGTGAAGCGAGCCTTATTCCTTTTTATTTGTTAATTTGTAAATTTAAATTTGAGAGTGAATGACGAAAAACTAACACTAAAAATCGCACGCAGAATAAAATTCGTTTGGTGACTTTTTTTTATAAAAACTAAGATGTCATTGGCCGCGATCAAAAACCTATGTAGAGCTAGCCAGATAGGTTTTGTTGGTGTTATCCGATCTAAAGAAACAGCTGATTACAAAACAGCTTTTGCTGTTGGATAGCTATCCATGCTATCCAAAAATGTTGGTATACGTTTCTTTCCCAAGCGAAATTGTTAAAAAAGCCGACTATAAAATGCAAAGTCGAGATTTATTTGCCGTCATCGAGTTGTATTTTTGATTTTTTTTCAGAAAAATAATTAAAAGAATATAATAATAAAATGCAGATTACTTTATTGTATAACAAAGAATTTTTGCAAAAATACTTCCAAGTAACCTATCCGGTTTTGGTTAATCAGAAACCTATATGGATAGAAATCCATCTTAGATAGGCTATTGCATCGATTCTTGATCGCAGCCATTTCCATTCACATAAGCTGTCTGTTTGGCAACAAATGTAGTAGATATTGTAATAGAGCACTGATTAGTTAAAGGCATGTTGAATTTGGTTATTGGTTATTGGTTAATACACAAATTAACTCGTCTCTAACGTTTAACGTGGCGTTTATCTAAACATTATATTTAGTCATTAATTATTGGTAAGGCCCTATGAATACGCCTCAAAATCTTTTATAAAAATTATACTTTAAGCATTCCTTCTGAAATCAAGCATTGTTGTACCAATCAAGGCACACCTTGAAAGATAATTTGGCATATCACCAGACCAATTTTTATTACGTAGAGCGAATCGCGTGAATCTTTTTTGAATTCGCTCAATTCTAAATATTCCATTCGCTTTAGAATGGCCACCAGATTATTGAACAACATTCCAAATAAGGTAGTACTAATGAATTGAACAACGTTTTAAGTGTGCAAATAACTTTAAAATCAGATGCGTTTGGTTTTAGAAATCCAAGCAATGAATTGCTTTTGGAAACGATAAAGTCATTGGGCACGAAAATCTAACTTAGCGTTACGGAATACACCCCGATCTTTTATCAACTTAACTCTTAAAAGAGGGTCATTACTAAATTTGTACATAAAATAAATGACGTTAGGTGATCGAGTCGCACTAAAAATTTTAAATTTAGAGAAATTTAATTCAAGGTGATTGTATCTGCACCAATCAAGAAGCAAATGAATATGCTTCTTAAGTTTTCCGCAATCTAAAATTGAGTGGAATGGTCCAGGTAACTACTTTGAGGAATACCTGAGTCAACATCAATAGGACTTGAGTAGTAACCATTTATTTCCATAATCTGCTTTCTATTAGCAAGATACGATTCCAACCAACTCAGAAATGTGCTAGTACAACCCATCTTCATTAGTTTTTTAATAAGCAATCCGTGATGAAGTCGGTCGAATTTTTTAACAAAATCTGTGTAGAGTACATCCACTAAACCACAAAACCATGTTGGCTAGGCGATAATGACTTTTAAAGAAAAATATAACTTTCCAGTTATGATTTTTTCTAGAAACTTTGGAATAGCCGACACCCAACAGCTTCAAAATGGGCCTATAATTTTTAATTAATTGCTTAGCACCACTTTTACAAATCGGATTAATGAACGAAATCTTCCATTCCTCTAAAAAAGTACAGGATGAGAGAGATTTGTTAAAAAAGGAGTGTTAGGGGAAGACATAAATAGTAAAGGCATTTTGATGAAAGAAGAGAGGGTATTTTGTCATCACGCGCTTTTTTGGAAATATCGATTTCGCATAAAGCAACCAAAACTTGTTCTGCAGATAAGAGTGGAGGCACAAAACTAATCGAGGTATCAACATCGGAGTGTACATAGTGTTAACAGCTGAAATAAAATCTATGTATATTATAAGGTTACTTACCCGGGGTTTAGACAAGCGAGTAGAACTAGTAAGTAGCGTTTATGTGTGTTAGTGTATCTTAACCGGAGAGAGCCAACTAGTAGCGAAAATAGTATAATATTTTTGCCTGCTAGTTGCCTGCCAGTTATCCAGCTAGTCTAGTGTATTTATTTTCAGTTTTTGTTTTGTTTCCATATTTTTTATATTTTTCTCTGTTTTTTAAAATATCATACTAGTTGACAAAACGCGCAGAGAGCTACTAGTCACATATACATCCATAAAACTTACACTATGATACAAATTCTACTAGTTCTACTCGCTTGTCTAAGCCCCGGGTTAGAAAATTTTGAAAAATCTTGGCAAGCTGATTGGATATCTCTAGATTTGGACTTATCGTATTCCATCGACTGAGGAAAATAGGATGTACTTTTTCGCTTCGAGTTTTTAATAACCCAGAACGATTAACTGTTTTTCCTTATGTTTGATTCAGTGGTACATGATATGTACATATATTGCTTGTATAAGAAACGGTTGAGAAAGTCAAATTCTCTTCTGAATTGAAGGAACCGATTTCGATCTTCAGCAAACCCTGTTAATCTAAAACGCTTGAAAACTTTATTTTTGACGTTTTCTACATTTTTCAAGATTTTATTATGCCATGGCAGTTTGAATATTTTTTTTCCTTCTTAAGGTAGGCACAAAAAGTTCTATGCCCACAAAAAGAATGGCGCAAAATTTTAGTTGATTTACTACGATGTTAAATCATTTTTAGTATACTACTAGGTTAAAAAGTGTATTTTGCTAATTTTAAACGAGTTTAGCATCATATTATCTCCTAACATTTTACTAAAGTTAAAATCACCAAATGGCTATTTTATCTTTTTAGTATCGTACTAAATCCATATGACACTTTGACGTTTAAAATTGTCAAAATCAGGGGTGTTTGTGAATTTTTTGCACGAGCTGTCACTTTTTTGGACGTGTTCAGCTGAATTTTATGAAGGAAATTAGTTTAGTATGATACTAGTTAAAAAGTATTTAAAATTTAGAAAATTTTAGTAAACTGTTAAAGAATTAATAAAATGTTAAGTAGTATCATACTAAATCCTAAAGAGGACGTCTAAGCTTTCATTTGATAGCCCATTAATAAAATCCATTATGGTTTAGGTATGCTAAGGCAAAAATGCAAACGAAAAAGTGCGTTTTCTACCCGTTGCCACACTAAAAACCTTGTCCCACCAGCGGTTTTGTTAATGTTAAGACTAATGCCGGATTTACACGAATGGCAAAGTTACCAATACTTCTGCCAAAAAAATGGTAAAATAATGGCAGAAATAATTTTTTTTATTACATGCATTTACACGAGCTCAAATAGTGGCAGATTTCAAAATACTGGCAATATGCCATAAAAGAATGAGCAAGTTCATTCTTATTCTAGAATGGCATAATTTGGAAAATGGCGTCAATAAAGTGTTTACACATAGCCATATTATTGGCAGCATTTTAATGCCAGTATTTAGAGCGTTTACACGATGAAAAGAAAAATGGCTATAATTTGACAGTTAAAATGGCATTTTGCCATTCGTGTAAATGCAGCATAAAGCTATTAGTTGGCACCATTCTCTTCCACAGCTGCGATGAGATAGGTAAACCTACGGTCGACTCCCGTACTATTATTTACATACATAATTAAATTTTATTTGCTCAATTGGCAGATCATACGAATATTCATAATACTTAATTTAAATTTACTTGTAATGCAATATGGTGAATCGAATTATTTAATAATGGAAAGTCTTCATTATCTACATTATATTTTAAGTCGTTATTTATAAATACAAGATCAAGAATTCTTCTGAGACTGTTTTTTTAAATATATTTTGTTTGAAATAGATCAAGCGTAGATAGCGAATCGACAAACAAACTTTCGGTTTCCCTACTTGCATTAAATGGAACTAAAATTGGTTCATATTCCATAAAGCACCATAGTCAATTTCACCGGGGTTAAAATCGCCTACTGGGGGTACTACATGGGTACTGATTAGTTGTCACAAATCTATGGAGCAAAAACCATTCAAGCTAATGGAGGGGTGCCGGCTGTTTGGACGAAAATCGTTTCGCAATTTTTACTTCGCAACTATCAAAATACATTTTAATCGATTCTCAAGAAAGCTGTTTCGCAAGTTTTCTTTTGGCCTTTGAGTTAACCCGCAAACCGATCATTTCGCAAAAGTTCCTTCGCGGTTTTTTATATCGCAAATGATTCGGTGGCAATTTCTTGTTTTACCTAGATTTCATTGAGATTGTTGCTATTTTGCATTTTTTTTATCTAACGTTTCCTTATGTGGCTGTTTCATCATCTGGCGTTTCGTTTTATCGCCATTTCGTTTTATCGCCACTTCGTTGCCTCGTCTATTCGTTGTCTCGCCATTTCGATGTCTGGCCGTTTCGTTGTCTCGAAATTACATTGTCTCGCCGTTTCGTTGCCTCGCCGCATTTTAGTTATATTGCTGTTTCATTTTTTCGCAAATTATGTAATTGGCAAAATAACGCAGGCATTAAAATTATTTGTAAACGTGGCTTTTGAATGTATGTACAGTACATACATATATGCATGGTTTCTACCATTGCGCGAAATTGGAGATAATTAAATGCGAGTTTAAAATTGCGATGTGAAATATGCAAAATGATTACTTTGCGAAGCAATAACATAGCAAAATAAAAACTTGCCAAACAATTTATTGCGAAATGATAAAATTGCAAAACAAGAAATTGCGATGTGATTATTCCGAAATGAAAAACAGTCAAACAAAATCCGCCAGATAACCCATACCCCTAATAGAGACACAAAGCTGTGCGACGACGTCATCTGAATCGTTGATCAAGTTACATTTTTTGGTACTGAAATTCGACATTACCGATATCAGCACACTCCCTATGCGCTCCATATTAATTTCAAAAAAGTTCGTAAAATTAAATTAAAAAAATCAAAAAATTATTTCCGATTAAACATTGTTTATTTTTAAATTTTTAGTGGTGCCAACAAGCCGAAAGCAAGAAACCATGGTATTGTGGTGAATATGCCCATTAATGCAAACAACAACATCTTTTATTCTTCTACAACAGAATAAATTAGTACTGAGTTGCCTAAACCACTCTCATCGTTATCCAATACCTTAACAACTCTCATCGTTATCCAATGCCTAAACCACTGGAACTGCTATAATTATATTGGTCGAAAGCTTTTGAGATACTTGTGGAGACTTGTGGAGGAGAAGCACATTCCAGCACATTCCAGAACCCCTAGAAGATTCTAGTAGCTTTTTCTCGGATATTAATACACGGCCGCCAGTCCGAAAACCTTAGTTTGATTTTTAAAGCGAATGGATAAACGTCGGCGTCGTCGGTGTGAAAATAGTGAATTAAGAGTTACATACTTGTGCTGTTTATAATAAAAGTTTTAGAAGTAAAGTATTTGAAGTGAAATAAAGGTGTTTTATTTTTGTAAAGTAGTTGTTGTTCAGTTTGAATAAAAGAAATAAGTTTTATTTGCGAACCCTTGGCAAAATATTACAGTATTACAGCAAAACAGTCTTCGTTGTAATTTTTCAAGATTTTGTCAAATAACTATCTAAAAATCGATATTTTTTTCATTCAACGTAAGTATTAAACATTTTCAAACTGAAAATTCACTTAATTAATTAATAGGTCAGTTCCTTTATTTTGAATTTCTTTGCATTCTAGTCCAAAGTCCTGTCAAATTCATATAAACTTGTCCTGAAAAATGAAATTGACAGAGCTTCGGACTAAAATGCCCAGAAAATCACAGAAATTCAGAGTAAAGGAACAGACCTAATTATGTTTTCATAATGATCATTCACGTTTGTGTGTAGATGGGTGTAAGTTTTTTCCCAAGCTCATTTTTCCGAATAAGAACCTCAATAGAAAAAAAAATAAAAAGTAAAACGAGTGAAATTTTGTAATTGCATACATCTTAGACCCAGAGCCCCAAGCAAATTTTTGAATTTGAACGATAGCAAAAATTGTTTAAGATATAAAGATAGGTCCATACAAGTCTGGCATGGGGGGGGTTGGGCCTTTGTACGTAATGCTGCATTGAAAATGCATTTTTTTTTTCTTAAATCCCAGGTACCAATTGTAGGAAATTAGAAATTGTATTTAAATAAAGAGCTGAGCGCCCTAGATATGAATATTGGGTCCAAGACCTTTTTTGTTGGAGCTTTGAGTGCTTCTTGCAGCCATTTGGCTCTTCGCAAAATATTTTGGACTCCATAGCCATGTCTAGGGCACTCAGTTCTCTTTTAAATATGGTTCAGATGAAATGCAGTATTGCATCCAGAATGCCAGACTTTTATATTTGCATATGAATAGTATGGACGATGGACCTTTCTTAAAACAAAAGGAATGATTGCTATCGTGCACACCGAAAAATTGCTGTGGGCTCTTAGTCTATATGGGAAAAGTAAAGGCACGGGTTAATGACAAAACCAATTTTTTTTTTTTTTGATATGGAGAATATTTTCCTGTGAGCTTAAGAACATTTTTTTGTGACCTAAGCAGTCGATTTAGGTGGTGTTCAATTCAAAACAAATGGGTTGAAAGATACTTCAAATCGGTACAAAAATTACTGAGTAGCTACAAATATTTTCAACCCATAATACTAATATAATGGGTTTTCCAATAAGAGGTGTTATTTTGAAAAGCCCGATATTTCAGTAGCTGTAACTTTTAAAGCTGTAATTTGACAAGTAGACATGCCATTTGACAAGTAGAAACTACGCCATTAATAAAAATGGATCGACACACGCTTCAACATTAGGGTTGCTATGCGTCCTCTTTTTGGAGGACATGTCCTCTTTTTAACCCTGGCGCGGAACGTCCTCCAACGTTTAAAGAAATTGTCCTCTTTTTTCCCCTAACAGGTAATTACGAAAATTAAAAAAGTCATCGAACTCTGAATTTAAAAAAAAACATTGCCAATACAAATCTGATAGAAAACATAAATTGAAACAGATCTTATTTTGACGCATGTGTGTCAACCCTCTAAATTTTGTTGAACGCGCCCATTTATTCGGCTTCTGTTATTTGTTTGATTTTTCCCCCTTTACATAGACCTACTTTTTGCAAAAAGTACAAAAGTGTGAAATAAACATGTTTTCTCAGTTAAGCCTTAACTTGCAAAATATCAAACTTTATTTTATTTGGTGGTTCAATTTAATTACTCTAATATTTTTTACAAAATCATTTTAAAACCATGCCAAAAAGAAAGTGCTTATTATGATGATCCTTCATTTAGAAAAGGAAGAAATGATTCCGAAGCACATTGGACAGTTTTCATTTTAAACAAGTCAACACAAAAACACAAACACAAAAAGAGAGAAAAATAAAAAACATTTAAACTTCATGAAAACAAATTCTTTTAAAGTAGTTAGACATACTTAAAAGAAAAAAAACTGTCGAAGCGGGTTTTTCTATTCAAATAGTGGATGTCCAAATGGATTCTCATTACCAAAATGCAAAGTGTTTATTCCGAAAAAACGAATTGTGTGTTCAACTTAAACAAAATGTTCCGGGCAACCAGAACCTCACGAATTTTGTATTTACACATTAGAAACTAAAATTTTTAAAAATTAAATTTGAATTTTAGAGGTAAAGTAATTCATAAAAATAACCGGAATTAAATAATTCAAATTTCACTTTTCAAATAATCTTACCTTTAGTTTATCTGTAAATTTTCTCATTAATAAACTAAAAAAAATTGAATCTGAACATAAGTATAAAGAGTACTTTATAAAATTTTCTTTTTAAATATAAGTTATTAATTTTTTTGTATTTTAATTTATGTTCGTAGACCTAGTTTTTGTTTTCTTTTTGTCCTCTTTTTTAAGGTAGATGATGTCCTCCAAAGTCCGGGATTTTAAAACTTTTTGTCCTAAGCTTAGACAGCCATGGCAACCCTATTCAACAATGCATTAAATTATTAAAATTCACTATAAAAAAATGCATGAAAATGATCCGGAATTTCATCGAAAAATCATCTTGACTGATGAGGTTCATTTCCACCTCGGTGGCTACGTCAAGAAGCGAAATTGCCCCATCTGGGGCTCGGAAAACCCAAGATTTATTGTTGAAAACCCTCTACATCCTCAATTAGTAACTGTTTGGTGCGAGACATTTGTAAGCCTCGTCTCGGTCTCGTTAAAATCAAAAATTTTCAGTCTCGTCTCGGTCTCGTCTCCGAAAAATACGATTTCCGGACAACCAGTTGAATATTGGAACGAAATATTTTCGACTATAGTTTGAATATTTGCAGAAGAAAATAAATATTTAACTGAAATTGGATTTTTAATTTATTAGACTCTGTAAATTTCGGTCCAAATATACAGTCTCGTCTCGGTTGCTTAAAAGGCAGTCTCGTCTCGGTCTCGTCATGCGATACCGTGACTTTTATCATCTCGGGGCCGCCCTGGTTATCTCTCAAAGAGGTGATCGTTATTGGCCACCAAGATCTTCTGATTTAACACCTTGCGACTTCTTCCTTTGGGGCCATGTGAAAGATAAGATCTACGCCAACAGCCCACCGTTTTTATTCTAATAAATGATATACAAATTGATATTTTTTGTTTTTTTTTTTAGAGATGTAAACACCAAACATATTATTCAAAAATCAAAATTTTTATTTTTTTTTTAAATTAAAAACTCAAAAAAATCCTTTTTGCATAATATTGAGGCTAGTGACCTCTAAACATTATTTAAACAAATTGAAAAAATGTAGGTAATGTTTTAGGGTTCCAAAAACTTAAATCCAAGAAATGGTTCAACACGAATACAAAATACACAAAATACTAAACAAGAACAGTGAATACAGAGAATTTGGAAAAGGGCTGGCCACGAGACGCGACTTGGGGAGACATTTGTAAGTCTCGGTCGTATCGTATCGGTCTCGTATAATTAAGTCTCGTCTCCGAAAAATACAATTTCCAGACAACCTGTTGATTATTCGATTAAGTCTCGTCTTGGTCTCGTCTCGTGTCGGATTCTTAAAATGCAGTCTCATCTCGTCTCGTCTCGGTCTCGTCATGCGAGACCGAAACCGATACTTTTCTCATCTCGTGCCCAGCCCTAATGGTGAACCTAAAAATTATTTTGTTCAAAATTAAATAAGTTCAGTTACACAGCAAATTTGGTCATGCAGTTAACTTATAATCTTGCGTACGCCCTTTAATGTAATGTTATATTTTCTTACTGTGTAATAGATAATTAACTAAAATCATTTACTCTTGTATTATTGGGACTCCAACACACTGAAATGTTTTGTAAAACCGAATTAAAAAAGTATAACAGAACCATTGAACAACCACATTACATATTTACAATTTTTCTTGTCGAAAAATTAAGCACTTAGCTGTTAATTGCTTTTAGTAATGTAACGTATGTCTAAGCCCAAACTATCGTTAAGATAAAGCATTATCAATTGACACCATTACAACCATTTATGTATGTATGTTAATTACTGGCATTCAACAAGAAGCTAGATATCTGCAATTATTGATGAGTTCTTGCGCCATACACAAAATAGGATTACTTGGCAATTGGACTTAAGACAATTCAATGAAAACACACCACTATCCTTAAAGCTCCATCGAAAGTTATCCTAATATATGTATATTTTTGTCATTGCCTTGATTCTTCAAAGCCAACAAACCTATTAAAATAATTGGTAAATATTTTTCTATCACACCAAGTCAACTGTGCCACAAAAACCAACAAACCAAACCAAGTATACACTCTCATAAAACTACATTTCCTTCAACAGAGAGTACACATTAGTTGGTAAAGTTCAGCTTTTCACATAAAACATTGCTAATTGCCTTGGCATATGCTATAGGTATCTGTAGACCAAAAAACTGACCAACAAGTCAAACAGTGCAAATCGATTATTTCCAAGTCCAGTCAAGCAGTTCGTTAATTACTTAAACACCACCCAAAAAAGAAAGAACAACAGACACAAATCACAGAACAGAACGAGAACTTGCAAATCATCGCCAGCTCAGTCAGTTCAACTGAGTGCTATAAAAATCCTTCGTCCTGCTGAAATTCAAACAGTCAAACTCCGCGGACAGTTAGTATGAAGTGGCGAATAATACCACCAGTACTCCGAGTGCTGGTAGCGCTTACGGCACTTAAACCTGCAACCGCTGCTATTAATAGTACGTTCGTAATCGAACTCATTGGCCGGCTGCACGATGTCTACCCATTGCAAACGCTGCCTATTTTCTGGAGCCGTCACATCGAGCCCACGGATAGTTTGTTTTTGAATATTTCTCAGAAACTCTTTAAGAAATATCCAATTCCACAGATGCATTTTACCGAATCGTCAAACGAGGCCTTGAGAAATCATTTGAACGTGAATACGACTCTTTCCATTGTTCTCACCGATCATATGTCAATGGAAATTCTTAAAATTGTCTCCGATCGATTGCGGGGAATGCACTTGGCAAAAATGCTGTTGGTCTTAAGGGAACCGGTTGTACTGGACCAATTGAGGTTCTTCCAAAGCTGGCTCTGGGAGAAGCAGTTTATCCATGCCCTGGTACTATTTGAGGAAAAGGTTAGCAAGAAAAACCAGATATTCACACTTGATGCATATCCCATTATTCAGTGGGCCAACAAGACGAATGTTTCTGATCCGAGCCAGCTTTTCATGAACGAACCCAAGGATATGAAACAGTACCCAATTGAAATTCTCTACATGGAAGATGTCCCGAGGGTTTTTATTCTAAGGCAAAATGGAGAGGAGATAATTGTTGGGCGCCATGCTAATCTGATTAAACTTTTTGCGAAGTACATGAACATAAAGCTCAGCTACAACTTTCAGTCTCATTTGGATTTGGAGAAAATTCTGAGAGAGTTTCATAATCACAACATGGAGCTCAGTGTTCATTCGTATTCGATGTTCGACTTGGAGGACATCGGAAGTAGCTATCCATTGGAAACGGTTCGTTGGTGTATAATGGTGCCGCTGCGAAGCGAGGTGCCAAAGAGTGACTATCCTATCATCAGTTTCGATACAGGCACTTGGATTGCCACTGGACTAAGTGTGGTCTATATAGGCCTATTGTTGCGTTTTATCGATCCGCCGACTTCGGAGGCTACGCAGAAGTATTTCTTTCTTCGGAGTCTGGCGATTTTGATGTACAGCCCTAATATGGCCGAGCGAATGACGATGCCAACCTTAAGGCAGTTCTTATTTTTCGCTCAGGTTTTCGTCCTGGGATTCATTTTGTCCTGCTTCTACTCCACCTATCTGACAAGTTTCTGCACGAATATGGTTTTTCAGCCGCCAATCGATAGTGTTGAAGACCTGGTGAAGGAGAATCTGCGAGTGATGGTGATTGATTATGAACTCGAGGCGATTCGTACGCGGGCTATTTATGGCGAGACATTTTTGAAGCTTCTCTATCCAGTCTCATACCTCGAGGTCAACACTCGCAGAGCCCAATTCGATGAACACTACGCCTATAGCATTCGCCAAGACCGCTGGAATTTCCTCAACAAACAGCAGCGAGGTTTGGAGAAGGTTTTCTTTCGACTTTCTAAAATTTGCTTCGGCAGGCACTTTACTATGTTTCCGCTGCAATACGATTCGCATCTTCGCTCTCACTTGGATTTATTTATTCTAATTGTGATGCAAGCTGGATTGGATTTGTTTTGGGATGAGGAGGCATTTCGCATGGCTGTAACCATGAAGTTGTCGAAAGTCCTGGTAGAAAGGACTGTTGTAGTGCAACCATTGCGATTGGATTACTATCAACATGTTTATGCTGGCTATTGGGCATTGATTGGGATAAGTTCATTTATTTTTGTCGTAGAAGTCTTGTATGACAAGTTTTTTGTTATTCGAAGAGCCTTGCAACGTGCCAGGGCGCTGGAAGAGTTTATACAGAGAAATGATTAGTATTATGGAGAATATTTTAATGCATTAATGGGTTATTTGTGTGATTTTTGTAGTAAAAGAAAAGCTGCCGCTGCCATCGTAGAATTGATAGTCTAAGGCTAGGAACGTGCTCGTGATTTTTTGTCGCTTCGTTGCAACAGAGTGCCATGATTTGCAAGTTTTAAACGCGTTCATTGATATATTTACTGATTTTTTTTTTTTTTGTGGTGAAAATCTTACGTAACTGATATCGAAGGTGCCGTTCTAAAGGCTTAGCCTTTGAATACGAAATAGCTGTCGGAATATTTTGTTCAAATTTGAATTTAAAAAAAAAGTTCCAATTATTTGGTAAACATTTTTTACAGAGTGGTAGTGTTCATATGTGCTTATAATTTTTTGAACAAAAGGCCAGACTTGCTTGATATTTATAGTCAGTGCAAAATTTTATACAAATTTTCACACAAAATTTAAATTGTCAAATTGAATTACAAAAACATTCTAATGGATTAATAAAAGGTGACATCTCCTTTTGTATGCTCCATGGCGCATCACATTTTATAAGCTCCACTGGTAATGTACTTCCTAGGTGAGTTTGTGTGTGCCAACGTAAATAGTCTCTTCCACGCCACTTCTAGATGCTAAGTGGAGCAAATATCGAACTTTTTGTATTTAAACTTTTCGACGGTGTGAATAAATAACTGCATCGTCAAATTTATATAAAAAGCACCGAATTAATGAATCGCACACAACAAAAACTAACGATTAAGTGTTTAATAAAGTTGATTCAAAGTGTATTTGTAAGAGTGATATCTCGGGGCCAATAGAATATTTGTTCAGCTAACTCGTTCACAAGGGTGGTCCAACAAAAACGCACGATGTTTATTGTAAATAAAACAAACATTTTTCAGAGAATTATCTTAATATTTTTTATTATGATAGAAAGATCTATGACAATTATGTGTGAAACAAAATATCGGGCAAATGCTTGCCACGGCTTCAGTGGCATACCTTAATCCGAAGGTCCATATTTTCAATGACTCTGAGACATAATTGAGGTTCAATGTTGTTAATGAGCCGAATTGACTCATCCTTTTGTTCTTGAATTGCTTATTGACGTACACTTTTGTTAATTGGCATTGCGGCCAATTAACATCGCCACGACGCGACGCCGACGGCGACGTGAGATAACACGGCCATTGAATTTCTCGCGAAAAAGAGCCAATATTGTGTTGGCTGTGTGGCAAGTGGCACCATTCTGTTGGAAGCAAATATCGTCCAGGTCCATATCCTCAATTTCTGGCCAGAAGAAGTCCGTTATCATCCCTCGATAGCGAACACCATTCGCGGTAACTGCTTGGCCGACCTCATTTTCGAAGAAGTACGGCCCGATGACGCCACCAGCCCATAAACCGCACCAAACAGTCACTCTTTGTGGGTGCATCGGCTTTTCAACAATCACTCGTGGATTCTCATTTGCCCAAGTGTGGAAATTCTGCTTGTTAACGAATCCACTGAGATGAAAAAAAAAGAAAAAATCACGAAGTGCACGAAATGCATTTTGATTTGAACGCCCATTTTCTTAAAAGGCTTCAACAATCTTAACGCGCTGGTCAATTGTGTACCATGGCTGAATTTGTCAATCACTGAAACAAATAAATGTCAAATTAAGTTGGGCAAAAAACTTGACGTGAAGGTATGACTAACAATTAACATCGTGTATTATGGTTGGACCACCCTTTATATTGACGGTTCCTTTATAAAATAAAATGTACACAAAGTAAACCATAGAGGGTCTTGTCTCCAATGGGGAACTGAGGAGAAAAACAGGAGAACTACAACTATTTTTGAATAATTTTTTGGCTAGGTGCTTGGTTAGACAATATTTCCACCGAAGCGAAACCTCGGATTTCATTCCAACTCCTCACATTTTCCTATACAGTTTTACGCTTTCGAAATGCGACATTTCGTTGAAATCTCAATGCTGGAAAATATATATCTCTTATAGGGTCGCAGTCAAAAATAAACCTTATAATTAAAAAGGGACGTACCTGTGGTTGATTTCATAGACCTATAAGAGTTGGTAACACAGCAAAATTTACCATTTATTTCTGAAGACAAATGTTGTCCGTTAGAAGATATTTCTACTTTTTTTTTATTAAATTATTTTTCTTTCCTTTCAACAATGACATCAAGTTTTTCCAAAAATATACATAAATGGTGAACGATTTTTTAAATTAATAAAATAAATAAATATTTTAACATTTATGAATTTGGGACATATTTCTTTTTCACATTTAAATCTGATGAAATATGTAGCAACACACATAAGAGCACGATGCGACGCGAGGAGTGATCAATAAGAACAACTATAAAGGTCATTCTTTGTATTTCTAAGAGGCAAAATCTTTGCCTTCTGAAATCTTAAAAATTGGTGCGGGAACATAGTAAAACGTTTGTAATTTTATACCGATTGCAAGTTTTATTTAAACTTAAACTTATAGTGGCCGCAAGGGACTTTTTAGTTTTTAAATTTATCTATAAGTTTTCCTGAGCTTTTGTCTAGGTTTAAGTGATATGAAAATAAAAATAAGTTAAAAATACGCAGATTAGTTTTCACTTCCACGGTAATTTTGTTTCGGTATCATGTATCTAGGTAAGTATTGAAATATTAGTACAGGCAAAGTAAGTTTAAAATAAAGTTAGCGTGTGCAAAATCACTACTGAACAAAATATATTCAAAATCGGACCGTGGGAACACCCCGAAAAAACGGGTTAAAAAATGGCGGATTTATTGGTATGTTGTTTTTGGTTGTTATTTTTATTACAATGCAATTTTTCCTTAGTTATCACTGGTATATAATTCTGCTTTTTTAATGTCAATATATGTCAACAAATTTAATCAGAGCCGGTTGAATTTATTCTCCTCGTGCTGTTCCGTCGCGGTTGTCAAGTTGTGGTTTTGGTGGGGGGATGGGTTGGCATTTAGACGCGGTGATATTCTGACTACATGTAGGAACCCAGGTACTCTATCCAGGTCACGTGACTGCGTCGCTCCCCTTAAGGGATGCTCAGTCGCCAGGCAGGCGCCTATTTTAACAGTTTTCTTAGACAACAGTAGTTTTAGTAAGATACACATTCACAAGGTTTTGGCTTTGGGCTATTGGATATTTCCGTAACTTCATTGTTTTGTAATAATTGTTTTTGACAACATTTTCATTTTTGGGCCTTATTTCCAGTTTTTTTATTTCAACTTGAAATTTTGGGCGTTGTTTCATCTTGATAAAAATTGCAAGAAATTAGAAACAAAATTATAAAAAAAAAATTTGATTTGATTTTTTTATTTTTATTATATTTAGCGCGCGCTAAAGGGGTTATGACTACCCTTAAAGTGATGTACACAGCACGAGCGATTATGTAGGTGGAAGGGGATTTAAAGGGAGATTCTAATGCACATTGGTTTTGAATTTCTGTAGATCACAATTGGAGGGAAAAATTGAGCTGGGTAGAGCATTCCACATTCGTGTAGTGAGACTGAAGAAAGAATCTCTGTACTTAACAGTACGTCCGAAGTTGGGCTCAAGGGTGAACTGATGGGCATTCCTAAAAGCGCAAATATTACGGTTGAATTTTTTAAGGGGAGGAATGCAACTGGCTATTTCACTAGGGCACTGTTTGTTAAAATAACGGTAAAATAACGAAAGACATGAAACATTTCGACGGTGTTCCAGAGACGTAAACTTTTCCGTTATAGTTCTATCACCAATCATTTTAAGAGCTCTCTTTTGAATTCTATCCAATAGACTCAAGTAGGTTATTGGAGCACCTGCCCAAATATGGGAGTTGTACTCAAGTTTTGGACGAATAAAGGCTTTGTAGATCACAGCCAGATCAGAAGGGGCCGAGCAGCATTTTTGATACACAAACCGAGGACTGAAAGTTGTTCAGTTTCCTCAATGCAAGTGCATAGGGGGTGGGTTCCGCTTTAACGGCAGGAGACAGCATTGAGTTTTGGAAGCATTAAATTCGACTCGGTTTTTGATTCCCCACTGGACATGCTGTTTATTTATTTTTTTTTTATCATATACGCTGCCGTTGCATCTCCACATCTGAGGAACATGGATGTGAATCTAGAAACGAATATGAAAAGCTGAGGGTACTGTCGTCAGCAAAACAGTTTAAAGGATTAGAAGTTTCAGATAAAAGATCGTTTATGAATAAAAGAAAAAGGGTCAGAGACAAAACGGATCCCTGGGGCACAACAGCATTTATTTTGTAGATATCAGACTAAAAAACCGTCCAAATAAACATATACTGAGCGGTCCGGAAGGTAATTTCTAATCCAACGAAGAAGAGATTTATCGATACCCAATGCACGCATTTTCGATAAGAGAGCTTGATGACAAACTCTATCAAATGATCAAAAACATGTTATTTAATAATCTGAGTTTAAATTTTGGGCTTTTTGATCATCGATTCTTTAAAGGAATTAAAAGACTAATTCATTAATTTTCCCGACCCACATTTCGTTTGGTTTTTGCCAACATCTTCAGGCGTATTTAATTTATTTAGACCTTTTATACAAATTACATATTACAATGTTCTCTAAAAATATGAAACTTGTATTAAAAAAAAAACGAAACGTCGTCGGGCAAAATAATGAATTAGTCTTTTAATTGTTTTAAAGAATCAAGAATCAAAAAGCCCAAAATTTAAACTCAAAATATAAAAAAAAATTGTTCGGAGATTGTTTGGCGATATTTCGAAATCGATTTGAACATTTATCTTTTAGGGAAGTGTGTTTTTTTTAGGGGAAGAGGGGGAGTTTTATGTGCATCAAAAAAAATGACTTTGGCACAATCTATGCATATGGCACATGATTTCAAGGTACTTTTTAATGGTGAATATAATGAGATTTAAACTAAGACGATACGACATCCGGAAAAAAGTTATATTCATTTTTGTGTATGTAAGTGTGACTAAAATTTCAGTACGATAAGTAAATATTGCCGAACACCCTTTAAAATAATGGTACGTTGATGAAACTTAGTATAAATATTCAATTCTTTTGGAAAACAAATATCAAAAGAGACCATACAAATATCTGTTTTAAAAGGGTGCTTTTTCGAGGGGAAGTGAAAAGTGGCGGACTATACCATAAAACATGGGAAAGAATACTACCCTCATGAAACTTGCTATAAATGTTCAGAATGGCACGAGAATCAATAATCAAAAGAGTCTATAAAAATATTTAGAAGTTTTTGATGAAATAGAGAATTTATCTATCTACCATTTTTTTGGTTTTTGATTTTCTTGAAAAGTGATTAGTTTTTTTTTTTAATGTTTTTATACTGTTGTGTTGTAAAATTAAAATAAAAAAAAATTCAAACCCTTTTTTAATGAAAACTCAATTCATCGAAAACGACTGTGTGAAGTTTTTTTTGAAACTTTGTATACTAGAATACTCTTAAAACTAAAAAAAAAAATATCTCATTTTTCTCCAATACAGTTCCACGGATATTGATAATAAAACCAAGTGTGTTCTTTTATTATTGCAATCTACTTTTAAATAAAAAAAAATAATTTAATTTGGGTTAGAACCACTTTTAAAATGTTCAACTTTCTCAATATTGGATGAACCGAACAGAACAGAGGTTCTTAAAATGTATAATAAGCAAGGTTGTAAATTATTATGTACCTAATTACATTTGTAATACAATTACATTTTAATTACCCATTAGATTTGTAATATGTAATTAAATAAAATCTAATTACCCATTGCATTTTGTAATATGAAATGGAAAAAAAAAAATCGAATTACTCATTACTTTTTTAAAATGTAATGGAAAACAAAAGAAAATTCCATTATCTACTTTTTGGAAATGTAATGGATTTTGTTTTGTAATATGTAATTAAATAAAATCTAATTAACCATCACCAGGGAAAGGATTTTGCAAACTTTGCCTATTTTTATTGCGTGATCGTAAGAAATTATCGACTTTATACAAACACGATTAATGTCCTCCTGATTCAAAATATATGTATTTTATTTTGCCTTTTTTGCCTTTTTTATCCGTTACTGCTTTTTTTTTGCCTTTTTTGCCAGTAAGTGACTTTTTTGTCAATTTTGACTTGTTTGCTTTTTGTGTATCAAAGACCCTGTTTAGATTGGGAAGATTGAGTACGGACTGGTGAGTACCATCGTGTTTACATTACAAACTGTGAGGCGCCTCAAAATGCAATGAAACAACAACAACTTCCACATTGAAAGAACAACAAAGCAGACTCATGAGTCCGGTGTTTATATTTTCTACATGCCTCACGAGACCTCTTACCCCGCACTTCTCTTTCCTACAAACAGGCGTGAGTCCGTACACAAACTTTCCAATCTAAACAGGGTCAAAGTTAAACGAACAAATCTTCAAAAAAATTCTACAAATACAAACTGCATGTAGTTTTTCCATTTCCAGGTGAGATTATTTCACTTAAAAACATGATCCTTACACAATATAAAGCGCACAGAAAACAAATTTGCTTGCCCTCAACCTACAAGAAAAAAAAGCAGCTAGTGTAGACTGTAGATAGAGTTACAATGATCTTTTCTCAATACAATTTCTTGTCCTTTTTTGTTTTTTTTTACTCATAAAAACTAGATCTTTGTATTTCTCTATTAATGATCCGTGCATTTCCTTGCACTGCAAATCGAAAGGGCCAATAATTGCAAATGAAGTGTTGAAAAGTTCACTACTGTTTTTAATGTAAAGCGTGGACTTAACTGTTGAGCAAATGCTGTAATAAATGGCGACGTCAACCCCACACTTTCCAAAAACGTTGAAGTGAATGATGATGAGACTAGAGAGTTTAAAATGGGATCCACTCGTTTCTGCTCAAGTAGAAAGGTCCTTTAGCTCATTTAAGACGCTTCTAAGAGACAATCGTAGAAGGCTGTTACCTGCGAACTTCAAAAAGCTGTTGGTAGTTCAATGCTATTATAATTAGACGTTAAGTTATGTTTATATTCTGTTTATTTAATAAATGCCTTTTTTGCCTTTTTTAGAATTTTTGTTTGCCTTTTTTGATTTTTTTAGGTCAGCAAAATCCTTTCCCTGCCCATCACATTTCAAAAAAAAATGTCCATTACATTTTGAAATGGGTAATTAAATATTTCTTAATTACATATTACAAATGTAATGGGTAATTAGATCTTATCTAATCAAATAATTTAAATGCAATGGGTAATTAGATTTAACAATTTTTATTCCCTCTTTTGCTTTCTTAGGTTCATTAAAAATTAAAAATGCTATTTTGTTAATTTTAACCAATATATTTCGAGGACAGTCCTCATCTTTAGGGTCTAAGATATTATTTCTTTAAATATAAAACAAACAATATACCAAAAATTGACTTCAATGAAATTTACACAAATGAATTTTTTTTTTTGATGTGACGAAAAACAAAAAAAAAATAAAATTAATGAACTTCAGAAAGCAAAACAAGGAATAAAAATAAATAAATAATAACCCCCTTATTTATAAAGAAAAAATAGTTATTTAAGCTGCCGTGTTTAGGAAAACTACACCATGGAATAAGAATGTCCCGGACTCAAATAGAGCAGTAAGCAAATGCCTTTAATTTGAGTTCACAAAATTCTTAGTCCATGGAGTAGTTTTCCTAAACACGGAAGCTGAAATAACTATTTTTTCTTTATAAATAAGGGGGTAAGAGTTCAGCAAAACAACAAACATAATATATAGATTTATCTAATTACATATTAACAATGTAATGGGTAATTATATTTTATTTAATTACATATACCAAAGAGTAATGGGTAACGCCAATAAATAATATCCATGGAAATTTTCAAAAAATGATATTTTGAATTAAACAATTGAAAATTCTATTTTAAAAATTATGACTTCTTTGTTAAATTTGCAATACTTATAATAACTCTGAAATGGCGTTCCAATTCATTCCGCTTTATGTGTAAAAACCGCTGCAACAATAAATATCCAAGGAAACAAATAATTCCATTTTTTCTCTTTTCTAAGTAATTCTCTTACAGCTAAGTAATTTAAAAAATTTATTTCATGTTTTTGAAATTTTGCATTAGCCACTTAAACAATATATCAAGCACGTGTGACACTGTCGTACATTTGATTTGTATTAAAGCAAAACAAAATTAAAATTGTTATTTTAACTTGCTTTTTATACTGTGTCGTTAACGGCATAAAAACATTACCAGGAAAAAAAAAACAACCGCGTAAAGTTAGCATGACAACTTTCGAAAAAGTAAAATCTGAGTATGCCATTAATTGCCGTAATATTGCCGCGCTATTGGTTTGCCACACAAACGGCAATACTGCTAATTTTATATAAAGTTGCATATCACTTTATTGTTTTTAGTCAACAAAAAAAACTTTTGAGTATGCAAGAAGTTGCCAAATAAATGCCGTAAATATGCCGTGAAGAGAAAAAAATTGCCGTGCCCATGGTTTGTCCATAAAGGTCAACAAATGGTGGACATGCTAATGTACCTGCCTACTCCGAAAAATATCTTGACATGCGTTATGTTTTTCATAATGTTTACGTGTAGTAGTAATCGTTTACTTATAGTTATAACTTTAAAATTTATGGGGAAGGTATACTTACGGCCAATTTCTTCACAAAGTTCTAACCCTTAAAACTCGGATTATCGAGAAATTAGAACTCATTTGAGTTCTAACTAATTTCTTCACCAAGTTCTAAGGCAAAATAATTCCGATTTAAATCTTAGTTTGAGTTAGAACCTCAAATTTGAGGGTTTAGCAACTTAGAACTCGGTTTAAAAATATTTTCATTTCTTCAAAACACTTGATATTGTTCGAAATTTAAGCTTGTAACATTAAAAAGGAATGCAATTTAAATCAATTAGGGACAAATTGGCAAGTACCTACACAAGTACCATTATCGTGCAATGTTCAATGTTAAATTCCAAGAAAATTAATCGCGTGAATTTAAGGTGAATACATTCATTAGTTTGGGTTGTACAGTTCGAAGTTGATAAAATAGATGTAATTTTGAAACATATCCAAAGATTGCGCAGCAGTGTATGGTTTATGCAAAACTCATTGCAAAACCAGCACCTGTGCAATGCAATTACATATTATGTTTATTTATGCGAGCTCACAGAATATCAGTGCTGCCGGTATCCTACTGAAGGTGGCGAAGCATATTTGACATCGCACCTACTATAAGTTGCATACACAAGAAGTGCATCTACTAGGTATATTTTAAAAATTTAATTTGTTTTTTAATGCGTTGACAAACTTTTGTTTTTCAGCGCTTGATAAGATCTTGAAAATGGTTGCATCTCGCGACACACTAAACTTGCACCTGAGACACGCACACGATTTGTTGAAGGACGCTTCATCTAACGAAACATTGTTTATTTAATTGAAATAAAAAGATGTCAAATTTTGTTGCATCTTATTGCTGTTATGTTTTTTATTTGAGTGGTGGTTTTAAATTTTCATTTGGTGGATTTGCATGTTTTGATTTTTGAGCTTATTTTCTTACTTAAAAGGAAAGGAAGCCGAAACATAAAGGTTGCATGTGCAAACTGCATCAAAATGAAAGGTACTATTTTTACATATATCCATGTTCCAAAAAGATTTCCGCAAAATCATGCATTACCCATCACACACTTATTTTTGTCCCAAAAATGTTGACTTTGATGCACTTTGCACATGCTCACTTAATATAGCTCCTGGTCTTAAAGGCCGTCCACACTAGCCAACTGTGTATTAATATATGTCAAAAAAGTGGGAACAAATCATGTTAAATAGTGTGGAAACAAAATATGAAAGCCCAGCCTAAACAACCCGACATTCTTTCCCACACGATTTGACATGTGTTAATACATGAATAATTTTAGGAAAGGTTCTAATTCTATCCCACATTCTATCACACTTTTTTTTTTACTTACGGTAATGTAAGCAAGTGTGGAAGCAAAATATGAAAAGTCATTTCATTCCCACAAATTTGGCAGTCGCGTGGAATTCTTTCCCACATTCAATTTGACATGTATTAATACATAGTGGGGAAGTGTGGAAGGGCTATTAATAACATTTTTGTACACCATCCTCAAAAATCATAACACGAATAGTAACGCAGAATCACACAAATCCAATTTTAAAATACCGAAAATAAAAAAAATATCACAAAATACAAAAATGTGGTATTTATTTCAAATGAATAGACAGCATAACAGAAATATAAAATGCCAAAAAAGGTTACCGCCCAAGCAAAACTGATAGATATTGTTAAATTTGTCAATAGAATGTCAGAAATTTATGTCAAAACAATCTACCGGGTGCTACGAAAAATTTAAAAAACACGTTAGAACTCAGTTTCACTAAACCGAGATCTATAGTTCTAAAGGTTAGACCGCACACAACTGCAGCGGAACTACACTTCACGACGCGGCAAAACATTATCTGTATGAAACTGTATGAGCTATATCGCACTAAGCGGCAACTGAACTTCATTAAATTTCATACAAATTATTTTGAATCGCAGTTCCGCTGCCGTGCAGTTCCGCCTAGTGCGGTCTAACCTTAAAACTCAATAATGATTATAGACCGAGTTTTAGGGAAATGATTTGAAGTGAAGAAACGCTCGAGTTCTAAATAATTTAAAAACTGAGTTTCAAAAATAAACCGGGAATTACTAGATCGAGTTTTAAATTGATTTTAGAACTTTGTCAAGAAATTGGCCGTTAAGAACTTCGGAATCTAAAACGTGTTTTGGAAAATAATGGTTTGTATATGTATATATGGATAATTTCACCGTATACAGCAAAGAAAATGTTTTGTTTACGAATTGCAAAACAAAAGTATTTAAAACGGTAATTTTTGTATAATTGTGAAAACCCTATATCATATCAAGAATGTAAAGCATAAAGTTTTAAAATCGTCTTTTCATATCGCCAGATGTCCTAGGTGGTAGCATATTGGATTGGTTTGCAGAAGACCCCGAATAGACTTTACATTTTCGTATGTGTTATATACCATGCAAACAATTATACAGAAATCACCGTTTTAAATACTTTTGTTTTGCAATTCGTAAACAAAACATTTTAAATCCCCATAAATTTTAATATTTTCTATATACATAATAAACCACGGAGGAGGAAATGTTTTGGCCTGGGGATGTTTTTCTAGTCAATGAATCGGCCCAACTCATAGAATAGATGGTATAATGGATCGTTTTGTGTATGATGACGTCCTTCAAAACATCATGCTGCCACGTGCAGAAGTAGAAATGCCCTTCAAATGGACATTCCAATATGACAACGATCCAAAACATACTGTTCAAACTCCGATTAAAATGAAACAAGAACGAATTTTATTGTGGGAAAATTATGCAAAAACCCACATTTATTAATCTCCGTTTCCTCGGTTTTCAAACATGTCTATCACGGTCAGAGACCGATCAAGAACTGAACTATCTACATTTTATTTTACAAAAGTATATAAAAGAACTCGGATGGCCAGTGTTGCCATACGTAACACATACCGCTAAATTAGTGCAAAATTGGTTTTTGAAAAATAAAATCAACATTTTGAAAAGGCCGGCACCTATTGGAGATTGAAGATCGCCAGGTTCAACGTGATATCTGCAAAAACAAGGATTTTCTTGTTGTTCTAAAAGAAATTGCTTGGAAGTATCCCCAAGGATATCATAAAGAACTTGATAGAGTCAGTGCCTGGTAGTTGTCAAGCACCAGTTATCAAAAATAGTGGCTTCTAAACAAAGTATTGGAAAACAACTACAGAATTTAATTATGTGCTTTAGTTTTGTCGCAATAGCTTTTTAATATTTTTTTTAATTTTTTGTTGTATTTCCTTTCCTGTGTTACTAATATATTTTTTTTCTTTGCGATTGAAGAGCTAATTAACCAAATAAACTTCATTTAAATATGCATATTCAAGTTTAGAAATTTACTTAAGCAAAATGTAACCAAGTGAAATTGAGTGCTTTTGCTCTGTATATAATAGCCTTAAAAAAAATTGTGTGGTACCATTTGCTCAAAAATTATCCAACCGATTTCGATAAATTGTATATGGTTGGAAAGCCATGGGTGCGTAGATGTACAGAATATACCTGAGACATATTAAAAAAAAAAAAAAATTGCAAACTAAAAACAAATTTTGTGTGATTTAATTTTCAAACTAATTGTTTGACTATAGAGAAAAGTTTCTTTCAAGTGTCAATATGAGTTTTTGAGTGAGTGAGTTTCTGGTCGATATACTAATTTTAAGCATTGAATAAATATATATAGAAGGTGACACTCCACAACTCAAAGCGCCAAACCTTTCTCGTTAAATAGGAAAAAACAAATAGTTTTAATTGTTCCTTTTTGTAAGGTAACCATATTGATATTGCTTCAATATTTAGACTTGTTTTGAAATTTGTTTACAATCAGCTTGAGAAAGGAAATTTTTGTTTTATTTAGGAGCTCAGTGGAAAAGGTTGTACATCTTGTTTCTTTTCGTTGTCATGACGATTTTTCTCAATATTAATTTAGTTTTTTTAATTTGATAGTATAGGAATTAGAAAAAAAAGATATACGTATTTGCTTTCAGATTCAAATTATTTCACGTACATTTGTGTATACATATATGTAGTGGTACCTATTTTTGCTAGTAGTATTACGGCCAATTTCTTCACAAAGTTCTAACCCTTAAAACTCGGTTTATCGAGAAATTAGAACTCATTTGAGTTCTAACTCATTTCTTCACCAAGTTCTAAGGCAAAATAATTCCGATTTAAATCTTAATTTGAGTTAGAACTTTGTTATATTTGGACCCCCAAATTTGAGGGTTTAGGAACTTAGAACTGGGTTTAAAAATATTTTCATTTCTTCAAAACACTTGATATTGTTCGAAATTTAAGCTTGTAACATTAAAAAGTAATGCAATTAAAATGAATAAGGGACAAATTGGCAAGTACCTACACAAGTACCATTATCGTGCAATGTTCAATGTTATGGTTGCATCTCGCGACACACTAAACTTGCACCTGAGACACGCACACGATTTGTTGAAGGACGCTTCATATAACGAAACATTGTTTATTTAATTGAAATAAAAAGATGTCAAATTTTGTTTCATCTCATTGATGTTATGTTTTTTATTTGATTGGTGGTTTTAAATTTTCATTTGGTGGTTTTTGCATGTTTTGATTTTTGAGCTTATTTTTTTTACTTAAAAGGAAAGGAAGCCTAAACATAAAGGTTGCATGTGCAAACTGCATCAAAATGAAAGGTTCTATTTTTACTTATATCCATGTTCCAAAAAGATTTCCGCAAAATCATGCATTACCCATCACACACTTATTTTTGTCCCAAAAATGTTAACTTTGATGCACTTTGCATATGTTCAGTTAATATATGGAGCTCCCGGCCCTAATAACATTTTTGTACACCATACTCAAAAATCATAACACGAATAGTAACGCAGAATCACACAAATCCAATTTTAAAATACCGAAAATAAAAAAAATGTCACAAAATTCAAAAATGTTGTATTTATTTCAAATGAATAGACAGCATAACAGAAATATAAAATGCCAAAAAACGTTACCGCCAAAGCAAAACTGATAGATATTGTTAAATATGTCAATAGAATGTCAGAAATTTGTGTCAAAACAATCTACCGGGTGCTACGAAAAATTTAAAAAACACGTTAGAACTCAGTTTCACTAAACCGAGATCTATAGTTCTAAAACTCAATAATGATTTTAGGCCGAGTTTTAGGGAAATGATTTGAAGTGAAGAAATGCTCGAGTTCTAAATAATTTAAAAACTGAGTTTCAAAAATAAACCGAGAATAACTAGATCGAGTTTTAAATTGATTTTAGAACTTTGTCAAGAAATTGGCCGTTAATTTATTTGGTATAGTTTGTAAGGTTTTTATCAGGCATTTTTCATTAGGAACAAAGTTTGTTTTTGATATCGTTAAGGCAGTTAGGGAGTAGGGACTAGAGAGTTCATTTTTGAGAGATGAAGGCCTTTGGTAAGGCCCATTCTCTTTTTATTTCACAATTGGTAAAATATTCAATCTATTGAAATAATAAAAGGCATTTTATCCAAAAGATAAGGCTATCGTTTATTTTTTGCTAGATAGATATAATTTTATTATTATGTATGTATGTATGTACATACAGTATATGATGTGTACATATTAGTCCAGTAACCTTGTCCTTTGTATGGAAGGCAACATTTGCGCCAAATATGGTATTTCTGATGTTTTGCTGAGTTGTTCATGACATTGGCCTATTAAATAACCTAAGCTTTCGGCCTCGAGCGGCGACCGCTTCATGGTCAAAAATCAGAAAAACCGCGATTTTTTCGCGCTTTTTTCAGTTAGTGGTGATTTTAGTCCTAAATAACTAATTTTAAATAAAAACATTGTTCTACGATTTCAAAGTAACTTTATTTGCTTCAACTTGAAACTAAAGTCAACTCTGTAGACCTAATGGTTTCCAAAATACAACAATTCAAAATCTAGCGATACAAAATTTAATATGGGTAACGAGTAAAGTAATCAAACAGTATAATGGAAAATAAAGAATGGTTGACATAAATGCATCAAATCACTGAAGCGATTAGGTTGGGCCAAAAGAATAGAACAATTATACCAGGAGGGGGGTCTACATACCACCATATAAATGGGAGGGGCCATTTAAAAAAAAAATGACAATAAGTTGTAACAAGGTAACAACACTATTGAAAAACAATGGTTACACCTAAAATATTCTCCAATAGCTTATCTGAACCCCAGAAATCCATTATTGAATTTTCTTTTTAAATAAAGTTATTTCAATCGATAGTTTTTGAAAAATTAATTTCTAAACTCAAAACTTTTAAAAAGAATAATCTACTATTTACTTAGTAGACAAATCCTTGGAGCTAATTTCTTTTTCAAAGTTTTCAGTTTGGAAATTAATTTTTCAAAAACTATCGATTAAAATAACTTTATTTAAAAAGAAAATTCAAGAATGGATGTCTGGTTTTCAGATAAACTATAGGAGAATATTGTAAGTGTTACCATTGTTTTTCAATAGTGTTGTTTTTATATTAAGTCGTTTTTTTAAATTATTGCCTCTCCCATCTTAACGGGGGTATATAGACCCCCCTTCCGGTATGATTGTCCTACTATTTTGGCTCAACCTACAAGCTCCAGTGCTTTGATAAATTTATGTCAACCATTCTTTATTTTCCATTATAATTACTTGTTATATTAAATTTTTTATCGCTAGATTTTGTATTGTTTTATTTTGGAAACCATTGGGTCAACAGAGTTGACTCAAGTGGTCTCAAGTTGTAGCACATAAAGTTTCTTTGAAATCGTAGAACAATGTTTTTATTTAAAATTACTTTTTTAGGATTAAAATCAATCAGCAATATCTGAAAAAAGCACGAAACAATCGCGTTTTTTGCCCATAAAGCGGTTTACGCTCGAGGTCGAAAACTTAAGTTATTCATTAGGCCAATATCCTATACAACTCAGCAAAAATCAGAAACACCAGATTTGACGCATACGTGAAAGTCAATGAACAATTTTTAATTTTATTTTTAAGTCAATACGCAATTAACATTTGATCATTCGCATTTAAAAAATCCCAAACCAACGCGGAACATTTGCTATGCTGGGCCAATCATTCACAATGATACAAAAAATGACAAATAAATATAATGCTAAACAACAACAAAAACTGCCGTCGGCGAATGTTCGCGTTGCTTTGGGAGAGCTTTTACTCTTTTTTTTCGCCCGAAATTTGTAGGCATGTAATTTAATGTAAGCCAAAATATTGCTAAGAAATTGAATGCCAAATAAAAAAGAACAAACTGCAGAGTAAAAAAATGCATAACAACAAAATGCCAAATCAAAATTACAAAACAACAGCATGCCAAAAAATTAATTACCAAACTTCAAAAAGCCAATTAAATAAAAAAGATAATAAAAATTGCACCATAAAAAATCGAAATTAAGATTTGTCATATCATTAAACCGGCGAAACGTAGTTTTCAAAATGTTAAATGCGAAATGAAAAAATGCGAATCGAAAAACGGCCGAATAACCTTCCACGAATCATTAATTTGCTAAACAATTCTGGTGATACATAGATATATCATACCCCTTATTTAAATATTTTCTCTGGGCAACTATTTCAGAATATGTTCTTCACAGTACCTACGTGTTTTGGTAATGATTCCAGAGGACTTTCACCTCCTCTAAAAAAACCCTTCGGTCATACTTAACTTTATTATTTTAGTTTTCATGAAAAATAAAACATTTAATCCAGACCATTTATTCATCAACAAACAACAGACCAATCAGTTAAACTGTTAACGGTAGTTAAGGTACACAATTTTGCAAATGCGACTAACCTGTTATAAGGCTAGTTCCTACCAATAATTTCTTCTAATAGCTTGTGTTTGAGATTCAAAAACTTATTGACAAACGTTTATCTATATTTATTAACTAAAATATTACATTTGTTATACTTGTTTCAACTCAATTTAATTTCCTATTTATTCAAGTTAAATACCTACATGTCATACATGCTTTACATTTCTGAAAATCATTATTTTCTTATGAATTAAGAATTGTTTCTGTGATCTATTTATGATTTTTTTTTTCTAATAAAGGATTGTTTTTATCTTTGAGTATATATAATATGGAGTGCTCGTTCCTATCCCTTATGCATTGTAGTACTTGAGCCTGTGATAGAGGGCGTGATTTCAATATAGAGAGTGTATTTTGACAGCTGGCAGCTATGATGGTGTTGTTGTAAGAACCCTTTCTTTATTGGGAATTGAATTACCGCGCCCCCTATGATGGTTACGTTTTTGGAATGTCAACGAGCACTCCATATTATATATACTCAAAGATTTTTGTTTATTTTTGTTACAATTGTCTTTAAATTTAGATTATTCTTAAAAACTAATCAAGTGAGGCATTATTTCGTCGAAAAAGGCATTATTTTTTTCAAATGAGGCATGATTTTGCCTAAACGAGTTGGCAACGCTGGGTGAGTTTCACTCATCTAATCTCTTATCTAAGAGAGTCTGCAAAATCATGTACAGGCTTGATCGAAAAGTATTTCGTTTTTATTCTTTCACTTGGATCTTGACCTCGGCAGAAACTACACCACAAGACAGCGATAAGTATCATTTATAATATTTGTACATAGGTATTATAATAATTAATTATTATAAATCTACATGACTTAATTTCTTTTCGTTTTTGGTTCTTTGGCGAATAAATAATTTTTGGGGTTCGATCCAATTCAGCTTGTATTTAATGGTTAATTTAATAATTATTTTTTATAAATCATAGGTATTCTAACTTAATATTAAGTATTTAATTAATCATAGAAATTATGACTGCTTTAAATATTGTATTGACCTCAAACTAGAAGATCTTTTAAGAAGGTAGATATATTTTTACTGTTTTATATGTATTTTTTAAAATGCATTTTTGGCTTAATTCCCCACTGGTAAAAAAAAAAAATTACCACCTATAGCCTGTTATACCTCGTGCATTTTAAGACCTTACATTTAAAAGATCAGATCATTAGAACTCGAGTTACATTCACCTAAGCAATACAGCTTTCGTTTTATGTACATAAATCAATAACAAGGACTACGCCCTGATCTGAGTTCAACTACAAATTGAATTCTACACAATTCAATAAAAAATCAGATTTTCAAACAAAATTAAACAACACAAAATTCGTTTACAGTCATATACACATCCTTATATGTATAAAATAAATTTGAGTTTCAAAAAAAAAAAACTAATACCAAGAATGGCTTCCATAGAAATTTTTAAAAACAAATAAAATGAGAAATGAGAATTATTGAGCAAATTCCCTCTCTCATAATATAATGGCTAAAACAGATGTGCAGCATGTCTGCACGCATCTCTGCATGCAGAGCTGCACACGAAACACATGTGCATAGTTTCTGACATTCATGATGCATATTTATGTCGAACAAATACATGAAAGCACAGCGTTGCCGAAGTAACACAATAGTGTTGGAATGAGATTTTCTTCGTTAGACGATGGTAGGATGGCAACGCCGGCTTCATGGATTATTAAACAAAAATCACCAACACAAACAAATTTTTTGAAAGAATGGCAGGTGATGTCAATATGAGTAATGCCAAATAGCAATTATTTAGAAATTTTCGTTTTTCAGTTGTGGCTGCAATGAAACTAGGCAGCAAATTTAGAAATAGAGACATCATGCAGCGCTGCGCTGCTTGCAGAGTTTGAGAGAATCTGCTCCCATAAGAACCTGTGTAATTTAATTTCGCTGCATGGAAAAAGCTGCACATCTGTTTTAGGCATAAGGGACATTTATTTTAGCGACACAAGCGCCAAGCTAGCAGCCAGTGGTCATTATTCCGAGTGTCACCTTCCATATATATTTATTCAATGTTATTATAAGTAAACGATTACTACTACACGTAAACATTATGAAAAAGATAAAAGGTGCGGCAATTTTTTTCTTTTCATGGGATATTTACGGCAATTATTCGGCATTTACTGGAGTTTTTTTTTTTTTTTTTTTTTGATTAAGAATAAAAAAGTGTCATACTAACTTTACGCGTAAGTTAGCTGGATTACCCTTTATGGGAAAATCATGGGCACCGCAATTTTTTTTTCTTCACGGCTTATTTACGGCAATTACTGGCATCCTTAAATTTTTTTTGGCTAAGAATACTTTACGCGTAAAGTTAGCAGGATTGCCGTTTTTGGGCAAACCATAGGCAAGGAAATTTTTTCTCTTGACGGCATATTTACGGCAATTATTTGGCAACTTCTTGCATACTCAAAAGTTTTTTGACTAAAAACAAAAAAGTATCATGCTAACTTTATATAAAGTTAGCAGGATTGCCCTTTGTGGGCAAACCAGTAGCGCGGAATTTTTTTTTTGATTCCTCGGCATATTTACGGCAATTACTCGGCAATTAATGGCTTACTCAGATTTTACTTTTTCGAAAGTTGTCATTTTATTTTTAAGTGAAGTTATTTCATAATCAATATTAATATTTTTTTATTTTAAGCCTAATACTCAGTTCGAGTGAAAATGAAATTTCTATATAAAAGTGACACTTATTTCACTGCGACGGAATTCAAAGCGAGAGGTGAGTACCCAAATTTGAAAATGAAATGTGAACCGGTTCAAAAATCAATTTCATTTCATAATTTTCATTTCCCAATATATGTACCTACGACCAATAGGAAAAACAAATTAAATTGTGAAAAAGTGTGACATTTGTCATTTGGCTAGTCCTCACCTCTGAGTGAAATGAAAAATAAAAGCGGTTTGAAATTCACGTGACCACGTTCAATTTGATTTAATTTGATGTGAAACGTTCGGGGTGAGTACAAAATGGCATTCTAATTTTAAATAAAGCCTAGTACTCACCTCTGAGTGAAATGAAAAATAAAAGCGGAATATCTTGCAACTGATTTGTTATATGTAAAAAAGTGTCATAATATTTCTTCGAGAAAATATTAAAATCTTACAAATAGGTTCAAAATATTTTCTGTCAAGTTCGTCATTTAAGAGTAAATGGCTACAAACCGGTATTTTTGAGTTTTTGTAATTCTTGAAATAATTATATGATACAAATTATGGCTGTTAGAAAAAAAATGTTAATGCAAGCTTATAAAGAGTTACATTATGGATACATTTTCCATAGATAATTTTTTGATAAAACGTGCCGTTTATGCAAAAAATCTATTTCTTCGACATTTTACGCTATTTAAGTACCAATATCTTGCGACTTATGACTTGCGTGAACAAAATTGTCAACACTATTTTCTAGAGATTATTGTGTTCTACAAATTGAGTCTTAGTTTTTTTTTCAACAACTTCGTCATTTAAGAGTAAAACGCGAAAAACTGGAAATTTAGAATTTTTGTCATACTTTTAAAATAATTATATCTTTAAAACGGTTGTTTTTAAGAAAAAAATAATAGTTTTTTCCTGTAGGAGGTCACATTGTGTACAAACATTGCATTCAGATGTTTTCAAATATATGAACCTTTTAGGATTTATACGTGAATAAGTGACATTTTACGTTTTTTGAAATGTCGATATCATCTTAACCGTGAGTTGTAGGAAAAAACTTGTCAGAACTTTTTTCTTCGGGATCATAAAATCTACAAGTTTTGTAAGAAATAATTTTCGATAGCATTTACCGTTTTTGAGTTATATGCGAAAACTTGATATTTTCGACATTTAACCTCGAATGGCGGCGTTAGCGGCAAAAGTGCGGAGAGGCAAAATGAAAATTCGGAAAGAGCACCCCAAAATCTTTAAAAATGAAAAGTTTTCAAAACTACTCCAAAACTTTCCAGGCAAACCACTTTTATTCGTCCAAATGACTGGACTAGTGGTCGTACGTTAGGAAATGAAAATTATGTAATGAAATTAATTTTGAACCAGTTCATATTTCACTCTCACATTTGGGTACTCAGGCTCTCGTTATGAATTTCATCGCTGTGAAATGCAATTGCAATTACCTTTTCAAAAACGGTAGACCATTTCCAATGTAGAATCGCACTGTTATTCTATTTGCCGATTCTTAGACCCCACTATAGGTACCTACACTTTATCGGTTGTATACAAAAATTAAGTACACGCAGTAACCTTTAGACCATTAACCAATGAGAAATTGCATTATTGTTGTTTTTGATGCTATGAAGCCAAATACCCCAAGAACCCCATGGTTTAGAGCTTAATGGCCATAAAATGAAATGAAGCACACGTAATTACCTTTACAGCGATTAATGACAGATTACTGTTGAGTGGGTAGACCAGTTGCCAATGAAGAATTGCATTATTTTATTTTTGCCGTTTTTGGTGGCTTAATATATTTTGAACCCCATTATCTACATCTTAACGACTCTTTAACAAAATGAAGTATGTAGGTACACGTAATAATCTATTCAACGATGTATGGCACTTTACTGTGGGTGGTAAGAAAATCTGCAAATGAAGAGTTGCATTACTGTCTTTTCATGGCTAAGAGCTTTACGTCTTACTTCGAAGACTAAAGAGGTTTTGCAGCGAAAACGCCATCATCCCGTACATGCAGTTTGGCTTTGGGGAAAAGCACTCCACTTTGCATCCACTCCTGAAGTTCCAGCATGACATCACCAAAGCGCTCAACAACTATCGTGTCACCGTTGGATGCTTTCTGGATGTCGAGAAAGCATTCAACAGCGTATGGATTGAAACCCTTATCCATAAGCTTCGGGTATTGCATTTACCCCCGTCACTAATAAAAATTCTTTTCTCTTTTCTCTCTTCCAGAAAATTCTACGTACAAATGGACGACTGCAAATCACAAGTGAAGAACATCAAAGCCGGAGCCACCCAAGACTCAAAGCTAGGCCCCTTCCTCTACAGCCTGTTGACATCTGACCAGCCTGTGCCATCTGGATGCGAAAATCTCCTGTATGCTGATGACTCCCTTACGTATACCACCTCGATGTCTCCTCTGGTAGCTTTACACAAAGTTGAGCACCACGTCAACAGACTCTACGCCTGCTACAGGAAATCGGGCATCCGGATAAACACCTCCAAATCGAAGCTTGTGTGCTTCAGGAGACCCATTAGAGGCCACTTCAATGAGTTGTTAAGGTTCAACCCACACTCACGAAACGTGCTCAAAAAAGCCAACTGGGCCTTCCACCGACTCCACCCATTGATGAGACGCAGAAACGGACTAAGCCAGAAGACGAAGCTTCTTATATACAAGCCGCTCCTGTGGTCCGTAATCAGCTATTCCTTCCCAGTCTGGTTCTCCATCTCGAAGACGGCCATGAAGGAACTTCAAATGTTCGAAAGAAAGCTACTAAGGATTTGTACTCCAATATAAACATAACCACTCAAGCAATGTTAATATTTCACTTAGTCAAATCGATGCTATGCTAGAACTTTTTGTATCGCAGCTCCAACATTAATACCCCTTTAGTGAACGCAAGAGACATTTTTAACTGAACCTTGAAGCGACGACCATAACTTACTTTACTTAGATCCTTGACCCCTCTAAGGGGCACAGGGCGTCAACTACCGCTACACGCCATCTCGTTCGGTTTCTGGAAATGTATTTTAGCTCTCCCCAACTTTTACCGAGCTTTTGTGATTCCTTGTCGACTGTTCTGCGCCAAGATTTTCTCTGGCCTCCAGGTCTTCTGCCATCTTGGATGAGTGGATCCCACTCCATTGCATGTCTTGCAATAGAGTCTGCACCACGACGTAGGGTGTGACCAATCCACTGCCACTTTCTTTTCCTAATCACGATGTCAATAGGACTTTGGCCCGTTCTCCGAAGGAGTTCTTGGTTGGAGATGGTGTTCGGCCAAAAAATCCTTAGGATGTTTCGGAGACATCTATTTTCGAAAGTTTGTAGCTTCCTTGTGACAGAGGCGGTCACTTTCCATGTACTACACCCATATAGTAGTACTGACTCTACGTTCGACCGGAACAGTCGCAGCTTGGTCTTCGTACTGTAGACGTTGCTCCTCCAAACTTTAGACAGCATGCCGAAAGCAGCTTTAGCTTTGCCGATTCGGCAGTTAACATCTTCATCCGTACCACCCCCGTCTTTTGAGACAACACTACCGAGGTACAGGAAGTTGTCCACCGCTTCAACCTGCTGTCCCGCAACGACAACTTGAGAAGAAGATTCAGAAATGTTGAGGATTTTTGTTTTCCCGGTGTTGATCCTCAAACCGACTTTGTTTGCCTCGCATTCCAGATTAGTCACCATATGGTGAAGATCCATAATGTTGTGCGAGAGCAAACAAATATCGTCAGCGTAATCAAGATGTTGCAGGAACGAAAACATCGTCCATCGAATTCCACGCGCTTGCTCGGCTAGAGCTGCATGAAGGACATCCCCTATAACCACCAGGAAAAGTAGCGGAGATAGCAAACATCCTTGACGAACTCCGCTATGGATATCGAAGTCCTCTGATACCTTTCCGTTGTGTAAGACTTGACACGATGCACCCTCGTAGGTAGCCTTTATAACGGCGATAATCTTCTCGGGTACTCCTCTCCTACGTAAAGCTGACCAAATGAAATCTCGATTCAAACTATCGAAAGCCTTTTCGAAGTCGATGAAGAGCAAATGAAGAGGGGAACGGAACTCCACGCATTGTTCTATTATGATCCTCAAGGTGTTGATGTGATCAATGCAGGATGAGCCTGCACGAAATCCCATTTGCTCTTTGTCGAGAGTAGAATCGAGATGTTCTTTGATTCGCAATCCGTAAGATTTCCCTTTTTTGGCAGTTTGACGATCATCCCTTTTTTCCATTCAATGGGGAAACTTTCGTTCTCCCATGCCTGTGCTATTAAGGGGTGTAGCAACTTCGCTGATGTTTGTGGATCTGCTTGGTAGAGCTCAGCGGGAATTCCGTCCAAACCTACCGCTTTGTTGTTCTTGAGGGATTTGATTGCTGATGTTATCTCGGCTAAACTGGGAGGGCAGGTGCGAATACGGGAACTAGTTTCTACGAATAGCTCATTTGGGTTAGGGGCTGGAACACCTCCGCTATTGCCTATGTGGTTGAGCACGCTAGCAAAATGTTCCTTCCATCTCCTGAGCTGATCCTCATCCGTAACTAGCAGGGTGCCGTCTACATCCTTGACGAGGTGTTGTTTCCGGGAGTTGTTGTTTCCAACCAATTCCTTGGTTATCTTGTAGACGGTACCACTGTCGCACCTTGATGCTGCTTCCTCTGCCTGTTCTGCGAGAACATTTACGCGCCTCCTTTTGTCACGTCTGACACTACGCTGCACTTCTTTCCTTTTCCTACGGTACTGAGACTCGATGTTAAATCTCTCACCTACTGGGGCAGCCGCAAGTTGGGATCTAATCGCGTTCCTTTCTTCAATCTTGCTCCATGTATCTGCAGAAAGCCATGTGCTTTGGCTTCTCTGCCTTATACCCACAGACTCAGTTGCGGCAGTTGCAAAGGCCTTTTTCACATTGCTCCAGTGTTGGTCTGCATTTTCTGGCGTGGCAATGCTGATGACTTCTGCTTCTGCGGCGAGGCGGTCCTTATATCTTTGGCGCACTGTAGGATCCCGTAATCTGTCGGTATTGTACCTGGGTGTACGCAGGAAGTTTTGCCGATTTCCATCCACTGAAGCAATTCGAAGACGAACGTAGGCAAGCATAAGATGGTGATCGCGAGCTAACCCTACATCAGCACCGCGTCTGTTTCGGACGTCGAGAAGACAATTTTTAAAGCGCTTGCTAATAGCAAAGTGATCGATTAAGTTCGCTGTACATTGACGATCTGTGGATAACCAACTTATCTTGTGCGAGATCCTATGCTCGAACAGAGTACCTCCAATGACTAGCTGATTTGCGTTACAGAAGTCAACAAACCGCTCTCCATTGTCGTTCCGTTCCCCGATACCGTGGTTACCCAGAACGTGCTTCAACGCTGTGTTGTCCTGGCCAACCTTAGCATTAAGATCTCCCATTACGATAGTGATGTCTCCATTCGGCGAGCTTCTGAAAACCGCGCTAAGTTGGCTGTAAAATTCGTCCTTCTCGGCATCCGACGCTTCCTCAGTTGGGGCATAGCACTGGATGATGGTGATTTTTCTTAATTTACTCTGGAACCTGGCTGTCAATATCCTGTCGTTGATGGGTTTCCAGGTTATAAGACTTTGCCGCGCCTTTGGAGTCAACATTAAACCTACGCCGGAACATCGGGAGCTTCCAACTGGTTTTCCGGAGTAAATAAAGAAAGTGCTTTTCGAAGGTGAATCCACCTGCCCTGCGCTCAACCATCTCACTTCACTCAGACCCAAGATGTCTAGGTTGTACCGTAGGAATTCTTTCTCAAGTTGGAGGAATCTGGCGTTGTTAGGGCCTTCTTCGCGGTTATCGAGAAGAGTTTTAACATTCCAGAATCCAATCTTTGTCCTTGTTCGATAGCCAAAAGTCGTCATCGTTTGATCATTCCTTATCCGAGGCTGTAGTTGCCGATTCGAAGCGGTTGATTTCTTTACATGTGGTAGGTTGCCAACCCGTCACACGACCCCCAGACCCGGAGGGCCGGATCCTTGTGTAGCCTTAGGACAGCAGGCCGGATAATCCGATACCAGTAGCCCACTACGGGGATATGAGTGCTGCCGTTGACCCTTGAAGGGTTCATCCGCCACCATCTCTTTTTCAGCACCCTGGCTAGTACTGAAATTCCTTACCGACCTCAGCTCTAAATATTTCAGAGTAGCTCACGTAAGGTCTCTGTCGTCCATACTGTTGGTGACACCGTTGATTCTGATGAATTCATCCGCCGCACACCTTCCTTCTGATGGGCTCGTCTAGGACTTCAGCCGACTTATACAGCCAGTCATATCCGACAGAGTATTTATAGTGTTGCTATTTTTGTCTCTTGTTCAACACTCGAGCTTATTTGTTTGGCAAGTCAAGTCCGGATGGACGAGACCAGTACCCGATGGTTACCACTTGGAGGTAAAATAAGCACAATTGATGTGTAGTATTCGTTACATCACTGGACATCGCCGTGTTGACGCCACTCAGTGACTACCCGCGTCCTACAACAACGACCATAAGAACTCAAGTTATAGGTTCCGCATTTTCTTTGGAGAGTTTTCCTTAAAATACTGTCTCAAGCTGGGATCAGCCCGCGAGCCGAATCTGGACCAAGGCAGAGTATTAATCTAGACTTTGATTTTTCCGTTTCTGTTTGATTTTTGTAAGTCCTATTGCTCTTACTAGTATGACAACACTTCCGTGATGGTAAATTCTCTCGGTTGTTTTTTTTTTTATATTAACTCCAGAGTTTTCGTTAAGAAGCTTCACTTCAAAAATAAATTTTTGATGAAATCACAAAAGACTTCAAATATCTACTTTCTAGCTAGTTATTAAATTATCTACTTAAATCCAGAAGTGAACTAGTAAAAAGAAATTGCACTCTATGCTCTAATATATATATCTATTCTTTCTTTTACTTAAAATACTGATTTTATACATCACCAAACCAATATAATGTATAATTTGATACAGAATATTATAAGCTTTCTATTCGAAATTATTAACCCGCATTAAGGAACCAACAAAACCTATTTTAATCCATAATTGACACTGAGTGATAGTAAGAGATAACGATCAAATGTTCGAACATTATAAAACCAAAAAAAGTGCACTTAGCGTTTTTCTAAGCAATTCTATAGTTTAGATTAAAACTATAACACTCACAGTCTTGCAGCTACCTTCATTTAGTTCAATCAGAGTTTACTGAGTTGCAGGATGCAGTGGCTGCTAGCAATGGTGGTGATTCTGCCTTTTTCACTTGCAGAAATCAACAATAGTTTTGTTATTGGAATTGTCAATAAGATTTGTGATTTCTATAAAATCGAAACGTTAATAATTTTCTCAGAAGTTTCAATGGATTTCGAAAACCACCAAAATTTCTCCAAAGAACTCCAGGCATCTAATCAACTACCACAAATGAATTTCAATAAATTTTCATTGGACGAGTTGAAGTTAATAGTAAATAGTGATAGAAGTTTTTCAATTCTTCAAAGCGAAAACATTCGATCGAATTTTCGAAACATCTTAGACGCTAGACTTCGTGGAATGCACAGTTCTAAAGTTCTAATAGTCCTTAGAAAACCAACATTTATTAGACTGTTAGGATTTTTAAGGAACTGGCTGTGGAAGAGACAATTCAACAATATTTTGATAATCTTTGAGGACGTGCAAGCAAATCAAAGTCGAATCTATTTAATTGATCCCTATCCATCTTTAAAGTGGGTCAATCGCACAAATTTTATTGACACAGGAAAATTATTTCCGGAAACGACCAAGGATTTGAAGAAATATCGAATTCAAACACCATTTATGGAAGATGTTCCTGGGGCTTTTCTCTTTCGAAAAATTGAGAGTAGCTTTCTAGTGAAACGACGCTAGTTACATATTATCGTTTGCAAAGTATATGAACATCAATCTTATTCCAATATTTGTACCAAACTTGGATTTGGAAAAAATTCTTCGAAAACTTCGTGTCAATGGATTGGAACTGAGTATTCACTCTTATTCCATGCACTTTTTGGGGCAGTTTGGTAAAAGTTTCCCACTTGACACTGAGCGCTGGTGCGTTATGGTACCGTTCAGAAGTGAGTTGCCGAAAAGTCAACTGGTTTTTAAGGCTTTCGATGCGACAACCTGGCTTGTAATTGTGTTAGGTGTGGCCTATGTAGCGTGTGTTTTGCGGTTCATTGATCCGCCACTCACGGAGAGCGCTCCTTACCAATACCTTTTGCAAAGTTTGGCCATACTGATGTTCAGTTCAAACACCGTCAAACGAATACCTGTGCCCTCGGCTCTTTAGTGTATATTTTACGCACTTGTTTTTAACTTAGGATTTATCCTCTTTTTCTTTTTACACAAGTTTCCTAGCACGATTTTGTACCACCTTGGTTTTCCGGACACCCATTGATAGCATTGATGGTCTGATCAACGAAAACCTCCGAATTATGATTATCGATTATGAAGCGTCGACCATTCGAGCGCAAGCAGATTACGATGAGAAATTTTTTCAGCTTCTTTATCCAATGCCGTACTTTGATGTTGTAGTTCATAGAAGTGATTTCGACAGAAACTTTGCTTACACTATTTCACAGAGCAGTTGGAATCATTTGAACAAGCAGCAGAGCACACTGAAGACACCTTTATTTCGTTTGTCGAAAATTTGCTACGGAATACATTTTACGATGTTCCCTCTGCAGTATGATTCACACCTGAAACCTCATTTGGATGATTTTATATTAAGAATTAAGGAAGCTGGATTGGAAGATGTTTGGAAGGATCAATCGTTTCGAATGTCTATCTCAATGAAATACTCCAAGGTATTGGTTGATAAGTCAGCGGTTATTAAACCTTTGAGTTTGGAATTCTTTAAGTATGTTTTTATTGGTTGGCTAAGTGGAATAGGTTTGGGTATTATATGCTTAGTATTCGAAGTATTATGGAAAATGTTTGTTTTAATAAGAAGTCTAATGCAGCAAATAAGAGCATTGATTAATTCTTAGATTAAAAATCAAATCAGTTAGCATTCTTGAATACTTATATTAATTAATTCAAATAAAATTTCAAACAACATTTTTTATTGTACATTAAAATTATTTCAGTTACAGAAATGTTGGATGGTCTTGATATAGAAAAAATATAAAGTAATTTAAATCAGCTTTCATGGTATCCTGCATTTCTGATATTGTAGGCAATTTATTGAAGAAAAATAATTTAAGTGAAAAGCAAATTAAAAATCCTTCATTATGTTGTCGGCTTTTTTAGTTCAAACAAAGACCACAAAAATGTTGTTCATATTTTTCAGTTTGCGGAGATCTCTGATACTGGGTAAATAAATAACAACAGGTGACATGTTTGGTAATAATTGCTAACAATTATAGTTCCGTTCTTTTTCAGTGAATAACTGTGATTTTTTGTGCATTTTCCTTACTAGAACTATTAAACAATTTTAAAAAAGAGAGCACTGTCGAAAAAGTTTAGAATGTTTCCTTATTTCGCAGAAGAATGTTCTTCGTAGATTGACAAAAATTTGCGGACAGGACAAGACGGATAAAATGTCGTTACTGTAATTAACATAAGAATTTGGTAATATTCATTTAAGTTCATGTAAGCTTCTCAAGCTCCTCTGGTTCGAAATTCCAGTGTGTGATGGTCAAATAGGTATGAAAAATCCATTTTTCTGAATATTGGGATTATGTTTAAAAGACTAAGGGGCTTATTGCGAGAGTCTATTCAGAATAGTCTTAGGGGCTTATTGCGAGAGTCTATTCGACTTAAGTCTATCAAACTTTTTTCGATTCTATCAAATTTGAAATTAGTATCGCCTTGCTCAGTAGACTTTTTGAAAAGCATCGATTTTCGAAAATAGAATATTAAAAGCTCTCGACTAGAGCTTTAGACTGAAATGTCAAATCTCCCTAAGAGTTTTAGAAAATAAATATAGTTTGACGAAAATTTGACGTTTTTTTGATGAACTAAATAGTTTTTCTTCAAAAAAATAATATTTCATACCGCGACTAATTGCAGCAATGAAGTCCAGTCCTTTGGAATTTAGACATTGGGTGAAAATATGCAGACATACATTTGTATAATATTATGGTGTAAACATATTTATATGATAACGTGGTAGCTTCGCAGACTCCTTTAAGGGTCTTATTTGGTGGTGATTTGTGCATCTTCAAAATGCACTTTGTCTAAAAGCCTTAATAACAGTTATAACAACTTGAAAAATCATTTCGCAGTTAAATGAAAAGCTCCTTGGTACCAAATATGACATTGCAGCTTTTTGCAAACGGAAGGACATTGAGAAAATTGTTGGACATCCATATTAATATCAATAAATACATCAGCATCAACTATTAAGACTTTTAGAAAAAAGTGCATTTTATGATGCATTTTAAAAATGCATAATTTCTAAAGAATGTATAAGAAGTGTATAAAAATCTTAAAAAAAAAATTATTATGGTAGCAAATTTTATATTGCAGCACATGTTAAGATGATTGACCATCTTGAAGGAAGGACAACAATTATGGATGACGATATGAAAGTTCATATTGTACCAGAAGATATTCTTTTCCGGTAAAATACATTCTTATTATAGGTTTAAACAAAAATGTACACAAAAGTCGATCAGAAATTCTTGATCGAAAAAAAAAAATTCTATTTAGTAGACAAAATTGATTCTAATAGAAATTCGCAATACCGATGATAGACTATAAGTCTATTCGACTTTAAGGGGCTTATTGCGAGAGTCTATTAAGAATAGACTTTAAGTCGAATAGACTTAAAGTCTATCATCGGTATTGCGAATTTCTATTTGAATCAATTTTTTTCTACTTGATAGAATTTTTTTTTCTATCAAGAATTTCTGATCGACTTTTGTGTAATTGACTTTTTTAGCCTATCTGAAAACAGATTTTCAAAAAATAAAATAAAAATGCTTTGGAAATGGACACCGAAAAGTTAGTAATTTTGGATTTTATACGTAAATAAAATTTTATTAATAATAATGCAACATAATAACTAATTTTAATAAGGAAACAATTCACAAACAAGCTGCAAATGGATAAATTGGTGTTTCTTATGCAGAAAAACCCGCTTGTGGCTAAAGGGATTTCGAACAAACGAGAGGCAGAGGAGATTTGGAAAAAGTTCTCGATAGAACTTAATTCCATGGGGCCTCCTGTTAAAACTCCGGAAAAGTGGACAAAGGTAATGCAAACATGTACTTAAATTATTATAATGTTTAATACTAAGTTCCTACATATTTAGGTTTGGATTGACTTAAAAGCCAAAATTAAGAAAAAACTTATAGAAAATAAAAAGGAAATAAGTGCAACCGGCCCGAATAGGCCGTACGTTATGACACCTATAGAAGAACGGATAAACAGAGTTCCTCTGTTTAAACAAAAGTGTGAATCCTTCTGGAAGGGAATTCGGCCTTAGTTGTCCAAATGCATTTTCTGAACAAGAAGAAAATGTCACAGAGACCCTGACTCAAAACGAACTTGAGTTAGGTATCTTTACTTGCCCAGTCCTAACAAGTGCTAATCAAAATCCCGAAAAGGAACCATCAATACCCACTTCAAGTAGGAAAACTGAAGTAAATTTAGTAAACAATCGCCTTAAACTTTTGGAAAAGCATGCTGGAGATTTCAAAGATTTGGCCCAAGAAGTATCAGAGATAAAAGATTGCATAAAGGGTACATCTCAATATACAAAGAAGATGTATTATTTGCAGGAGACAAACAAAGAACTTCTTAGCTTGAAAAGAGAAAAGTTAAGCATTTACAAGGAGAACAAAGAAAAGAAGCAAAAGGATAGGGCAATCAAACTCGAACTAAAAAAGGAAATGCTACGAATAAAGAAGCGTGAATTTGAAGACGATTCGAAGACAATTCCGACTAAATTTTCCATTTTAAATAATTATAACAATTGTAAGAAATCTTTTATATAATGCAGCTATTTATAAATATAAAACGTTTAAACATACACATGTATGTACATATGGAGTTATTTATTTTAATTTTTATTCAAGTAAATTTAACAACTGATTTCTTGTAGCACTTCCTTCAACATTTTGGACATTTGCGTTTTCTTCATCATACCAAATCGTACTTACAATCATCGCATTAATGCTTTTCTATTATAATAAAGGTGTTGAAGATGCTTGTCAGGTCCACGTTTTTTAATATGTGTTCCATCAATGCAAGCTATAATGCCTGGAAGTCCTGTCTTCTCGTAAAAAAAAAACAATTTTGCCTCTTCTTCTTCTTCTTCTTCTTTAGGTTGTAGTCCTTCCCTAACAGCTTTGGTAACTTCCCTGAGCACAGAATCTCTTAATAGACATGCCAGTTTTATGATGTTAGGAACTGAAGAACTTCTTTCGCAACTTCTTAATTTTGGCTCTATATCTTGCAAGAGACTGAGAAATACTTCTTTTGTCAACCTAAAGTTCTTTTTAAACCTTTTTAAACCAATTTCAATCTTGGTGAACAAAATAGTGTTAGATACATACATATTATCATTCATATTAAGAAGATCAGAATGCACTCTAAGATTTCTCTTTTGTCGAAGTGTTTGCAAAATTTCAGCACGTCTAAGATCCTCTAATTGATCTTCGAATAAGTCAAACCATGGAAAACTCATTTTTTTTCTTTAAATAAACTGCTTATACCATTCAAAAATGATAAAATATCGTAAAAACAAATTGATTTTTAAAAGCTTACAAGAAATTAACGGGTATTTGACATTTTAGTTGAAAGCTCTAGCCGAGAGCTTTTATTTTTCTATTTTAGAAAGTCGATTCTATTTTACAAAGTCTACTGAGCAAGGCGATACTAATTTTAAATTTGATAGAATCGAAAAAAGTCGAATAGACTTAAGTCGAATAGACTCCCGCAATTAGCCCCTAGGTGGGGCTTATTGCGAGAGTCTATTCAGAATAGACTTAAAGTCGAATAGACTTATAGTTTATCGTCGGTATAGCGAATTTCTATTAGAATCAATTTTTTTCTACTAAATAGAATTTTTTTTTCGATCAGGAATTTCTGATCGACTTTTGTGTAAATTTTTGTTTAAACCTATAGAAAGAATGTATTTTAGTGGAAAAGAATATTTTCCGGTAAAATATGAACATTCATATCGTCATCCATGTTTGGTGTCCTTCCTTCAAGATGCTCAATCATCTTAACATGTGCTGCAATATAAAATTGGCTACCATAATACATTTTTTTTAAACATTTTTATAAACTTATTATACATTCTTTAGAAATTGTATGATGCATTTTTAAAATGCATCATAAAAATGCACTTTTTTCCTAAAGTCTTAATAGTTGATGCTGATGTATTTATTGATATTTATATGGATGTCCAACAATTTTTTCAATGTTCTTCCATTTGCAATAAGCTGCAATGTCATATTTGGTACAAAGGAGCTTTACATTCAACTGCGAAATGATTTTTCAAGTTGTTATAACTATTATTAAGCTTTTAAAGAAAGTGCATTTTGAAGATGCACAAATCACCACTGCACCCCAAAGGAGTCTGCGAAGCTACCACATTATCATAAATGTATATGAACCTAATAATATTAATGTATGTCTGCAATGTGTAAAATCTAAAGGATCGGAGTTCATTTTTGCGATTTGTCGCGCTATGAAATATTATTTTTTTGAAGAAAAACTATTTACTTCGTAAAAAAAACGTCAAATTTTTGTCAAACTATATTAATTTTCTAAAACTCTAGGGAAGATTTGACTTTTCAGTCTAAAGCTCTAGTCGAGAGCTTTTATTATTCTATTTTCGAAAACAAATTCTATTTCAATAAGTCTACTGAGCAAGGCGATACTAATTTCAAATTTGATAGAATCGAAAAAAGTCGAACAGACTTAATTTGAATAGACTCTCGCAATAACCCCCTTATATTATAACATATTTTGAAGAAAAACTATTTATTTCATCAAAAAAACGTCAAATTTTCGTCAAACTATTTTTATTTTCTAAAATTCTTGGGGAGATTTGACATTTCAATCTAAAGCTCTAGTCGAGAGCTTTTAATATTCCATTTTCGAAAATCGATTCTATTTAAAAAAATCTACTGAGCAAGGCGATACTAATTTCAAATTTGATAGAATCGAAAAAAGTCGAAAAGACTTAAGTCGAATAGACTTAAGTCGAATAGACTCTCGCAATAAGCCCCTTACCCTTGTATATAAAATCTATATACAATAAATTCTATAAACAATGTCCTAACCAACTACTTCGACCATGCTAAGCAATTTCTACTTCGATGGAATTTTCATGAAATGGTTAGTTATTGTTTGATGCTACTGTTAGCTAAGATCGAAACCACAACAAATGTTTTGTTATTATGTAGCTTAATAAAGATATGCGGTAACGGTAAACGATTGCTGGGCCAAGATTTGTAGAGATGCACAAAATTGTAAATGAACTTTAAGCTCTAAATTAACTGAAAAGCTTTAGTGAAGTGTTTTAACAAATGAGAACTTGAAAACCAATTCATGAACTTAAAAGTTTATTATATTTAAACTCATCTATAAAGCCTCAACCTTCAATAATTAAAGAATTTTTTTGGAAAAATTTTCGAGTGTTTTTGGATACAAAATTAAAAATAATATAAAAGCTTTCGAAAAAAAGCTATCGAAAACTTAAAAAATGAAAACATACTTAATTAAATTTGTAATGTCAGAAATTAAAACTATTTTCACTTTAATTTGATATTTCGTAGTAAATTTTATTAAATACGAGGTTAGCTAGCTCAATAGGTCAACGGGCAGAATCGGTTAAAGTGCGTCGCGTATAATGAGTTAATATGAGTTAAAAAGTATGAATTTATTATAAAATGTGTTTAATATGTGGTTCATCACTATGAACAAGAGTAGCGACGGACATAATGTACATAGTGGTAATGAAGTGTTAACTGATGAAAAAGAACGATGAGAAGAGAGAGACTTGTAAGCTTTAACATTATCCGCTATGGGATATCAAAATACTTACCCAAACCCATAAAAATTAAAAAAAAATATTAAGACTAAATTGAGATGAGATGTGCTCTTCTTCTTTCATCCTAATAAGCAAGGGTGCTAGTTTTTATAAAAAGTTTTTTTTTTATAATTTTTGAAATATACATACACCAAAATGTGGCGCAGGGTCAACAGTCCACAGGTCAAAAGTCTCTAATGGACTTGTCCGCCCGGGCCTCTGGTGTCATAATTCAACCTCCATAAAATTCTTTTTTAACTGTTCTTTGAACAATGAAAAAAAAATATGTGTAGAATGGATGTAGGTATTGTTTAGATTTAATGAAAATTTATTTTTATATGTCCCTTCATACTAATTATAATATTTTGTTTTCATAATGTTTCTATATCAGTTTTAGGCTCGTTTCACACATATTCGGTTTCATTCAGTTCGGTCTGTATTCGGTTCGATTTCGGTTTCCGTCTAGACCCTTTCACACACAGACGGTTCATATTCGGTTTGTACTCACTAATAATAAAAATTAAATAAAATGTAGGTATTTAAAAAAAAAAAATCAGAAAAACCGAAAACGAACCGAATATGTGTGAACGCTATACGATTTCTTTGTGTGTCCTAGACCCAAATACGTGCCGTTTTGAAACCGAATGAAATCGATTCGTGTGGAGGGATCTTTCGGTGCTATATTAGTACCGACAATGGGGAAAAATCTGAAAAAAGTTAAAACGTCTGAAAAATTTGAATGCAGTGTTAAAGAGGGGTTGCTTTTTAGCATAAACCTCGATTTGTGGGATTTTTGGTCGTTTGGGGCGTCCGCCATCTTGGAAAAACGACATCTTTTGATAATTTGCGTTTTTCTCACTTCCTGTGCTTTTTTATGAAAAAAATGTTGTTGACTTTTTTGTTTGAATTTAAATTTCCTACAAATCGGTATATAAATTATTTTTCTGATGTAGATAATTCTTAAGTTATTACGGGCTTAGTCTTAAATACTTTTTTGAAGATAATACAGTGTGATTTGCATAAGGTGTAACAAAAGGCTAGGGCGAGTAGGTTGAGTTAAGTATGATAAGAAAAAAATCGTATTGGGAGGGAGGGGTTCTATTTCCCCCCCTTTAGGCAGAAAGGGGCAATTTTCTAATAAAATGTCTTAAAATATAAAAAAAATTATTAAAAATCAACGGCAACATTCAAAATATCATGTTATAGCCTTTTTGAAAGCCAAAAACCTATTCTTTAATTAACTTTTTAAAGCAAGTTGTTTAAGCAATCAAGACCAAAAATCCCAGAAATCGAGATTTATGCTAAGAAGCAACCCCTCTTCAAAACTGCATTCAAAATTTTCAGACGTCAAAACTTTTTTCAGACTGCCCTTATTTGACATACAGGCCTGTACGGTTTCTATTAGGTTTTTATTTTTGCCGTTTCATCGTTACACACATATCAGGCAGAGCCGAATACAAACCGAATAGAGACCGAACCGAATGAAACCGAATGTGTGTGAAACGAGCCTTATGAAGCCAAATTGTATGGGGCCCTTATCTCGAACTCAATTTTTTTTTTGTTCAAACTACTTTTTTTGACGGGAGCATTCATTCCACTCAATAAACATTTATGTATAATGTTACCTGACGTGGAAGTGTGGAGCGGAGCCTTATTGAAACATCGAAGATACAGGTCTATGACTTTAAGTAAGCTTTGGAAGTACCTATTCTAGGAAACATTAATAAGATATTTTCAATCATTGCAGTAAGTCTAAATTTCGATTCAATAGCGCCATATTGGGTTATAGTTTCCCACGCCATAACACCTGAAGTAAAGACAATAAAGAAAAGACAATATAATATTTTTATTCGTAACTCGAAACGACATTATCCAAAGGAAAATTCATTTGTAATCTCTTATATCCTTGACTAAGGACTGGTTTATTTAACATTTCGAAATGGTGGGTGCCATAGGTATTTTTGCATATCATTTTTGGCGTTGTAAAACCAGGCTTAAACATCAGTTTTGACGTAATTTTAGGTGCTGAGAATGTAATTTGAGGTAAACCGCAGACTTTCACCCCTATTACGATTGTCTATTATCAACCAGTTAACGATTGCTAAAATTTTTCAATCAATTGAAAATACAGTATTGTGTAACTCATTTGATAAAAGTTTTCATCATTGAGAATTATATCGACCGCTGTGATTTGATCACAATTTATTTGACGTTGGGAGGTTTTTTCTATCAAATAAATGATTGAATGTGATTTTTTGTTATTTATCAAAATAATTATTTGTCTAAATAAAAACAAATACATGTACATACATACATAAGCTCAATTGCAATTCAAAACCTTAGTGGAATTGTAGTTTAACGTTGTGATTTTGTGGTTAAATAATAAGAACAAGAAGGAATATACTAAAAGCCCTCAGCAGTTTTTTGATCTGAGCGAAAGCAAAAATTTCTCTTGTTTAAAGATATGTATCATGTATGTACATATACATACATATGTATGTATATGTATGTCGGTTTATACAATTCATATGCAAACAAGAAAGTCTGGCAAGTCGGGGTTGGGGCCTTTGTATCCAATACTGCATTTAAAATGCAGTGCATTGAAAATGTAGTGTAGGAACTTCAAAATCATTTTTAATAAAAGACCTCAGTGCCCTAGACGTATGGCTTTGGAGTCCAAAATATTTTCGGAAGAGCCAAGTGGCTGCAAGACGTACTCAAAGCTTCAATCTTTGAGTGCGTCTTGTAGACATTTGGACTCACAGAAAAGGTCTTGAACCCCATATTCATGTCTAGGGCGCTCAACTCTTTAATTTAATACAATTTTGAAATCCCTACTCTTGGTACCTCGAATTTAAGAGAAAAAATGCATTTTCAATGCAGCATTCCGTACAAAGGCCCCAACCCTAACATGCCAGACTTTAATAATTGCATATGAATAGTATGAGCCTATCTTAAAACAAAAGGAAGTTTTGCTATTGTTCACACCCGAAAATTGCTGTGGACTCTCGGAATTGGAAAAAAAAATGTGGGTATTCTTGTCCAGACATTAAACATCATAAAATTGTGCACAGCATTACATTTCTTTCCACAAGGGTCGAACCAATTAAGTGTGGGGAATGATTTTTCAATTGGCCTTGTCAGTCAACGGTTTCACTCATTAATCCCCGCAAATTCACTCTCCGTCGACTACATTTTTTTAATTGAAAGAAAAATTGGCAAATATTAATAAAGTTCATAAAAATTGACACTGACAATACCGATTTTTTCATCCACAATGAGGAATTGATACAAATTGACAATTTATCAAGCAATCATTGAAGGTTGACAAACACAATGCCGAATGAAAAAATTGCTTGATAAATAACAACTATCAATTCATGATTGACAATCGCAATAAGGGTGTTAAGCTCATTTCTCTGTCTCTATCTTATTTTTTCCGCTGTGTAGGTTTCATTTTTTTCCAGGATTTGTTGGTATCTGCATTATAATTGTTAACAAACTCTTTAACTTAATTTCACTTTGCTTGGATTTCTCGGCCTAAGAGTTAAAGTTTTTAGAGCGCATTTATTTTTACTTTTTCTGCTTCCGTAAACGTTTTTCAAACTTCATTTTTATTTAAAGAAAATAAAATACAGTGTTTGACCTTTCTTGAATATTTAAAATTTTTGTTTAGAAAAAATCAATTCTCTTAAATTTTTCAATGCGAAATTCACCGTGGCCTCAATCAAGTGACACAACTTTTTATACCCTTTTTTTGATATCGCTCATCTTACAAGAGCAAAGGCAGCAGATAATAAAAAAATGTATGGCCTTACAAAATGATTATAAAGTTCTAATTAAGTACCCAAAATTTTAATTTTATGCTCCAGTACTTCTGGAAATAATGAATCGTTCAGGTAGAAAAATGGTGAATACTTTGTTAACGAGCTACTTAAATGCTATACGAATCAAAAAAAAATTGAAAAAAAATAGTTTTTTTTTTCTACAAAATTGCAAGTTCAAAGAAACACCACTTTCACATACAACACAGCATAATAATAACAAAAATTAAAAAAAAAAATTGTCGTCGTAACTTTCAATTTTCTCAAAAACTATGAGACATAGAATCATTTAGTTTTCAGTTTTCAATTAAGAATTACCAAAGCAAAACTGAACTGATGCTATTTACTACCAAGACTAAGATACACTCCTTCACTCTACCCCGACTCAACGGCCAAACACTCTCACTCTCCTCTAAAGCTAAATATTTAGGTGTTATTCTCGACCCAAAATTAAATTGGAAGTTGAACATTGAAGAAAGGGTCAAGAAGGCCTGTATAGCATTCTATGCCTGTAGTAAAACTTTTGGTAAAAAGTGGGGGCTTCAGTCAAAGATGATCCTGTGGACGTACACAGCCGTGGTGCGACCAATCCTCACATACGGTTCGATTGTATGGTGGGCTGCACTTAACAAAAAATATAACATCGATAGACTTAGGAAGGTTCAAAGAACTGCTAGCATTGGCACGACTGATGCCTTAAGTGTTTTTCTGCACCTTCTACCACTTGATTTACATATTAAATATCTAGTATCTTGCAGCGCTTTAAGACTTAAAGAATCAAACTCTTGGTTTGTCAAGCCCTTTGGTCACAGCAATATCACAGACTTGATTCCAATGGAAATGTTTTCGACACAGCTATCTTTACTGATGGCTCATAGATGGTGTGTGGCGTTGGTGCAGGAATCTTCTCTGAGTCTCTAATGGTATCTAGGTCCTTTCGGCTACCTGACCTTGCTAGCGTCTTTCAAGCTGAATTGCTGGCAATCAGGGAAGCTTGCAAGTTACTAAAAGCAGATCCAAACCAAAACCGTAATGCAGCTATTATAACAGACAGTCAAGCGGCTGTTAAAGCCATTAATTCAGCTACAGCATCCTCCAAACTAGTCCAGCAATGCCGGAATGAGCTTGCGGGTCTGAACACTGACCTCAATGTCACTCTTATCTGGGTCCCGGGTCACAGTGGCATTGAGGGCAATGAACGGGCTGACGAGCTGGCCAGGCAAGGTTCAACCCTTCATGGCTCACTTGCGCAAAGAGTCAACATTCCGCTTGGAGTTATGAAGAGCAACATTCTCTCAATTTATCTTACTAAAGCAAACCGTAAGTGGAGCAGTTTATCAAACTGTATTATATCTAGGAAGATTTGGCCCACCTATGCCAAGAACCGAACAATTGATCTAATACGCAGACCCAGGCAAGACTAAGCCACGGTAGTTGCAACCTGTAGCGGACACTGGCCGATAGGAGAGCATGCAGCGAAGCTGGGCATACCTCACAATACTCACTGTCGGAGCTGTGAGGACCAGCAGGAAAAGGAAACAGTAGTTCATTTCCTCTGAAAATGCCCTGCTCTGGCCAAAGCTAGAAAACAGTCACTCGGAAGAGCATTCTTTGATGACATTAACGAACTTTCTAAAATGAAGATCAAAGACTTGATTTCTTTTCTCAACGCGACGAAATGGCTCTAGGACAAATTTCGGCTACTTCTGCATTATACCTTCCGTCGATTCCCTATGATAGTGGACTAGGGTTCTGGTGGGGGTTTGTGGTGCACAGCGGCCGGATGATCATCCAATCAGATCAGTGGACGCTCCAGTGCCAGCCAACGAACTGCCTAGTGGGCTAACTGTGGATGGTGCGGGTGCTGATCTGGTTGAGTGAGTGATCCACTTTCTGATGATTGTGCTAAAAGCTACAACAAAATCATATTCTAAACTAAATAAAAAGGCACGATATCTCTCTCTTCAATTCCATCCACAGGTTAAAACGAGTTATGGTATCAAAACGGCGCACTTCAACTCTAATTGGGCTATGGGCTAGACTGCCCGTGGCCGCCATTTCTACCTACCTACCTACATACCTAAGAAAAACCCCGTATATTGTATTTTTAACATTAAAACCATCTAGGTACTTCTTTGCATTCGACTAAAAATTGATAAGAGCATTGAATAATGAAAACCAAATTACTACTTAATTATGTACCTACGTAAAATTTTGCAAAAATAGTAGGTACCTACCTAGGTAGTTATAACTAAGTACATATCATTTTTTAGTTTAATTTTTCAGAGAACAACAAAGATAATATTTTTTTGAACCACCCTGATTTGAAAACAATCTTTTTTTCAAAATCGTTAGAGCCGTTTGCAAGATACCATTAAATCTAACTTAATCAAAAGTCATAAGAGGCACCTCCAAAATACAAACAAATACGAAAAGTTGGTAGGTATGTCAGTGGGCGAATCGAAATATAACTAATTTTAGATTGTTTTCCTTGTTCTTAAAAACGATCAAAACGGGAAAATCCTCCAAGTCGATTCCGTGAAAATGAGTTAGAAAATGAAAATGAAAAGAAAATAGGGTGTGGTTGTGGGATGATTCTATTATAACTAAGTTTTAATTTTTTTATTATTTATAAAAACAAACTCTGAAAATTTCATCCAAATCGTAGAAGCCATATCCGAGTTATGATATAGATATAATAAAAATAAATATTAATATACCTACCTATACATATATACCAAAACCTACTCGTATATTTAAACACACTCGTGTAACGTGTAAAATACCTAATAAGATAAAATCATCAAAATCGGAGCTGCAATTTGAAAGTTAGAACAATTGACGTTTTTCGGTTTTATTGACATTTTCTTATTAATTGACTTGAATACCTACCTACCATCTACATTAACTATAAACATCGTCTTAATACTAGATAAACTATAAACATCGTCTTGATATAGCGATAGCCACACACCTGTTGTTCATAAATCGACAAAAAAACAAAAAAAAAAAACATACATTTCCCACAAGCCACAATTATGTCACTCTTAAGGCCCAACTATAATAGGCATAAGCAAACATAAGCTAATGTCAAAAAGCTAACGAAAATTAGCTTATGTTTGCAAAATTACCCCGTATAGTCATAATGTACTTATGCGCGCATAAGCAAAAATTAAAAAAATACCTCTCCGCTTACGCCCCACATTCGATTTTTAGCTTTGTGTTTTGTTCCGCATTTTTAAATACAAATGAAAATGCGGCAACGATACAACAAAAACTTCACACATACTCGTGCACAACTTGTGAATTGATTCACAAAACAGCTGTGGCTTTGTGTTTTTTGCTGCATTTGTAAAATTTACTTATGCGCTGAGCGACGGGGATCGCTCTTGCTTATGCACGCTTAAGTGAACGAAACTGAGAAAAATTGAACGAAACGCAGCTAGACTCCATTATGTTCACTCGCATAGAGATTCTTTGTATTCGCACGTTTACTTATGCGCGCATATGCTAGCTTATGCCTATTATAGTTGGGCCTTTACTCTATACGCTTTGATATACATAATATTATAAAATATACATACCTACAGATGATGTATCTATACGCACAACCGCATCTATACACAAAATCTAAGGAAGATTGTATAAGTATCCGCACACAAAATAAAACAGATACCTATCGTACACTTTTTTCAATGCGTGTCAATGCGTTCCACAAAAATTTTAAATCTCGATTTGGTGTATGTAGCGACACCTAGTGAGGTCATCACTTTTTTTTCGTGGTTCCTCTATGTGTATAAACTCTTGATCTTGCACACGATCAATGTTCATTGACAATAATTATTCAAGATTTTTGCATTCAATAAAATTTAATGAAAGACTGCCAACACACGTACAATAATTAGACTCACTTTGAAATTCGCGAACATTAAGACGTACCTAATTATTTTTTATTTGTTGCACTACGTCGACATCGAAAAATAACTTTAACTGCCAAATCCCAAATACCAATTATTTAAGATTTTTTTCTCTGCTGTTGTGGCTGCAATGATGCTGCGCAGCAAATTTAGAAATTGATGTCGTGCAGCGATGCGCTGCATGCAGACTTTAGTGAATCTGCTCCCATAAGAACCTGTGTAAATTAATTTCGCTGCATGAAAATGAAAAACACTGCACATCTGTTTAACACATAAGGCATGATCTCCGCTATCCTACGGTCAAAATACTGATGAAGCAAAATTTTGACTTCGCTTGCTGAATTGAATCATGCATTTAGAACACTAGAACTTTTCCTACTCTTTTTCCTTTCGCAGACCTCGAGGGAGTTCATCTTCATCTAATTAAACAAAAAATTAATAAGTCATAAATAAGTTTTTTTTTTATACTTTAATGTTTATTTATTCATTCTATTCCCAACATTCTTTGAGGTACAAGAGTTCGTTTCTTTTTTTTTTTTTTTTGTTTGTTTTCTTTATATTCTATTCCTTTTCGTGAACATTTAAACAGTAGTTAAAAAAAAATAAAAGTATCGTTAAGTTTAGTCACTTGTGTTAATTCAAAGAAAAGACCGTGCTGCCAGATTAAGATTCTATTTCGTTCAATTCTTTTTTTTTGTTTTATTTTTGTTTGTTTTGTTTAACACTATACCATGTTATAACATTTCAGTCTTTAATGAATACAATTATTTGTTTTGTTCAAATAAATTAATCTGATGAGTTTTTGTTTGTATGTTAATATTAAAAAAAAAAAAGTTGTGTGTGTTTAAAAGATATGGAAAAAAGGAGAGAAACCCAAGGGTACAATTACACATTACACTAAAATTAATAATTAAAACTGATATTTTTTCACGTGGTGTCTTGTAGTAGTTCGTCCTAATATAATAAATAAATAGGTTTTTTTTTTTTGTAAAACAACGTTTTTGTTCGTTTTTTTTTTTTTTTTTTGTTTTGTGTGTTTGTTTAATAATAAAAAATAAAACTAAATCCATAGTAAGTACAGTACATATACAAAAGAGATATTCTTCTTAAAATTACGAATAGTTAACACTCTACAAGCATACTTATAACTATTTATTTAAAGGAAAAATAAAAACATTTTTAAATTATAATCAATTTTTGATATCTTATTATGTACATTATATTTTTGTTTTAATACTATGCGTTCGCGGCGTTTGTTTTTTAAATATCAAAAAAGTAGGGTTATTTCTATAAACTAAAATAAATAATAATATTAATAATAGTTAATTTTGGAAAGTACTTAACGCTAGCTCGTGAAGTTATAACTTCTTAACGCTCGCCCTGGTGTCACAAGCTCGACTTTGATATTCGCCGTTGCTGTTACTTTAGTAGTGTTTGAATCGGAGTGATGTGTTTCGACTGTCACTTCGGGCTGCACCACAATACTTTGTAGTTCGGGATAATTTCCACCCATATTCATATTCATGTTTCCACCGCCGCCATAACTGTTGTTCTTCGAAGGACCGTGGTGTTGATTGTGATGTTGTTGATAGTGTTGTTGTTGCTGGTGTTGTGGCTGCTGTTGTTGTTGATGTTGATGTTGTTGTTGCTGCTGTGATGGATGTTGGTAATGATAATTGTTGCTACTATTACTGCTGCCGCCACTTCCTCCCCCACCACAATTTTTCTGATTCCACTCATTGTTCATTGTTATGGATGAGTTCGAAGACTTCCATGATGGTGGCTCTTCAGTGATGGTTGTCAACGAAGGGTCATTGATATTCACATGTTTATGATGGTAGTGTGGTTTATTACAACGTGAACGTGATCCATTAACAATGACAGTCTTATTGGCACCACTTCTCTTGCTTCGTGACAATATCGGCGAGGGTGTTGAAATTCGATCCGGATGTTCAAGGGGAATTAATTCGGCCTCTGGACCGACTATACTAAGGATAATCGGGAAGAAAATCAATCCATTGATAGCACCAACTGTTAGAACAACTAACAGTAGCCAAAAGAAATGACGTATGATAAATTCGAAGGGTGATGTTGAGAGCATGAATACAGCTAAAGCGGAAGTCAGTATACCATGCACAAGTGGTCCCATTGAGACTTGCATTGACAAGAGTATACGCCGTTCACGATTGCCAACAGACGTCATGAAACCCTGGAAAAAAGAAAAACGAATAAATAAATGGTTATAAAAAGGAAAACAGTTTTAATTATTAAAATTAATAATAAGATATGGTTTAAGTAAGTCAAGATTCTCTAAGAACTAGTAGTGCTTTTTAGTGACTAGCAATGGGTTCGTCCAAGTTTTATTTTTTGAAAGCAATCTGGATGGTTCTGTGGTGTTGTCACTCACTGCAAAGAACAGCTAGTCATAAAACGTAAAAGAACATGTAATTATCGACAGACAAATCTTAAGGCATACTTAAAAATTCTGGAATAATTCGGTAATTCGATGACAATTGTCTGTTCTGTGCCAGTTGTTCTTATTTGTCAAAATAAATTACTTAACTGTTAATGCCACAGACAGCCTATCTGATTTTTGATGTATAGACAAATATATATCAATAGCACAACGTAAACTTGGCAATTTGACAATAACTGACATGTACTCGTACTGTACCTACCTACAGTTAGTTTTAAATCGGTTTGATTCGCAAATTGTGGGCATTTATTTAAGAGATCGTAGTTTACTTCTTAAAAATGGTCGAATTTTGACATTTGCGGAAACAGTATTTTATTTACATTATCCTTTGTATATGAAATCTATAGTATTATCATGGAGGCTTGCATGTAGTTGGCTCACCAACTATGGAGTTGAGCAAAACTGTTGATTGCAATCGTTTGTACTTCGTTTGTATACGTTTGTACCAGTTTTAGATTTGTTTGTACCATCACCGTTTTTTGTATATATGCACTTTAAATAAATTTACGGAGTTTGGCCCATCAACTATAACGCTCGAAAAATCTAAAAATGCAGTTCTATAGAAAATCGTTTGTACCCTCTGGATTTTTTTTATTTTCTTTTGTATACGTCCCAAATTTTTTTGACAAACATTTTTTTTTAAACCAAATTTTATTAAAATTTTGACATGTATGCAATCGTTTGTACTTTTTTTATGATGATTTATCTATTTGTATTTTTAATTAATTATAACTTTATTTGGGACATGTAGTTGGTCCACCAACTATAACGCTCGAAAAAACTGAAAATGCAGTTCGATAGAAAATCGTTTGTATACGTTTGTACTTTTTTTTTTTGTTTGTATATGTCTCAAAGAAGAATGCCCAAAAATGTATGGGCGAAAAACCCAGAGTCGATTAAGAAAAGTCATACATGGTTTGAAAGGACATTAATTGTAGATGAAAAATATGGAATTATTTTCTTAAAAAGTTATCCCCGGGACTGGATATGATAATTTAAAATTTTTAAAGACAATGTTTCTTCATATAATTAAAAAAGTAAATAGTGGCACATCTTCATATTGTGGTTGATTCATGTTATTAAATAGGTTAACCAAAAGTCACTAAAATCAGAAGCCACAAGATAATTATGTCTACCTACCTGAGCATGCCGGACAACATTTTTATGAAATGTATGTGCGTTAAAATTAAGAACAACTTATAAATCATTCGCATACTGTTATACTAATGAATAAATAAGACCTGTCTTTTCGTTACAAAATAAATAATCACCCCTGTTCTGTTTTCCGATCGTCCATAAAATCCTTTCGTTTTCAAACTGATGTTTGGAAATACTTTGCTTTTTCAAAACTTGCGTAACCAGTGAGCTTTCATTTTCGATCGGATTGAAAATTAAATTGACATTTGTAATTAATTTGTGTTTTTAGTCTGATTTGTGAAAACTAGATAATTAAAGTCTCTATATTTTTTATAAATGAAAGCAACTTAAAATCGGCGGTGCCACGTATATTTCGTAGTTTTTAATAATTGTTTTTTCAGATTTCGAAAGAAAAAAAGGTTTGGATATTAGCTACTACGAAAGTGAAATTCGGAACACTTTTTTTTGAATCCGTATGGAAATCAATTTCGTATGCGGATTCAATGCGAAACGTAAATCAGAACAGGGGTGAATGTAATTTTAAAACTACGAAATGAAAACGAAATCGTTAAAACTAAGAATTTTTCATCGGCAGTGGTAAGGTTGCGAAATGTTTTGTTTTCATAATTTATTCCGTAATTTGCTAATTGATTGCTTAAATAGAGTACTCTTGATATATTGACGAGACTAGTTTTTTACCAATTTATATCTGTTAACACATGTTCGCATTTTAAAAGAATGCAACATTCAAGGCACATGTATTGCCACCTATACCTTCGTATACTGTTGCTCACATTCCAAAAGAAAATATAGCGTCTGCCACGTTTTTAACATTTTTTTTTCTAAACCTTGTGTTTTTGAACATTGCCTTATGAAAATCAATTTTTTTGAAAAAAAGTTTTTGAGTTTTTGAACTTTGTTTTACGAAACTTTTGCGAATTACAATGTGCCGAGTATATTTTTTAATCAATACTTGTTCTTTTCTGTACTGCCCTTACCAATGTTGTATACATGAAAAAACACCTTGCTATTAAAAATAAATAAATTATCATAGCCAGCTCCGGGGATAACTTTTAAAGAAAATAATTTCATATTTGATATCTACAGTCAATGCCTTTTCAAACCATATATGTTTTTTTCTTATCGACTCTGGTTTTTTTTTGGGAACTCTCCTTTGTTTGACATACATTTTTGTAAACCAAATTTTATTAAGATTTTGAAATAACTGGACTCTTTATTACGTTAGAAAACGGCAAATCTAAAATGAACAACTGGACTTGATAACGGGATAAATTGAATTGAATTTTAACATTGGAGAATGCCCCCTTTGACTTTTGCATTTTACTTTATTTGACATTCTTGCCATTGGGCATTGTTGATAATTTCTCTTTGGGATGATTGTAATGTTCAGTAATAATGAACTTGGTGACGTCATAGTATCCAAAACCTGAACTCCAGAAATTATTTTGTTTCGCCCAAGGTATAACAGTGGGCTCTTCAGTCTGTCTGTTATACCCTACTAAGACAGGGTGTCTGTCTACTAACACAGGGTGTCTGTCTACTAAGACAAGGCGTCTTAGTAGGTTATAACAGACTGATTGAAGAGCCCACTGTCTTACCTTGGGCGAAACCTAATAATTTCTGGAGTTGAGTTCACTTGTACTTTTTACTAACTTAATTAATTAAGTAAATAGAAATAGAAAGAAATACAAATTCATAAAATTAACACAATGAAAAGTCATAATAAAAAACTATGCACATATTTCAAAATCTTAATAAAATTTGGTTTAAAAAAATGTATGTCAAACAAATATGAGACAAACGAATTCCTATCAAACTGCGTTTTCAGATTTTTCGAGCGTTATAGAGATGGTGGGCCAACCTTATGTCCCAAATAAAATAATAATTTATTAAAAATAGAAATATATAAAAATTTAAGAAATTAACACGATGAAAAATCATCATAAAAAAAGTACAAACGATTGCATACATGTCAAAATTTTAATAAAATTTGGTTTAAAAAAAATGTTTATCAAAAATAAAAAAATTCCGGAGGGTACAAACGATTTTCTATCGAACTCCATTTTTAGATGGGCCAAACTCCAATAATTTATTTAAAGTGTTTATATATGCAACGGTTATGGTACAAACAAATCTAAAACTGGTACAAACGAAGTACAAACGATTGCAATCAACAGTTTTGCTCAACTCAATAGTTGGTGGGCCAACTACATGCAAGCATCATGGAGTCGTTTTTATTTACGCTTGATTTTAACGGTTGGTGGCGCATGTGTTTGCAACATGTTTTATGATTTTGACAGCGTAGGTATTAATGTTTAGAAAGAGTTAAGGCCTAGCTATAATACATGGTGTCTACTTTTTTCAAAATAAATTTCCCTGACTTTCCCTGACCAATTTCAAAATTTTCACTGAACAAAAAAAAAAAATTCACGAGTAGGTGCGTATTAATATTGCACAAATATTGCACAAAGTGGTAGAAAATGTACGTATTTGAATGCAGTTAATTAAACCTTAGGCAAAACGAACTCACCTTGTATTTTTCAAAGATCTATCTGAAAGTATACATAACGGATTGCATTTAAAGTGAAAAATAATAACTGCATGAATTTAAAATAAAAAATTGTTTTGCTTAACAAAAGGGACGACTTTACCTATGCAATGTAGTTCATAGTAATGAATAACACGAACCTATCTGGATAGCTCTACATAGGTTTCCGATCGTGGCCATTACTGTACGAAATAACACAAAGTGCAGTTAGTTGCGTTTCACTAATTTTTTTTTTTTGACATATTCACAGGTATGACAAAAGATACGAAATGAAAAATTTTAAACAGACATGTAATCAAAACGAAATGTTCGATCAGAAAAAAGTTTCTTATGGGAGAAAGTAAAAAAGGAGTTCAGTGAATTTTTAAAAATTGATATGGACAAAATTTTCCCTAACCGCTTCCCGAATTCCCTGACTCTCCCTGACCAAATTTTGTTCCCTGACTTTGTAATGGCTTTCGCCAACTTAAGCTTATGTCAAAAATCGAACGAAAATTTGCTTATGTTTGCGAAAGTACTACGCTGTCTCTCTCCATTTTGCTTTTTTACAAAGTTTTTTTTTTTTTTTTTGAGCTGTCAAATTCAATTAAGTGGCGAGCGACCGGAATCGCTCTTGCAAAATTTCAAGAAAACTTAACGAATTGCATTATGGTTTACGAACATGGATTGTGTGTATTCGCTTGTTGCTTATGCGTGCATAAGTGAGCTAAATTATATTATAGTTGGGTCTTAAGTCTAGTTATATTGTAAGGGAGAGATCTCGACTTTCAAATTTGTTTCCTCAGCAGTTGAGTGAAGTTGGTGGATTTCGACTCTACGTGACTCAGTAGTCGTCGATGTTGATGATATAGCTATAGTTTTCATAATTATACAAAAATATATCTAAATAATTTGGAAGCGGATATGGAAGCTGAGAAAAAGGACACAAAAATCATGTATACTATCCTTTATCATTTTGTAAAAGATTGTAGTAAATTAAGGAAACAAACAAATCACCAGTATAACTATGTAGATCAAATGCAAAGAACTTACCAAAGATATCCGCACGGTGAAGCACACAATTAATCCAACGCCCAAAATCAAAATAACAGCAGGAATTGCTGAGAGCTTGATGCCAAGCAATGTCATTGCACCAAAAATCTGCACCAATGATGCCACAACATTTATCACCACCAACAAGGCAGCCCATGCTGAAAGCAACAATGTTGCAACCAAGACAAATGCAGCAGCCAGTGAACAACATAAGATTAGTGCCAAAGAAGAACGCAACGTCATGTATTGCTCCCAGAAAATGAAGGGAATGCCTGAAAAAAAAATTAAATTTATTATTAAAGGCTACCCAAGTGTTTAAAAGGGTTCTTTTTGAAACACTTACCCGATGGATAATTGGGTAGGCCTCTTCGTTCAAATTTTTCACTCAAATCACGAATGTGTCCAATGAGATTCTTGATTTCCGATGTATCTGTCAGACCATGCAAGTAAAATGGTAACTGTGTGTAGACGAGTGCTTGACTCTTTGGAATTTTCAAATCAAACTCAAACGGCGAGTGCACGTAGACATGAGGTTCGGGTCGCAATTTAGCCTGAAATAAAGAATACAAAATATTAAAATAAATTTTATCACAGCAGTAGGAAATGAGCTATTAACATCAATGAACTTCCCATCACATGATCCGATTGCGCTATGACAACCAATAAATCCAATGATACGAGTTTTCATAGATTAGTAAATTTCTAAGGTAAGTTTTATTTTAAGTGAGACACCTACCTGTGAAGCCCCATATGCAAACATATCATTAGTTGCCCAAGCGGAAAGATAGTTATAGAACGCCTTTGGATTGATAATTCCATTGCTATCTACCAAGCGACCTTCGCTGACCAAAGTCTTGTCAATAGGATTATCGACATAGCCAGTTTGAACGAGAAGCTTATACGCCAAAATTGCATCACTACTCGCATTCTTATACCAACTTTCCTGAGTAATGCGACCTTCACGCCACTCTCGATCAAATTTATCCTGCAAATTCTTCAACCAATCCCGAAAGAGTGTAAGCCAGAAATCCGGCAACCCACCATTGTCATTCTTGATCACATGTGGAACTCGCACAAAAGCCTCATGATATTGATGCAACAGTGCTTGATTATTAGGATACTCAAAATTTCCCTGCGTCACGGCATACATGCTGTAGAAGCCAAACATTGATGTTTGTGCATTAAAGAACTTATATTCGTTTGTGTCTTTGGGCACCAAGTCTATTAAGTCGAGGCCATCTTGTAATTTTGTTGCCGAATATAATCCAAAGATCAAGGTTCCTATGAAAACCATAACGGACAAGAACTTCACCGGGCCTTTCATTAGAAACGGAGTGTAGTGTTTGAAGGCGAATTTTGACAGTGAAAAACGCCACATGCGTTTTTCGGAACAGTTTAACAATGCTTGCTCTTGATTAACCTGATTGGGTAGACCTCCAACTCCTAAGCCACGATTGTTGCAGTTCTTAATTGGAAAGCCTAAATTTCGAGGATTTTCATAACGATTGTTATTCAAACTGGATGAAGCTGTCGATCTGTCCGGAATAGTTGCTGAAGGTTTCTCCTTCCATATCGGAAAACAGCAACATAGAATATCAGCCCGTCCGGCCATTCTTCGGCGTAGGTCCAGGGAAATCATAGCGGGGAATACCAACAAAGCAGCGGCTAAATTAAAGCACATAACAATTGCCGCTTGCAGACAAAATGATTTAAGTGCCGGCACGGGAATGAAAACTGCAGCGAAAAAACTCCCTGCTGTTGTGACTGCACTGAATAGAATACTCGGTCCAACTTTCTTGAGGATATATTTGGTCTCCTCTTTGCGATTGCTCTCCGCGTAAGCCGCAGTTAGCATGAAGATATGATCAACTCCTAGGCCAAGAGCTAAGAAAGGTACAACTTGTGTTGTCGCCGCATTGAATACTATTCCCAACAAAGCACACAGTCCAAGTCCAGCTGCAGTTGACATTCCAATTAGAAGTACTCCAGCAACTCCCACAGTACTTTGTCCCTTGACTGGTTCCTTCCAACGAAGAAGTGTACAAAATGCATAAAACACTGTCGCGGCAACTCCAATCACAAGACTTAAGGGGCTGGCGTTTGAAAACTTAGCTAGGATGTCATCCAGAGATGCTGAAGAAAACACATAAATATCATAGGAATTTGATATTCTCGAGATCTTAAGCAAGTTATCGACTTCATTGGAAAACTTTTTCTGCCAAGCATTCAAAACTTCAGCCGCTTTCTTTGGGGTCCAACTGATGTGGTGGACCTTGTAATTATTATAAAACGAGTCATACATCTCTTTTTCTGTCATCAGCTGAACTACTGTCTGAAGGCCTTTGGCCTTCTTTAAGTGTCCTGTCCGGTTTCTGATCACTCCCCCGACAATGAGCTCCTCAGGCCAGTGCATATATTTCGTGGCATAGCCATAGCATCCTCCTGTTAGAATCGCACCCACATCAGGAGGTGTCGTGTGATTTTTATTTGGAGCGGTGTCGGGACAGTCGGGATTTTTTGGATCCAAGCATGGTTTCTTTGTATAGCCTGAAGAAATCCCAGCCCGCTTCATGTACTGCTCAACAACTGCAATGGGAAAAAGGTCCTGCATTTCCCCCTTCATGGATTGAAGGAAGTTAAGTGGATTCAGCCAAGCCCACTTGATTCGTTTCTTCATACCACTAAAATAGAGAGAAAGCTTATTTTTGTAACCACTTCAAGAAAAATACGTGCACATTTGTTGCCCAACTTACGGTATTTCAATAGGAAACTCTGGCCCCAATAGATGACTACCCTCCCAAAAACAGTCCAACGGCGTTATTATCGAACATGGTATTACATGATTGAAAATCTGCTCCACCAGATAGTGTTCCTCGAAACTTGGTATTGTTGGTGTGTTGCACATATCGCGCAACGTCCATTCCGTCTCAAACATATAAACTCCCACAGAAGTTGCCTTTTTCATAACTTCCAAATGCGTAAGGAGGGCCTTCGAATGCAATACCGAATCATTGGGATCATGCGCTGTTTGTATGATAAGCTGATGCGTTGATGATTCCACCTCGCCGAGGGCTTTCCGTGTGTAAGCTAGTTCATTTTCCAATCGACCACCCTCTTTAAAAAAAAAAAAAAATAGAAATATAGAAAATATAAATTTGTTTAAACTGGTTGTCGTCCTAAAACTTACCTTGTATCCATAGCTGATTCACTGTGGAATGCATTTGGGCACTTTTTAGGCCAACACAAAATGTACTAAGGACTAAAATTGCAACAAATAGCACTTTGCCGGCGTGTTTTTGTACGAAATAACCAAGGGATTGGAGGTGAGATTGAAACACTGAACGCATGTATATCGCTGTTCGACTACCTCGTGCTTTTCCCTAAAAAAAACGAAATAAATATAAATTTTGAGTTTTTAATTAAAATAAAACTTAATTTAAAACAATATTGTTTGTATTGTTATACCGCTCTAGTTCTTAATTAATTTATGTTAGGATTTTTTTTTCTTAACCCTTGAAATCATGTTTTAGAGAAAATATAGTGCGGAGTACCTAATAGGTTCCTCATACCAAAACATTACAGCTTCAAAACCTTTATTATTAGAGCTTAGCTAACCTCCTAGATTTATGCAATAAAAATCATAAAAAATACAGAACTACAAAGCTAAGTATTTGATTGTTCACATAACATTCCTTTCCCATGCTCGTTTTTTTTTGTTTCTCCTTCAATCAGCTATCATCAATTTCATCGTGACACCTAATGAGGGTCACAAAACCAATTCACCTTTCCGAAAGAATTCTATCAATAAGAAAAAAAAAAAAGTTTCTTCGAAAGCGAACATTCTACATAATCTATTCGATGATGTTATCAATTAAAAAGAGTCCCGCGCCTAAAATTCTCTGAATACTTTCGATAATTCTCTTTTGCATTCTTAACCTTTCAGAAATCCCCATGATGATATGAATGCAAAATAATAAAAATAAAACATAACAGCTTCCATGGATTCAAAGATAGAATAGCTTACATATGTACATATGTATGTATGTGTGTCGGTATTATGCTCTGTACACCTATATTTATTACCCGAGAAAAGCCTACTACTCCAGCCGCCCATGCGGTGTGTTTGGACGACCAACCACCAAACCGACGACCGAAGGAAGACCGACGGAGCAAGACCAACCAGTGTGATGGACCCATAAATGCCCAAGATTGGGTCCCATCATAAAATAAGACCTCACAAGCTCAATGCTCTTTTACAACTTTACAAACTAACCACCATGCTATCGCAGGCCAACAACTCAATTTTCTCCGAACTCCCAATGTGCGCGCTCTTGTCTTTCGGTCATAAAACCTACCGTGCCTATCCCTCTGCCACACCATCACGCCATAGGCACCTTTATACCTTTTAAGCCAAATGTCTTCAAAAAAGAAACAAAAATCAACAAAAAAGGTATTTCATTCCATACCTAGGAGGAAGGACTGAAAAATAGATAAAAACGAACTTAAATCTGAAATGAACCACAAAAGTATCTTCGCAAGCAGTGGCGGATTTACCATAAACATCATTTGAAAAATATGTTTACTGTTGTAGGCGCTTGATATATAATACACACATACTCTCCAAAACCCCCAATTTCGACCAATTTTAGTTCAAAGTTCTATTTTCATAAACAAAAATGTAAAGCTGTCAGAACTTATTAAAAGTCTCCACAGTTCTTTCACAAAAACTTGATACTCAAGCCTAGTATTCAGCCGACGCTAAACGAAATTTTCCTGTGGTCTCCAAAAAGACAACGAAATGCTTACGAAAACACATCGGATAAATACTCATGGAGAGAGAATAAAACAAAATTTAATGAGAAAATCAATGGGGTTTATCAATCAATATAATCAATTAGGTTTATCCAATTACGAAAAACAATTTTCCAGTTCAATCATTTTTGTTCAAATCGTTTATTGCTAACATCGAGGATCATTGTCAATGCCAAATGAGAAACGTCAAAGTTCAACCTCTTCTTTTATACTCCCTTCACCCAATCTGTCAAAAAGACGAAACAACCGAAAAAACGAATCATGTAATCGGGCACTTATTGTCGACGGGCACTTAAGCTTAAGTCAAAAACCAACGGAAAGTAACTTTCCGAACAGTCAAAGCTGAAGTTAACCATATTGCACTCTTATTTCATTGCCACTCAGCGAGATGTCAGCTTTTCTTAAGTGAGGTGCGCTGAACGTGAACGAATCTGAACGAAAAGCAACAAAACACAATCACAATCACAGACGCACCATTTGATTTCCTTACGTCCTCCATTGCGGACAATTAAAGCCGCAACTATAATGCTTGCGGCTTTAATGGTGCGGGCAATTATTTCTGTGTGAAAAAAGAGTGGAGAGTTATCAAAACAATTTGGTATAATCATCAATTTCGGTGGTCGAACAGCGTGCCACCAGAACGTAAAGCACAACAAATTTCGTCACGTCATATTTGTATTGTCGAGAATAAATTCTAATACGTACGCATCTTAAACGAAACCGCAATTGTTGGTCGAGAAAATACATCGGAATATATTAATGAAGAGTTCCATCAAGTACTAACAAATAATTTTGTCTATTAATTAAGATTTGTCTGCGCCATTTTTGTGTAAGATCTTTACCTACGCATCAGTTGCATCTGCCAATTGACGAGAAACTAATGCAGTTTTCCATTGTTTATCAAAGTCTCATCAAATACATAGTTTCTATATTGAAAAGAAGTATAGCTGAAGTTCGAAGACAATAACAATCGATCTCATTACAATAGGTGTTAATTCTCGCAGTTCTGCTCGAAGATTCATTGTCACTCTATTGCAGTACTGCTATATGTTTTGAGCATAAAACGCTGTTTCTGTTAATTTTTCTGCAATACACTGTTCTACGAAAGAAGTTTTTAATTATAGATGATTTTCTGAAAAAGTGTACAGTCTTTTTTCGAACAAATAGCTCGGATCATTGAGTATGTCTGCAAATGATATTTTTGTTTCTTTCTTTTTTCATTATAAATGTTAAAACTTCAAGAGTATTTTTGGCTGTGCTTCTCGTAGGCCTTTCCATTTATTATTGGAGAACTAGCGTTGTATAATATTTAATTACCCGATTACAAATTACCCATTACTCTTTTAAATATGTAATTAAATAAAATCTAATTACCCATTACATTTCCAATATGTAATTAAAAAATATCTAATTACCCATTACATCTTCAAAATGTAATGGAAAAAAATTTAATTAGCCATTACATTTTCAAAATGTAATGAGAAAAAATTTCCATTACATTCTAAAAATGTAATGGAAAAACAATTTATTATCCTTTACATTCTTAAAATGTAATGGAAAAAAATTTAATTATCCATTACATTTTTGAAATGTAATTAAAAAATATCTAATTACCTATAACATATGTAATATGTAATTAAATATTATTTAATTACATATTACAACTTTAATATGTAATTAGATAATTTTTAATTGCATAGTAGAAATGTAATAGGTAATTAGATATTTTTTAATTACATAATAAAAATGTAATGGATACTTAGATATTTTTTAATTACATTTTAAAAATGTAATGGATAATTAAATTTTTTTCCATTACATTTTTAGAATGTAATGGAAATTTTTGTTTGTTTCCATTACATTTTGAAAATGTAATGGGTACAAAAATTTTTTTCCATTACATTTTGAAGTTGTAATGGATAATTAGATATTTTTTAATTACATATTGCAAATGTAATGGGTAATTAGATTTTATTTAATTACTTACTACAAAGGTAACCGTTAATTAAAATGTTATTTAATTACAAATGTAATTAACTATTTGCAACCCTGTGGAGAACACAGAAAATTTAGTTTCGCATCAGCAACGTACTAGTTTAAAAATAAAAATAAAACTGCGATAGCTGCAAAAATTGTTCTTTATGTAACGCCTTTAATGGCCGCATGCGCAAAAACTTCACTTTTTCAGCCTTAATTCTAGTACGCTACTGATGCTAAACGAAAAATCCCATACAAAAATGTCATGACGAAATCATAAACGAAAAATTTCGTTCTGTGGTACGCTGTTCGGCCAACGAAATTGATGATTATACCAGATCGCTTTGACAAGTCTCCACTCTATTTTCGCACAGAATTAATTGCCCGGACAAATAATTGTGTGCGGAAAATGACATTTGGGTTTATTCGTGTTTTTTTTTTTTTGTTGTTACTTTCATTACAGCATGGCTCTTGTTTGATTTTTTCGTTAAATTTTGTTTTATTTATTTGCAATTTGTGGAACTCTCTATGAATATTTGTTCACAGAAAAATTTCCGTTCGCATCAGCAGCGTACTAGGCTTTAAAATGTTACAATTAAAATCTAGTATATACTTTATCGTGCAGTGAACTGTCTGTGGAGAAAATGATCATTTGTCATTTTTAACTGGTTCACACTTATGAATGCGTTGCGAACGTTTGACGTGCCTAAAATACCTAGCTCAAAACTATCAGCTTCCCCAAAGTTTTGCCGTGCATTTTGCTCCGGAATATGCTCACCGCTTGTGAATGAAAACTCTCCACTTTGTTCTCTACACGGATTCACGAGCCCGTTCACATCAGGTCATCAAAAAATTCAAATTTTTATATGGATTAACGGTATGATTCACAAGTATGTCTAGGCTTGAAGATGAAAATATAAAGTGTACTTCTAATTAACAATGTTCCGCTTCATCAAAAACGTGTCGCCCTAGACAGTTTTATGTCATGGTAAATCCGCTTTTGTAAACAAGGAGTACCTACTTACATATATTTTTGTACATATCGGTGAATCGTTTTGGTCTTGTTGTGCTTGGTCTTATGGCCTAGCTGAGTTCGCGGCATGGAGCGTATATTTTAGCATTTCCGTGTGTGTCTACGGATAATTAAGACATCAACCAGCATACTTTTCACAGCAGGCGGGCGGTGACGGCAGCGGCTGCAACTGCAACTACGGCAAAACGACGAAGATCGACGCGACCGTGTGGAAAGGCCGCCCTTGCAGTTGTTGTTGCTGTAAATGTTGCCGATTTATGTTAAGATATATGTATGTATTTATGCGGATGTATCGGTAAACGCCCGCAGCTTGAACAACATCAGAATCTACTTAGAGGAGAGGCTGGGTTGCTGTACTGGTCGACATGGCGGCTGAGCGACGGACGTTGCGGCGGCCGGCGCGGTGCGTTGGAGGACGTATGGATGGTTGGCCTACACCGAAATAGCTATAAATGCTTTTGTTCGAGTTTCGTTTGAAATTATTTTTTTTTTTTTTTTGAATTGTTGATGCTGCGAAAACCTTTTTTCTCCTCTGTATTTTTGTTTTGTCTTTTTTTCTTTCTCCTTTGTTTTACTTCTAAGAATTTGTTTTAATCTTTCCTCGTGTATTTCCACAAATCCAAAATTATAGACCTGGCACGTCGTCGTCGACTACAACTCAATTCGGCTGAACCGATCACACAGAGCATTGTACATTGTTTGGGATCACCAGGTAGGTCTTCTTCGTCATCCTTCCTATATGTACATCAGTGTGTTCAGGTTGATCATCTCTCATTGGTCTTCTGTCACAATTCTTTTCTTGAAAATTCATTTTTTTCTTACTTTCTGTTAATTTGTTCTTCCGAAAATTTGTCGGAATTATCCATGTTGTCGGTGGTCTTTGTTATTAAGATATCGAAAAAGAATTTTGGTGGTTGTTAACACTTCATATAAATGTACATATACGTAGCCAAAGAATGATACATTAGGGGCCAACGATATGTATACTTGGATTTTGGGAAAAGGAAATACCTTTGTTATTTGGCAAACGATTTTGTATGAATGTTCCGTGACGGAAGATACCTTATACTGTTACTACACTGACCACTGAAGTTGTTGTCGTCATGGTCGTAGTCTCTACCTGAGTTACAGCAATTGATGTTTCAATAAACAGACATTTCAGGATTCGATTATCCACAGGTAGAAGACCAACACGACAACAATGATTGCATATCGAATCTTTTTTCTTAAGAAGAAATAACCTTTTATTTTTTTGTTTTTTTCATTTCGTTTTGCAAAAGAAACTTAGGTAGGTATGTTGCCTACCATTAAATAACCGTAGATAATTTGTTAAGATGATGATGATGACATAAACGACTAATATATATTTTTTAAATGTCTCAATTTTCATGGGAAGAACGACTTTGAGAGGATGGGATATTAGACAATTTATTGGAACAATTTTATCAAAAAAAAACACAAAAAAGAGCTCAATTCTGTACAAGGAGGTTTAATTTTTCGAACAGATGGCTTTGACTAGTTACAGCTGGTAAGGTTGACGAACTCCAAAGAGTTCTTGCTACTAAATTGTGTAAGGACCACAGATCTTTTTTTATTGTTTTTGTTTGAGCTTTTGGTTGTCATTCATTTAAATGGTTTTATCTCTGTGAGAAAAAGAATTTGCCATCGGATTATAGAGAATGGAAGATCTCACATTTCGATAGCTTCACGTCAGTTAGCATGAAATTAATTTAAAACGTGGAAACTTAATGTGAAGTTAGGTAATAAAATAGCAATATGTAGGTATTCAAATTTGATAGAAAAATATTTGCAGTTACAAATTCCTTTGTAGGTGCAAAGGCTATCGCTACAATGTATTTCATATCCGTAGAACTACATTTGTCTCGTGTGTTGTGTAGCTGTGTGGGGCATGAAATATATGGAATGACAGAAACACGACTTGCCACAGCACACGAGACAAGTGTGGTTCCGGCTCAAGTGTTTTACTTTGATCATAGTATGCTGATAAATATTCACAAATTCCTAAAAAATACAAACGCAGTTAAATTCTGAAATGAAAAGTAAAAACACAAACATACCGAAATTTTATTTTTCAACACTGAATTAATGTTTCAGATAATTAATTCTGAGTGAGAAGATAGTGTACACTTTTCAAAATAATCGCTGGTATAATCATCGATTTCGCTGGTCGAACAGTGTACTGCAGAACGAAAAGCACAATGAACATTTTCGTTTATGATTTCATCATGTCATTTTTGTATGGGTTTTTTCGTTTCGCATCAGCAGTGTACTAGACTTTAACAAAGGAAATGATTTTCTATCAAAGTTTAATTTAATCGATTGGCGAGCCAGACAGCCTTAATATCTAGGAATTACACTTGATATTGAACTTTTCTTGAACAAACATGTTACTTTGAGAAATGCCACAAACGCCCTTATTATAGACTGGAGACTTACTGGTATATCATAAGACTGCATAATAAGTATCTTTAGATGGATTCACACCATGATGGTATGACCTATTAGGCAGTTGGAAGGCAAAAAAGAACCGAACTCATAATAACCAGAAAATCACCATAGAAATAGTACTAAGGCTAACATATACAAGGGATTACCGAACCACTTGTCGTAACAAACCTCATTTAGATTCTAAGAGATGGCATAATAAAACTATAACCTCGAATCGGAAGGGACTTTAAAACGGAGTAAAGTAGCAAGATCGAGCAAGTCGGTAAGACAAATGCCATCAAATGCAAGTGGCATACTGATGCATCGAAATCAATTGAAGGAACTAGACATAGAACGAAACTTTCCTTACCGCTATGCCTTTTCTAGAAAGAGGGAACTTCCATAAGTTAACGTGCAGAATGAAATCACTAAAAAAAGGAAAACATTGCCATCATGTCAGACATCCAGGCTGGATTCAAAGCACTTACTTCGTATACCATCTGTCCAAAACTGATAAGGGATTGTGGGCCAAACTTTTACTTTGAAGGTTCAACCAATAACGTTTTGTATACTGCATCAGCTTAAGGGGCCTCTTACTGGCCATCGTAAGCTTAGAAAACATCTCAATATTCGCAGACTAGTGACCTTATGAGGAGTTAATGCATTTGTGCACCAATGACATTAATATGTGGGGAATCACCACATAAAATAGAGCAGATTGTCCCCTCAAAAATGACTTCATATTGAATTTTGTTACAGAAAATTAACTGGAGAGTGAGTCATTTCATCCAGTTTTGGGTGTGGTGTACTTTGCGCAAAATATTACTTTGTCAACTCTTATATTATTCATTCTTAAGTATTATACTTCAGCCGCCATTTTGAAAAAAAATCATTCAACAAAAAATTCGACAATGCCTTAATGGGACTGGGATTATAGGATCTTCAACGTGAAGTAACTTCAATACCTTACTATGGTTATGGCCGCAAAATAGGTTTGTTCACGTTCAAAAGAAAGCGGTTTTATTTAAAAAAAAAAAATTTCATAAGGTACACAGTTGGAATTAAATCGTGAACATTTTGGGTAATGATTTCCTACGACTTTAAACGTTAGGTTTCTCAACAACTTTGTACCTATAAAATATATTACGATACTTGGTCATAAAGCACCATTCTGAACCAATCTGTCTCACCGATTCTATCAATTCGATTGTGGTCAAATTCCATTCAAGGCACAATTTCAAAAAACATCAATGACACGAGTAAGTGCTGAAAATGCAGGATCGTCATTTGATTCAGTGACACAATTCATTAGGCTTACGTATTGATAAACATTTGACCGCTAAAAATCGATTTGTCGAAATAAATGTTCAAAAAGTGAATCCCAGTTTTATCCGTAAACATTTGATTACGTGGCAAATTTGTTTGTACCTCGGTGTTTTTATTTAAATCCTGAAACTCTTTATTTTAATGGAGGTACCAATCTGTAAGATATTCTTTTATGTTGTTCCCCTAAATTAATGTTAATCCATTTATATCGATCTTCTAGGAGGGCGAAAGTTCTTTTATAATAAAGAAGCACTCCAAAACTCGACTTTCAACCTCAAACACACAACAATAATCCTCTTTTTCTCTCTTGAAAACCGAAATCAATTAACAATTAGACATTTTCAATTGGATGCCGTGATGCCAATTCCGAATCGAATAATAAAATAAATTATTTCCGTTTCTCCGAAAACTCAATTAACTTTTTTTTTTTTGTTTAGCCACAGCCCACACATACACTCACTTGAAAGATATGTTCCACAACTTAACCAAAAAGGAATATTAAATAAAAAAATTGAACCCTCTTGAAAGCATATAAAAACCAATCAAATGACAGTTACTATTGATTGCCGAAGAATATACATATATAAAATACAACAAAAAGAGCAAACTTAAATAAAGTATCTTTCAATGCCGTGTGTGGGGTGAATGTAAAAATTCAAGAAAATCCCATAAAATAAAAATTTCAAAAATAAAAAAATGTCTACCTACTCTACTACTCAATTCAACTCAACGCGAACGCATGACAATAAAATTGATAGCCATCTTCTTGGGTGGTACCCTCAGCGATTTTGATTGAACCTCTATAATCAACAACAGCAACAATAAAATCGAGACCACCCAAGACCAAGACCGATCTGACTGAAAGACAGTATAACTATATACATCCATATAAACAATGCTCGCTAAGTTGAATTGTATTTAAATGTTTCAAACTGTTGGCTGGTTTGTTTGCTTGAAATTGTTTCGTATTGCAAAAAATACTTTCATGTTTTATCTGCCTGCCGCTGCTCACATATGTGTACCATGGAACTATCATTAAAATGAAAACAATAGGCCAAAAGACCCCCCACATGACATCTGTCAAAATATTTAGCGCACTGAATATGCCAAATGATTGCTGCTGCCAAACGTCTGTTATACACATGTTCTTAGATAGTAGGTTTCTCTTAAGCGTGCATATACACACGATACGATGTATACAGATGCCCGCTCGCCACCGCGCCGCCGACCCCTGCGCTGTGCGATCATTTTAGGAGCAAAGTTCTGTTTGTTTTTTGCTCTATTTTTATTTATATTATTTTTGCTGTGGGAAAAAACACGAACTAGGTTCATACATACCTACTACCGAACCGAATGGATGGGACCACCCAGGCTACACTCTAGAAAAGTATACCAAGTCGTTTGAATGTCTATCGTCACTCGGCTCTGCAGGCCACCACCACCGCATGCCGCCATAAAAAATTTAGTTCAAAAACTTTACGACCGTCTAAGTAAGAATTTCACATTATATTCTACAAACTAATTAGAATATAATGGGTTTACGTACGGAAAAGAAAAAGAGGGAACAAACGCCAAAATGTAAATGATAAATGACGTCTAACGTCATGTTGACATTAATGGCGACCTTACATAATTAAGACTAGAACTGTCAAACATCAAAAACAATAACAACAAAAAAGGGACACAAATGTCTATTTCGGATTTTGAATAATTTAAAGTGGGCAAACAAAAATATATGTACGAGCATAATGCAATGAAATTTTATTAGATATCATGCTGTCTCTGTCATTCTTTCTTAATGTCTTAATGGTGATCGACCAAAAGGGACCACCAACATTGACGAGACAAACAAAAATATTTCAGAGATATTGATTCTAGAGTGCAGAGGAGAGTTTGCAGCTGCTGTTGTTCTTCGTTCATATAGAATTTTAATACTTCATGGAGTAGAGTTAGAGTGTAGTAGTTATGCTGTAATAGAGAGCACAGCGACAGCATATGGGGATAATGATGATAATGGTCCCTTTGGAGGAAGATACAACAACATAATACCAAACTAAGAAATAAGAGAAAAATAATACGAAGACCGAAAAAAATCAAAGATTATATTGAAACAAGTGCGAAAGAGAGAGGGAGAAAGATCAAGAGATCTTTCCATGGGATGCCTTTACCTATACCAAACCAACATAACATCTTGTCAGGAAGAAATAAAATAAAAATAAAAGAGGAGCAAAATTGACTTGATGGGTAGCATAGTAGCAGAAACTATAATGTTGGCCTTTCGGGACATCAACAACATCATTACGATGATCCCTCATTCTCATCATCATTAGGTTGGAATGGATATCACCTGTTGTTGTTTCGGATCGGTGAAACGGAATATTCTGGAGAATATACTTATGTAGGTATATGTTTTCGTTATGCAAATACCTATTTTAGTTGTGAGATGAATCAGCAACAGCTTTAAGGGGACTCGATAGTAGTGAGAAAGTCAAAACGATCCACTTTAATAGTTGTTGTATAGAAAAAGTGACACGTAAATTTTTTTTTATTAGTTCTAATAATTTCTCAATTTGTTCCAATTCGGTGGGATGACATAATGTCCATGGACCTTAAGTCTGCCCAAACGGTCATAAGGTCCATGGACATTATGTCTAGACATAACGTCCAATCCAAAACGGTTATTAGCTCCATTGACATTATGACCAGGTCAAAGTGCAAATAGACCTTATCTCCGTTTAAAAAGGACATACTGTCTGTTTGGACATTATGCCCGTTGAAAGCAGACAAGGACACAATGTTCATTTGGAAATATTGTCTATTTAATAATGTCCATTTGGACATTATTTCCGTTGAAAGCAGACTTATAGTCCATTTGAAAGAGACATAATGTCCAAATGGACATTATGTCCGTTTAAAAAAAAAGAACGTCCTCTAGGGCAAAATGGCAAGACATTTAACGATGATAAAAAATTAAAGTTTGCCAAAGAATCCTGCGTTTCACAAGCAAATTCAAGAAATGTTCACAGATTAAGATATTCTTAAAAGTTTTGGGACACCCAAGTATTCCATAGGCGAGAAGATTTATGCGGGAACAATAATTCTAATGTTAAAATGCAGCCAATTCGCCAATCCATTCAGGCTCTGGCATCTAAATACATGTGCATATATATACATTATAAATGCACGTACGTACAGAGTTGTATATGTACACAACATAAGCAATTGCCCAGAGGTAGGATCAAAAGTTTTTCGTTGGGCGCCATTTTTTCAATTTTTTTTTTTTTTTTTTTTTCAATTTAAAATATTGCCAGAGGCATTTTTCCCAACTATTACAATTTCTCATTTGTAGATTCTTTTAACCCTAAAGGGGACATTTGGTTGAAAGCTCGAAATGGCGATTCTGATGGTCTCAACCAGCTATTCGTATCATAAACTCATTTCAATTTCGAAATATAATCTTTTGAAATCAAATGATGGCATACAAATCTACCCCTTTCCCATTTAAATTACCAAATTTTATATGGTCCCAGACTATTCCCGTTTAATATGTGAATGAATGACAATGACAAGTCAGAGCGGAAACTAGTGACATTAAAAATAAAAAAAAAACAAGATACAAATACAAAAAACAAAAGCAAAAACCTAACTAAAAAAATTTCCATTCATTCTGAAAACATCCTCAATTGAATACAATCGATTTTATTTGCCTTTTTTCGTTTTTGCTGTCGCTACATTAGTATGTGCGCCTCGTTTTTTGAATTTAAATTTAGTTTGTATTTTTATTTAAATACTCTAGGTAGCAGGTACATCTACAGCTTTACCATCAAGTTACCCAACTTTTTGATTTTTCTTTTGCATTGACCTTGATTTATATTCGAATAAAAATGGAAGTGTATGCAAAGAGAATTTGTTAACACACTCTGCAAACATCATGCATTTTGCTGCTTTTTTTTTTTTTTTTGAATGTTTTTTTGTGCAGGTTTCTGAGACGAAAAAAAGGCAAAGTAATCTCAGAAAGCAAAGGAAGAGGAACTCCTCAACGAGGAATTGCTCGTCGTTATCGCTGTCATCATCATTGTCGTCTTCATCGCTGTCGTCTTCGGAGCTGTCTCCCACATTGATAAACATCTAAGGCACAGGCGAGTGCATCCTACATACACATGTTTGTATAGGCTTGTATATTCGTTCCACACCAAACCCAACCCATATATTTTATTATGGAATTCACTTTGATCTACGTGCACGGAATACGTAACCTGTCATACAATGAATTTGCAGTTAGAAAATGTAAAATAGCAGTAAGTAATACAAAGAATACAAAACGACCGAAGAAGGAAATACCATATAATACACAAAAGTGTGCAGGCTCGACAATCACCTAACTATGCAATACACAACAACACGCTTGCGCTTTGTGCATTTCCGGTTTCCTGTTTCTCACATCATTTACCGCCGCGTTGCACTTATCAGAATAAACGCCCGCAAATTGATCAAATAATTACCGTCCTCGTCGTCAACACGTGAACCAACATCTTGCTACCGATGGGGATTTCGTTTACGGTCTTGAAGATTCGTTTCGTTTTATTTCATTTTATTTGATTTTTTTAAACAAACCCACATCAATGTCCAACAACAACCATCATGCCAAAGGGAAAAGATAAGAGGGCAATCATAAGAAAAACAGTTTATTTCGGCCAGCAAGAGAGACCTCGGAACAGATGAAGTTATTATTACTATTAACATTTCATTCTTCTTTTTCGTTGTCTACCTACAGCCGATCCTCTATCTCTTGACATAAATAATGATATCAAAAAAAAAATAATAATGCCGGAAAGCCCACAGATGAAGAAGACTCCAGAAAACCAGTGTTGCCAAATAGTTTGAAGGCGAGGTCGTGTACGCTAAATTAATTGTTGATTTTTTTAATTCTTCGTCAACGTTGGGCGCCATTTAGTTAAAACTACTTTCGATTTTTTAATGATTGGCGTCGTCATATTTGGCGTCAATTTTGTATCGATCTAATGATTTAATTAGATAAGATTTAATAGTTATTTTACTTAAAACTGATTGCGTTGATACGAAACTGTAATATTTTTGAACAACTTAAACACTAAGGTGATACTTTAACACACTCACTTACCTATGATTATGTTGAACAAGTTTATTTTTCGCCATATGCGATCTATTTGCGAAAGCTTATATATTTTAACATTTGTTTTTAGATCTTCAATTATTTGTAAAAATGTTGGTGACCAAAAATGTATTGATACTGGAAAATGATTCATAAATAAGCTTTACAATTTAAGCAGAAATTAAGTTGGTTCCACTTGGGCGCCATTTAGCTTAGCTCTTTAATTTTTTTATTTAGAATATTATGAGGCAAGAAATGCAAGAACAGTCCCTGGCAACACTGCCAGCCTCAAATACCCGTAATAAAGAAATTAAATTCGTTGAGGTAACAATAGCATACGAAAACAAAAAAAAAAAAAAGATGGAGAAAAACAAGTTCAAAATGTTCATGGTGGGCAGATAGTTCAAAAGCAAAGATCGCGCAACACGACAAAAAGAAAAAAAAAAACAAACACGAAATGAAAATTTCATTGAATACCTAGTGATCAAGACAAAATATATCCACGACTAATGCAACGTGGTAGATCTAGTACTATCACTATTTTCAAATATCCATAGCTATATGGCTGCTGCCAAGAATCACCTTCATTTTGTGTGCAGTCGGTATTATGTAGGAGAATAAAATTGTGGAGGCCGAAAGCAAGAAAATCATGGTGGTGATATATACCACCACAGAGCGTTGTTAAAACCTCACTTTATAGATCTATCTTTTGTTTGTGAAAATGTAGACCTTACGGCAAAACCAAGGAGAAGCTGGAATGCATTAAGGCGACGCTAACAACTTAATCCGGGTTCGGGCATTTGTATGGCTAACTATATAGCTGTATATGTAATAGAAATAATAAGGGGCATATAGATGGGAGTCTTCTATATCTAGGTAAATTTTCTTTAGGTGGCTCTGAGTTAACGGTTGGAAAAATGTAGGAGTTTAATGGGCAAAGCATTTGTAATTTCAAAGACTTCATAGCACATTAGATGATCTGAAAATGATTTTATGGTTTTGCAGAAATGGGAAAGGTTATTGATGCTTGGATAAGTAAAGGTGGGTTGAGCTATAATCAGATACAAATATCAGTTCTATATTATAATATGAACTTGTTGAAAATATAAACAAAGGTGTTTAATTTTTATCAAGTTTATTGATAATCTTGTGTTCTAAGAAGTTTTGTTAAGATATTATTATCGCTTCAAATTAATAGAACAGTTATTTTAGAAAATATACGCCCTGTGTCTAACGCCTTATCAATTGTCTTACTGCAACATAACTTATACGAATGATTAAAGTCTTACGTAATTCTTTTAAATTCTTTTGTCCAAATGTTGTCTGGCATGCTTACAGCAATGCTTGCGTGTAACTATTTTTTTCTTTCGAAACTCTGCAATGTTAAGCTATGAGAATGATAGGAGAAATATTGAACACCACCGCAATGTTTCATGTATTCTAGTGAAATAGCTAGTTGGATTCCGCCCTTAACACAATTCAAGCGTAATACTCCTTAGTTATGCCCTCGAGGTATAGAGATTCTTTCTTAGCCGCACTATATACCCGAATGTAAAATGCTTAACTCGGCATTATTTTACCGTGCCATTTTGATATTCAGAGGTTAAAACCCAATGTACATAGCTGTTGCTTCTTAAATCCTTCCTTATTTCCCTAACGCTAGCACTGTGTTCAATCAATTTAAGGGTAGTAGAAACCTCTTTAAAGTGTGAAGATTTTAAACGCATCTATTATGTGTTATAAATGTTTTTTTTTCAATGAAATGGGGTTTTTATCACTCCCAAAAGCCAATGAAAGCTGTTAACAGTAATATAATAATAGCCATGTTTTTTGAGAGAGTGACTAGCAAATCGGTAAAAGTTTTACACGGAAAACACAAACAAAATTCTCTATAATAATTTGTTTTGTTATTGTTTTGCGTGTAAACATTTTGCTGAGTTGCTAGTCACTCTCTTAAAAAACCCGGCTAATAATCAGCCCTATTTTGAGTTTCACCCGGAAAACATTTCGCCATCCATAGAACAGTACGATTTTACATGCACTACAAAAACAACATCGGCAGTAGCTCTACAGCCGATAAGAAGCTAAAGTAGAATCCTACCATGGATAGATTTTTAGCATTTATACGAGTTTCGCATTGGATAGTGTTTGTTTTGTTTTAGAAAATTGGTACCATTGATAGTTGAATTGAGTCTCGATGGATGTGTTCATGGAGTAGTTATAATTTTTAATTTCCATTGGACAGAAAAATCGATCTTTTTTTTAGTTGGCCAGTTTATATTAATAAGATCTCAAAAAACTCCCTAGTTTCATAAATATAAAAGCTATTTCTTTCAAAAGTTTCTTTCTTTTGCTATTAAAAAATGAGAATGCATTTGTGTGCACTCTTTTGATCAGTTATTTTCTGTCGCACGTCTAAAATTCCACCTATCTTTGCAGTTTTGTATACACCCGCTACCGTAAACGTGATTGAATCAGTAATAAGTTGGCAAAATAGGTTTTCATTTATCCTGCTAAAATGAACGCCATCTACTGCATGTCGGAAACGAGGAAATTTTATTTTGACTACAGTCTACGAACAAACCCCTTAGTGTTTTCTTTTACTTTGTGCCCTACCTTTGTGTCCTTCCTTGTGACTTTTTTCGGTTGAGAGTTGTTCAACAGTACCAAATGTTAAATTAAAAAAAACTAGGCTACGGTGGATGCGTTTTTTGGAAGTTTCTTACTGTACTATAATAGATTCCCAATAAAACACGCCTATTGAAAGCTGTGAAGAGTATTGGGACTGGGATTTCATAGGATTGATCAGAGAAATACAAAATAACATCAAAGTATTGAAAATTTCTACGAGGGTATTGTCAGACTTGTTTGTGTGTTTCAAATAGAATGTGCATAATTTCTTCATGAAAGTTTAGTTTTTCAATAGCAAAATTCTCCAAACAAGTTGAAAACAAAAGAACAGCAATATTTAATTTTTAATTACAAATTAGTTCATGTTGAAATCTTCCTTCAATTTCCAAATCACTAACAAAAATAATATTCTTTAAATTGTTAAATTTAATGTATCTTTATATCAACGGAAACAACTTTTGATTGGAATTTCTAATAAGTTTTCTCTTCAACGATTTTCTTCACAAACGTTTCTTACTTGTTATGACGTATTTCGAAATCATCTACAAATTTAAATTTGAATGTTGGAATTCATTTGGTTCATAGATAGTTCAAATTAAATCTCGAATATTCAAAACTTACCTATGTTTAATTTAATTAAAAAGCTCAAGTGTCCTTGACTTCAAGATGCGTTTCGGCTGTGTTTGACAGTAGGCTCATCAATTAGATGCTGTCAAACCCTTCTAAGACCTTTTGGTCGATGTGTACCGACTCTTACAAAAATCACAACATAAGGGTTCTTTTAATTTTATTATTCATCGAGAATTCGTTTAAATACGTATACTCATAGAAAACAAATAGACGTCATAGGCAGGTTATTTTATAATAACGAAGATAAAGAAATTTAGAAAATAGAATTACTACTGTCAACCTAAGCGAAATGCATCTTGGAGTTGAGGTCACATGATCTTTTTAATTGAATTATATTTAATCACTGCACTTAAACACAAGTAATTTAATTTTCAAAATGTCTTCATCTTCGTTATTATTACTCACATATGTATGTATTATCATGAAAATTTTACCAATAGTACTACATTTGTGCTATTAAATAATTTTTAAAATAAAACAAAAACGCTAATTAGATTGAACTGCTCTTCCAAGGTGGTCTGATACCATGTTCATGATAACATTCAAATTATCACGTGCATATTTTTGTTGTCTTAATTATATATGTATGTTTGAACAAAATAAACCATTAAAGTCAAATATTAGATTATTATTTAAAGCACCATAATTTGAGTAACTTTGAGATAAGAGACATCTATGTGTTTACCTTTTCAAACAAACAAAACAAGTCTAGCCATTATGTCCTATCTTTTGCTTCACAATCACAACTTGGGGTGCAGTAATAAAATGCAATAAATTTTTGTATAAAGGAAAATTTGTCGTAAGAGAGCAAACAAACTATTAAATCTTTTATAAATAATACAAAATAAACACATTATAACGAAGACACTTTTGAACTTATGTAGGTATGTACACTTGCTTGTTTATTATCAAATATTTGTCTTTGAGTTAAGTATATTTTCAAGAAAATTACAGGTTCTAGATAATATGTATGTACATTGTACATAGATATACATACGTATACCGGATTTCAATTTAATCATCAGTTGCTAGGTAGTTAAAGGCTAGGTGTATTTGTAGTACAATTTACGAATATATTTAACTTGGTTTTATTGACAGACATGTTTTTTTTTTAAGCTTTCCACAAACAGGGCATTCAAGAATCTAAGGTCTATGCAACACGACCTTTGCATTGCTAATCCATAATCCCTAAAAATAAATTCGATACGAGTAAACCCCTTCTGTTTAATTCTGAAATCGAATTCGAAATCGTTTTTCTCCTATCTTTAGAACGAACTGTCACTCCGACATGAATTGACAAAAAAAAAACACCTTATAGTGGATCTTTTCTTTTTGGTAATAAATACTTTTTGACAACTTATGGAATGCAAATTAAGGCGCAAATGTCAAAATTTAGTTTTGAACAAAAACAGATGACACTGTTTTTCTATAAGTAAAAGTAGTATAGATGGCATTAGTTTCTATTAGAAAAAATACTTGCATAGGCTAAGTGGCAACGGATGACCTAAGGAATAATTATTTGTTTTTGCTTCTTAAGCCATTAAGCAATGCTATCGCTTTTAGTCGGTGCGGTGGAACCACCTTCAATGCAACATTTTTATAGGAATGACTAGCGGTCCATTTATGTGTAGTAGTAAATCAATGGTCGTCGACGTACGGAAGTATTTGGACGGACTTTTAAACATAAAGAGTGTGCGCATTTTAGAAACAGGTATTGGGCCTGAAACGAATTTAGAGTCGAATTTATATTAAAGTCTAACAAAAAAATCTAAGCTGAATTCGGCTCTGAATTCGTACTTAGGGAGGTTGTTCTTCTTCAAATCAGATTAACAAGCAACAACTATTAGCTTTAATTGATAAAGTTCGGTACATATACTTTTACTAGCAGTCTTATCAATAATTGCTTTGTTTCATAGTTTTTATGAAACTGGTATTAAACTAGTTCAGCTTAACCTCTGGAGAAATTCCCTCTATCTGAGTGAGAATCAGCCCTATTCTGCTATTTATCGGGCGAATTAAGCTTGAATTTTCACTTGTATAGTACAGTCAACGAAGGAAGTTTACTTGCAAAAAATAAGGCCCTCTGGATTATTTATGGGGGGTTAATGGTATCCCTCTTTAGATTTTCTGGAATATTGGCACAACCTAACATGTTAGATAAAAAGTCTATACTTCTTAATTAGAGACAATTAAATTGTCTACAAAAAAAAATTGTCTGTTTTTTCCAGGTAAATTGGTCAGAAAACATTCAATATCAGGTTTTTCAGATTTGTTGACTTTTCTACCCCCCGCATCTCCTTTATAATTGACCCTAGAAAAAATGTGAATATATCATTTTATAGACAATTTAATTGTCTCTTATTAAGTAGTAGTATAGACTTTTCATCTTACATGTTAGGATGTGCCAATAAACACGAAAATCCAAAGAGGGGTACCGTTACCGAGGGTACCCACCCTCCTCAGTTTAGCTCGCGGCTCTGGGCTGGAGACTTTGGGTATGTTATACCTGGGGGTAACCCCTACCATATTTAAAAATAATCCAGAGGGCCTTCTTTTTTGCATTTATTTTATAATTTTGAGTCTTCGTTGACTGGGCTATGTAACTATTCTGTTATTAATTCAAGTGAATGAGGATTTACGTCGGCAATGTTGGTAATACGGTGTGGTATTCTCTTATTTACGTGAACGGACTCATTCTATACAATTCAGATCCGCACATAAATTGTTGCGGGTTTTCAATTGTTGGTTGTGTGTCTGCTTAGTGCTTGGAAAAATGTGAGTAGAATCAAATTGTTTGCTTAATTTAGAATATATATTTTATTTGGAAGTGGAAAAACAGCCCAAAACTGTCCATATTTCTTTTTATTTACTTTTTAATAAAATAATCTACCAAAAGAATTTATTGAAACTTCTTAAGATTTTCAAATGCACAGGGTACAGCTGTTTGAGTGAATGTCAAATTGGCTTTGGATAAAGTAGTTCACCCGACGGATAGCAGAATGGAAATACAGGGCGAAAGGGAATCGAATTGGTGAATCAAATCTACGGTTCACGGGAATAGCAGAGCTTTTAAGCTACGACCTGAAAGAGGAGTTCAAATTTCAATTGAGTTATTCTTTTGTTTGCTGACTCTTTGGTTTGAACTTATATACTGCTCTTTTTTTTCTTTAATGCACATAATAATTCCATGACCAAAAATTAGGGTTGGCTACGAAATCTCGCACCCGAAATCTCGCAATACGAAATCTTGCAATTACAGAAACCCGCTCTTCATAATCTCGCAATTACAAAAACCCGCTTTTTATAATCTCGCAAGTACAAAAACCCGCAAACTAAAATCTCTAAAACTAAAATCTCGCATTAAAAAAAACAAAGGACTTGAATAAATTACGTTATACAAGGTTTTTCGTTTGTGTATGTTGTCAGTTGGTGTGCTTTCTGTTTATGTGCAATAAACAGTACATTGAGTGGCCCGCTTCGCGGGTTCAAGGATTTTAACTAAAAATAAAGGAAACGACTGACACCAGGAGGGAATGACAGGAAATGAGAGGTTTAGATTTGACATTCCAAATTCAAAGGGTGTGTTCAATTTAAAATTTGATGGCAGCATTCAACGGTCGTTTCACTTATGCGTAGTTGAATAAGTGAAAAATGTTCATTAAGTTAAAAAAATTTGTTTCAATTATCCGCGTTTGCAATTAAGTGGAGTTCAGTTATGCGAAGCAGTTTTTGTGAAAAATTCTCAAAAAGGCTCCGGAGTAAATTTCTTGTTTGTTGTTTCAGATAACCGATGTTTGGAGTTAAGCAGAACGCAGTTAAGTGGAGTTGACTGTACTTAAGTTTCTCAAAGAAACAAACTTGGAGGAAGAACTATAGAATGAGCGATCTCATCTAGCTCTAGACGAAGCACAATAGATCTTAAGGTAGTAGTATCTATATTTTTCATTCATTCATTATGTTCTCAGTATACTTTCTACAGTGGATCACACCAAATTAAGGAAGAAAAACAGTTTTTTTTTTTAAATCTTGGACTGCATTCTTCAAAAAAAAAAACTGATAGAAAACTATCCATTTGAGAATTTTTGCACTAAAAATAAGACTGCTTACATTCCGGAAACAAATTTGAATTTGATCATCTGCTAGTTTTTCTCCTGAGAGCTTGCAGTATTTTTGTTGTCAAGTGGACACATAATTTTATATCTGTAGATATTGAATCTAAAAAAGGGATAGTCAGAAAAATTCAACTAACTAAAGTTGTGATATTATATTTTGATTATGTTATCTTTTCCAAAATAGAACGCTCATCAATACAAAAAAAAATACAAAGCACGTGCATACTTGAATAATTATACTATACTACCTTTACCTAAGCACTAACCATTTCAAATTAGTTCTGTTGAATTTTATGTATACCTTACCTCACAATTTTATGTGTGTTAACATGACAGTTTTAAACCCCAGCACACATTATAAACTTCAAAAAACAATTATTATGCTACCTCCACGGCCGGCCCCATGTTCGAGTTTCAAATGCTAAGTTGCTAACACCATTTTTGCCTTCGCTTATTTGTCAGCGAGCCAGTATAGTCGTTGTTGTTGTTTATTTAATTAATTATCTGGTTTTTGCTTTAATTTCTCCCCGGAGATGTATTAATTCATTTTGACAGCTTAATGAATGAATTCCTTGTGTCCAAGTCAAATATAAAAAAAATCCATCATCAAGTAGTTTCTAATAAATCTCCATGCCACCCGCATGCTATAGCGTTTGAACAGATAAAATTTCTCTCCAAGAAGATAGATATGTTTACCTATTGCTTTAGTGCCCATTTTTTTCATGTGTGATCTATATGAAAACGTCAGTCCCCCAGAAGAAAGATTAAGAAAATAAATAGTAATTTCCCTCTCAGATCGCGTCGTCCGTGCTGCAGTGCCTACATTTCTTTTGAAGACCCCCATTTTCATTGAATTGTACATTATGAATGCGTAAGTTTATGCGCTCAAGAGATCGTGAAAATCGCGCGCGCCGCCACCGCTAGTCGCCAGTTCGCTACCACCAAACAACAGAGGGACAATACAAAATAAAACAAAAAAACAACAACAACGAAGAGTTATGGTGCCCCAATCACTCTATCTCATTCTTTCTTCTTTTGGAATGACAATTTGCTCCATGGGTGGTCGCCATCATCGTCATTGCTGCCGCCGCCGCAGCGGCCGCTGTTGCCTTCGCCGCCACCGCGTCGTTATCTTATTTTCGTCTTTTTTGTTCTCAATTGATATTGTTGTTGCTGTCAGTGGTGTGTGGTGAAGATCTACCCCACCACAAGTCCCTCTTGCATTCTCTTTCTACATTTCAGTTTCGGTCTTCGGTGTGCCAAAAGCCAGGGCATTTTCGTTTGATTTGGACATCTATCATTCAGGTTTTTATTTTGTATATTATTCTTCTTTTTGTTGTTGTTGTTGTTTTTGTTGTTTCGCTGGTAGATCTTTGGGGTCGTATGACGATGGCGATCGATTGTGAGGTCTGCTGAGTGCTGAAGCTGATATATTCACCACTCTAACGATCGTGGTCGCCACATTTTATACACACCACACCCCAGCATAGTATTTTTGTTAGCAATAGCATCGAATCGGCTCTTGCTTTAGAGAGTATGGCGATCTGTTAACTGGTTAACTGGTTTGCTGATTTGTTTTTCTTTTCAGCTTCGGAAATGGTGAGTGAACTGGTGGGTATTGTATCTTATCGCGGAATTTAATGACTCAATTTAAAATATAAAGACATTCAATACAGGAACATTATATAGGTAAATTAGCCACGGCGAGCGGTGCGGTGTGCGGGAAGTTGCGTATGGTGAGGATGATAACGATGATGATCATGATAATGATGAAGATGAAGATGCACAGGCACACATGCGATGTGGTGTGCTATAGGTACAAGAAGTGTGTTCAGACCACAAATTTTAAGTTTGAATTTCATAGCACGTGAAAGGTTTTATTATTTTGTAATCAATACTTTGTGTGGCTTTTGGTTTGAACTTGACATTTTTTAAGGTGTTTTTTGTTTAAGGTGATATTGGAGACATTTTTTTTTTTTTTCTTTACTAGCGTCTCCTTTGGGGATATGTAGGTATACCTATAACTGTTGTGCTTTTTTGTGTAAATTTGATTTTTGAATGTATTGTCAAATGGATTGTTATAGGCATGTTTCATTGAATATATAACTTGGAGAATTCGATATAAAGCTTTATAGTATGACTGTGTTGGCATGACTTAATTTACAACCTTAATACCTACTCATTTTATTAACCAGACTTGTAAAGTAAACAAATAAGGGTTTGGGATTCTGTTACTTCAAAAAAATTCTCTTATCATTATACATTTGGCGTTTTTCTTTTTTGGCTCTAAATAAACCTCTGAGCAGAGGCTGAGCGATCAGGGCAGAGCTCTGAGCAGATTATGATCAGAGCCCTCAGACTTATTTATGAAACACATTTGAGCACTGAACTGTCATTTCATGGGTGTGTTACTAAAATACATTTTTGTTTACCTGATTTAGACGGGCGACTGTCCTGGGAATCCATTTTTAATTTTTTGTATTTCTTTCGCCTGTCAAAACACTGAAAAAAAGTGAAGTTGGCTTCGCTCAGCGTTTCGCTCGATTTGCTTGGTCATTTTATTCTGAGCTAATCGATCAAGCTGTGAGCTAGCTGAGCTAGCTTAGATGGAAAAAAGAAACGCAATTTTTGAGCTCTGATATGTCTGAGCTAAAAAAAAAAACAAAGAGTTTTTGTTTGACAGTTTCGTGATCTGCTCAGAGTTAAAAAAGAAAAACGCCAATTATTATCAATGTAAGTGAATCAGTAAGTTTATTGTCTGGAATGTTGATGTTCAACCCGAACAGAAAGGCAATACCTATTATAACAAGGGAGAATAGGGCACCTTTGAACACTTTTTGGTTTGGAGTCTCCTAAAAACCAGGATGAGTTAGTGTCATTTATTCAAATAGAATTAAAGTACATTTTAAATTGTTTATTTAATACAATTTTATAATGAGTTTTCATTAAAATGAAAATAAGGTCGCTGGTGTTCAATGGTTCCTGCTAAGTGGCGCAGTTGTGAAATAACCTTAGGCACCGCGAAGTCTGCCGCAGATTTCGGAGACTTAAATTAAATTCCAGAATCCAGTAGTTAACTTCTTTATATTGTTTCATATTGGAGACTAAGGCCTCAAAAAAAAATAAATTTAAGAACATTGAAATGAGTGTTTCGTCGTGAATGGTGAGTTGAGTACGGGTGTGCCGTAGTCATGGTGATACCGGTGTACATTGGTTTATGTTTTCTGAATACACACTGAGAGGGAACACTTTATTAGACCTAGTAAGTGAATTAAATAAAGGTACTCAATAAGCATTCATGTTCATATTTATAGTACCTGCGGTTGAGGAAAGAATCTCCATACTTTGGCTCTAGACTAAATATATGGGCATTCGTAAGAATCCTTTATCATAATGAAAATATTTAAAGGGATAAATAAAACTTACTATTTCACTGGATAGTACGTACATAATTATAAAATTAGCGACAAAGAATGGGACACTTTAAACGATGGGATATAGATATAGTACTCAAGAGACTAAAACATTTTGATTATCATTCTGGTTTCTATAACTTGTGATACACTTTTCTGAATTATCTACATAAATATAAAATTCAATACTTCTGAAAGAAGAAAGCTAGAGTTTTCTGAATTGTTAGCCCTTATATTGTCAGATCCCATAGAGAAATTAAGTAAGAGGGTCTACCACGATATCTAGAAACCAATAATTCAGAAAGCAAAAATCCCGAAAGTAAAAATCTCGAAAAAATCTAGAATTGAAAAAATCTCGAAAACAAAAATCTAGAAAGCAAAATCTCGAACTACAAAAATCTAGAATGCAAAAATCTAGAATTAATATTAATTTTTGAGACAGTGGTTACAATTGAAGTGAACAAATGAAGTGTTGCTAGGAATGGGCTCTTATAACAACGTAAGTTTTCTTATTTTTTCTTTAATGGGTTAATTTATCATATAAAAAATAAGTAGTGAAAATTCTAACTCACTGCACAGAGTTGTGTCCTGGCATAGGAGGCTCAAAATTTGAGTTGGAAGGGCACATGTTCGACTTTATAAATTAATTGAAATTTTGGGTAATGGGACAATGTCAGGTTAGTTGTTTAGTTGCACAAATTCAGATGGCTGAGGAAACTAAGATAAGAAGGGAGTATTTTAAAAAAGAAAAACAGATCTTAAAAATACTGGACGAAAAAATAAGAAAAGAGTTACTTGCATATATACAGTGGTGGCGGCATAATTAAGAACGACATTTTTATAAAATTTTAAAATGCATAACTTTTGTTTGGGAAATCTGTTGGAGTTGAGAAGTGCGTCGAATTTCTTGTTCTGAAGATTTCTTATTTTGTAGGTCAGAAAGTAAATTTGATGTAAGAAGCCCTTAGAACAAGAAATTGAATCAAAAATACACTCTTAAGAGTTAAGACGGTACAGAGTAGAGGACAAAACTTAATTTAATTGGGGTAGATTGACTTGGCATGGTGTGGTCGATAAGTTAGAAAAAATGCTTGAATGGACCAGAAAGTTAATAAATACATTGAGGAACATGTTATGGAGTCTTATTCATTTGAAATCATGTCCATAAAATTTGTTTCAAGGGTGATAATGATCCAAAAAGTCCTCAGTGGATTGCTAAGCAGGTGTTTGCGTATTCAAGAAGTCATTTCTTAGATTACACCGTCCAAAGCTCGGGCCTAAATTCTATCGAGAACTTGTGGGGAGACATCAAGAGAAGGTTAAATTAAAAAAAAGACGTTTTGATCAGAATATTCTAAATATTGAGGAACTCTGATAGAGTACACCACTATCAAGATTCCATGCCTTACGCGAAAATATGGAAGGACTTTTGTTTTAAAATATAAAGAATTAAGCTTTTCCTACAATATATTCACATTAACATATTGAAATTTCAAAGATTTTCAAGGTTATGACAACCTTTTGTTTCTGTTCTTAATTATATTGCCAGGCGAAATAAGAGTTATTAATGTTTATTTTTTGTCTACTAATATTCTCACGCTTATATTTTTTAAACATTACTCAAAGTGTACCGTAGTTCATGGGCTATTAATAAAACCACTTCTGAACGTCAACAGATTTCCCAAACAAAAGTTATGCATTTTAAAATTTTATAAAAATATCGTTTTTAATTAGGCCGCCACCACTGTAACTCGAGTTTAAAGAACGTCATTAAACTTAAATGAGTTGTTTGTTATATTTTGACACTACTTATTGAACAGTTAATGTACGTTTTTGATATTTGTTATGTTGTGGTGTGTATATGTATACATACCCGCGTTTGAACTATTGAAATAGGTATGTAGGTATAAACAATGAAGGTAACTGTTTATTAAAAATTGAGTTACGAGCTGCCTGTCTGGCAACTGAACATAAATCGGTTTTAACGTTTGCCGGCTGACAACGCCAAGATACCGTTTTTTCGAGAAAAAAACATCCATTTCAGTTATATCGAAGGATCTTCTATAGGTACTCAAAATACTTAAAAGGAAGAAGTTTCTGTTTTAAAATGGCTTTTTGACAGGTATGCTTTTTTCTTTTAGCAGTATTTTACGGTCATTAATATTTATTCAAAAATTAAATCATTGATCAAGAATGACAAGATGGCAACCCTCCGAGCATCTCTTGAGGTCTGCATTTCTCTTCTGTGTTTTTCGGAAGAAACTTCAAAAGACTTACACTGATTAAGTTTCAAACATTCTCCCAGCTATCATCAATCACTTAATTCTCTGTCTGCGACAAAACCAAAAAATTCTCAACACTTAAAAACAAAACAAAAAAAAAACAGAACCGAAAAGAAGAAACAACACTCCTCAATGTCGTGAATATAGATATCAATAAAAGGAGCTCTTACCTTATCTATTTGATCGAGTGCAACATGTGCATCCACCCAGCTCGTCCTTATATAAAGATCCGAGAATAATTTCTCGTCGACGACGTCTCCATGTGTGTCGGGAACTCTGGGCAAAGTATCCATTGTGGGCACAACCATTTTTTCTCTCTTTAAAATCTATCTAATTTATGTATAGGTATATTTTATAAATTCTCTTTTTTTTTTTTGTTATTTTTCCCCCCGTGCAATGTGTAGACAATATTTGTCTTTTCTTTTTGTTTTGCTTAAATAAATATTTATAACTTAAATATTTTTGTCATGTTTAATATTCACTGTTTTCATTGTGCACTATTTATCATTTTTTGTTGTAAGAATAAAACTAAAGAACTTTTTCTTTAAAAAAAAATTACATTTTATTCTTCGGATTGAATTTTTTCATCTTTCACATTATTTGCTTCACTCACGTTTATTTTTGTTGTTGTTATGTATGATATTTTAATTTGTGGTGCTTACTTTCATGTACATGACCAAATTAAACCGATTTTTTAACACTCCGCGAGATTTATATTCTTTTTTTAATTTCTCAATTATCTTATATTCTTACAAATTTTTGTATCTATTGCGAGAATAACAAAAATATATGCATATCTTTGAGATACTATGAGAATCAAAGTAACCGAATCACGGAGCAAGAACGATAACGGTGTTACTCAAGCAAGGATCAACGACAATCTGGTCGTAGTCGGTGCGGCGGCTGTGATCTAGAGAGCAAAAGATACAAATTCGAAAACTAAAAATGCACACAGATACTATGAATCAATTGAAGTTTATGAGAGGAATAGTTGGTGTATTGGGCAAATGAACACGCACATTTATACAAATTTAACGGCCATTTTGATTTGGCAATGTAGTGAAGTTCAAATGTATGCTAGTGTTTGTTAACATTTCAATTAATGCTCCAGGGTTCATCGAAATGATGGAACAACGTACAGGGCGCATGATGAAGAGGCTCGCCTCGATTTCTGGTAGCGCTGAAAAAGCAGAAGCAGCAGAGTGAATTCAAATTGAAATGTCTTCTTGTGTATGTCTATCTATTTCGGAGCGGAGGGGATTTAGACTTTTAAGTGTAGTAGGTATGAGTTTTTTGTTTGTTTTCAATATTGGCTTTGGCGCATACAAAGGCACAACGAGAGAATAATCTAGATTAAGAGCGCGAAAATTATTATTTTACAGTTGTGATTAAAAATGTTGATAAATAAATGTATATAAATAAATTGGTGTTTAAAAAAAAAAAATACTGTTTTAAATTTCTTTAATTTTAAATTTAAAAAAATGTTATTTTTGTCTATCTACATAAGTAACTACCTACCTAAATAGGTAAGTCTAAATAAAAATTTGTTTGAATGTAGATATGTATATGTAGCTATGAAAAGTAAACCTAGGTGTAATATTACATAGGGTGCTTAAGGGAGTTGTAATGTAAACGTTTTAAAAATTAAACTTTTAAACAATTTTTTAAATTGAAATGCCTACCTGCTTGATTACAACATTTTAATTAAAATTAAAATAAACTCGCGGTTTTAATTTAAAAAAAAAAATTGGCACACCGTCCGCCATACATCATCATTGCATTCACTGTAATTATAGTCATAAAAAAACTGGATCGGTTTGCTTCAAATTTGTTACAGAAAATAGTGGTGTTATTTTCTAGAGAAGAAAGGAGAATAAGCAAAAATATATTGGACCTAGTCTACCTAGTGACCAGAAACCAGACCTATGAAAATGATTATGTACTATAGAGTGTACCAACGTATGAGTATTTTTTTTTTGTCCTAAATAATGGGAGTTGGCTAAAATAAGTGACCAAAAAAATAAGAAAAACACTGTGCAAATTCGAATAATCATAGAAACTGTTCTTTATTTTGTAAAATACTGCCTTTACCCCATGGTTTACAGTTTTGAGTTTATATTCCAAGATGCTCTTGAACTAAGCTATCCAACGTTGTATATCTCAATTGTGGGCACTAAACGGACAATTATTCCGATTCATAAAATTCGCAAAATCAAATAAAAAAAGGAGAATTTCCATACTGTTAAGCGAATTATTCGCCAACCATTATTATTCGCTATTATTGGCCATTGGTATAAAAGTTCCTTTATTTTGGTGTCTATTCAGTTCATCAAAACTGACCAATACTGTTATTTCAATGGAACACTATTGCAATTAATTTTTGCTCTAGTTGCAATCTTTGTTGCATATACTGGCTAAACCCCATGGTTTACAGGTTTGTGTCCATACAAAAAAAGATGTACTAGGGCTAAGCTTTCCAACGATATGTACATATATCTCATTTGTAGGCAATAGATAGACCAAAATGTCTATTCTCCTTTGGATTTTTTGTTTAAGTTCATCTAGAAAGGACTCAGTTTTTTAGTGCAAGAGCATCAGGGTTTTAGGGTAAGATATGAGTAGGGCTGGCCACGAGACGAGAAAAGTCTCGATCTGGGTCTCGCATGACGAGACCGAGACGAGACTGGCTTTTAAGCGACCTAGACGAGACTGTATATTTGGACCACAATTGAGAGTGTATAATAAATTAAAAAATCCGATTTCAGTTCAAAATTTATATTCTTCTGCATGTATTCGAACTATAATCGAAAATATTTCGTTCCAATATCAACAAGTTGGCCGAAAATCGTATTTTTTGGAGACGAGACCGAGACGAGACTTGATTATATGAGACCGACACGAGACCGAGACGAGACAGAACATTTTCGTTTTAACGAGACCGAGACAGGGCTTACAAAAATCTCATTGAGTCTCGTCTCGTGGCCAGCCCTAGATATGAGCTTTTGATTTGTTAAATTGTCCCGTATTCCTAAAATAAAACATGGCAAATGTCAAATCATTTATTTCTTGCATTGCCTTTGTCAGAAAATTTATATCTGAAATGTTCAGGCGTTCCCCTGACCAAAGTATTTTTTTTAAGTATGAGAAAGGGTTTAGTTTAAGTGTTAAAATGGACAAAATATTTTTTTAAAGTTAATAAAAAAACTAAACTTTTGTTTTCAATTCATATTGTTCGAAAAAAAACGTTCAAACTCAAAATATTAAACAAAATTAACGGTTTTTTTCAAAATGGTGAATGATGATTTTTTTTTTTGTTTGATGATGATATTCAACCGGTATTCAACCGGTATATTCAGTCAGCGGCATTCTTGTTAATTTTATAAGAAAGTTGGTTAATTTACATTTTTAATATTATAACCCGGCTGGAAAAATGTCCAGTTTCTGTCTAGTTTTGACATGGCACTAGCCCAGGAAAATCTAGGCGAGGAAAACTTGTCAAATATACGTCAAGCCCTTGCAAGTTTTCAGTAAGTAAAATTTAGACGAGGAAAATGTTTCATACTCTCGTGAGGTTCTCGCTAGTAAGATCTTGTTGGACGTTTTCGGCATCCTATCAGACTAAGCACTATCGTTATTGATACATATGCAACATTTTAACTAAACAAATTGAATCGATGAGTCGACAAATACAAATTATAACTTTTATTATAATTGATCAGTTTTGGTTTAAAAAAAAAAGTTAAAAATTTCACGCTCTTGCAAATCCTACCAAGATAATCATAAAGGTATTTAATTTTTAGAACATCTCTATTTTCAACCACCCACCCCCGCCAAAGGCTTTTTGAACTTTTCATTAAAATTAATCAAAAATAATAATTTACTGTCTTACACTATATTTACTTAATACCAGATGGTTCATCTCAAGTGGTTCATATCCGGTTGTTTGTGTGGTGCGATGTAGTTTAGATTAAGCGCATTTTTGTTCACGATACTAAATCAAATAATATGATAACAAGAGTATTTTACAAAAATGCCCAGTATCATACTAAATTTGGTTTAATATCGTATTAAATTCATAAAAATTTGCTCTATTATTTTTATTATTCAGGTTTTTATTTTTGGTCTGAGTTATTTTACTATCGGATCGCAAGCGATACTAAAATACCCTTTTTTAATGTTTCTAGCAAAAATATGAATAAATCTAGTTTTTGCTGGTCCGGGCCTAGAGTGGTTTTTCTGACGAGGCAAAAGGGTTCATAATCGACAAGGCCCTAGTTTTGGCCATTACTCAGCCATGCTAGAGCCTTGCCAGAATCTATTTAAAACTCTCTAGTGCCATGTCGAAAACTAGAATGTTTTTCTGCGCGAGAAAAGTAAATAACCTAGAACCAAAAGATTTAATTATGAACATTTTTACAAATAAGTTTTAACAATTTTTGTTGTCATTTTTTTATTCTTCAAAATTTTGAGTTTGAAAATTAACTTTATTTAAAAATAAAATAAAAGAAGAGTTTTTAGCTTTACAAAAACTTATAACACGCCATTTTTAGTACTGTCGTTGTTTTTTTTTTTTTTTTAATTTTGTCATTTTAAATAATGTTCTTTTTTATTAAATTGCCTCCTTCCATCTAAACGGGGGGAATAAATTCACCAATTTGATTGTTTTCTTGACTCAACCTATAGGCTCTAGTTTTTTGTGAAATCTCATGCGAATCACCCTGTATTTTAAAAGACATGTCCGGCAAATATGTATGTATCAATATCGGCAATAGGCGACTTTTTTAGTTAATTTTTTTTTACGAGTCCATTTTGTTATATATTGCGTCTTAGTTTTAAACCGATATGTGATGAAATAGGCTTGAATATTTTTTATTATGAGGGTAAAGGGCCAGAACAATGTTAATCCGGCCCTGCTAGTACTGAATCGCCTCTTGACTCGATTGAAACTCTGTGGTGTTTGCAAATCTTTAATTGTCAGGGTGATGTTTGAAAACTTAACATTTAACTCCGTGCGTCCACTATAGTAATAATTCATAGGTTACCATCTGGCACTTAAAAGTCGTTGAACTCGATTTAAAAAAAAAATCAAAATAAGAACCCTCACCTTGAACAAAATCAAAATCTTCTCCAATATTCGAGAGTTGAATGCACATAATATTTAGGTTCAAGTATATGAGTTTAGAAATAAATTTAAATATAAGTATGTATATAATTTAACACATCACTGCGATGTCTTATAGAAGATGCTTAATTTGGTAAACATAACAAGACCATCGCAAATTTCACACCAACTACCTTCTTCAACAAGATCAATCTCAAATTAGTTAAACAAACAATATTCAATTCATTTAGTTATTTTAGCAGCTACTGTCTTGTTATTGTTTTCGTTTCTACTTCTTCTTCAGTTCATGAGATTCCCCTTCAGCAATGTTAAACTTGCCTTAACGATTTTTTGATTTTTCTTTTTAAATCGCACTCTACCACAATTGCACAATCTCGATCCGTCCGTCATCGTCGGATTAAAAAAAACTCGAATTAAAATCTGATCACGCAATAATTATTGCTCTCTTACAAACACAACACCTTTTGTTATTATTCTCTCTCAAATAAACATTATTTTTTAGAGAGAACTAGAAAGAGAGAAATACGTTTAAAAAAAAGAGAAATCGTCTTTTTACCAACAGTAAACGCTATCTGTATTAATAAACTATTCAAATTAACATTTTTTCACTAATACAACTATGGAATGATCATTTTATTCCATTGCAATCACTTTTATCGATGTGTGTATGATTTGAATGGCGAGGTTGAAGTTGGACACACACCACACAGCAAGCACTGGGGGACCACACACGTGGCTTCCGCAACGCTACACAACAATGTTTATCGTTTAGGAGTCATACCGCCCGCAGCCGCCGACGCCACTACGTTACGCCCGCCACCGTCGCGTCCGTCTGTCCAACCACCAGAATCAATCGAGCTGCCTCAGAATCGTCATCGCCCGCGTGACAGTGACAAAGCCATAATATGTGAAGGATCCAAGTGTATTGCGGCAATCAACAGCCAGCAGCCAAGAGAACCCCATTTCCATTGCAGCTACCTCTGTAAAATGGTTAATGTAGCGATTGATCGCGTACACACATTTATTTGCTGCAATAAAATCCCTCAACACCAATGGACTCGACATACCCTCAGCATACTCGCCGAATAAATTTTAACCCCCTGTGTTCATTTCGAATCTCGAAAAACGACTTGAAACTTTTCTGTACGACTACGAATACACTTTTAAGCGCGATCATCGGGAGTGAATTTGTACCTGAGAGAGCCTTAATATAGTTTTTTTTTTTTTTTTGTTTACTTCACTGTGATGTCTATCATGTTACCTGAAAAACAGCGACTTCTGCATCACCTATCAGGTGAAAGAGCAATAACAGCGTTAATGTCCAAGTTCGACAAACGCGAGTTAGTCCTTTTTTTCTCTGTTAATTTATAATTCATATTCATAAATGACTAGCCTGCAATGTAATAACTAGTGGATAACTTTTAACAAGCCGAATTAAGTGAACGAACTTCTCAAAACATACACGCGTATTTTCCAAAAGAACCGCTTCATACTTTCAAAATTCAATTAAGCCTACGTGTTATGAATTTTGTGAGAGACACATTTAAGTACCTTTTAGAATATTTCCATCACTTAATAAAGTTCTGGAAAGATATCATAAAACATACATCACAATTATGTTTATTAATAAGAAAAGTTTTCAAAATATCGGTGTTTTAAGGAGGGAATGATATGTTTCTATTAATACGGCTGTAAGGATTTTATGCTTAAAGCCAATTTCATAGTCATAGGAGTTATACTTAAGTGTGCAATACAGGGTACAAAATTAAAATTTTTGCAGTGCACAATAACTTGATAATAAGTTGCACTTAAGTCCCCCGTGTAGGACTGCTTTCACACAAGGAAACTGAGTTGCCGGCAACTGGAAGTTTGTTGGCGAAAAGGGCAAGAAGTAAGGGGAATGAAAAAAATCTCCCCGATCAACGATTGAGGAGATTTTTGCACATTCCTTCTCACACTGTCCGTAATGTGCGTTCAGCCAATAGACTTTATATGGAAACAAACAAAAATCTCTGGCGAATCAGTTTCCTTGTGTGAAAGCTACAAGGCAATTAAAGGAAAACGTCAAAAAAATCTCCAGCAACTAGTTTCCCTGTGTGAAAGGGGACTAGGGCACTTAACTGTCACTAGCTCAGACTGTACAAACTACAAAAAAGTATATGTAAAACATAAGTTCAACTTATTCCATTAAGTGTTCACTTTGAAACTGGCTCTTAATCACTTTAAATTATCCAATAAATATTCCAAACATAAAACTCTGTTATTGAAACTGAACGCAAGCTCTTAACTGGCGCCCAATTAAATGTAATAAATACATCCCTGAACATTTTGTTGTTGCTGATGGTTGATGGGGCAATGTGTGTTACCGCACCAAGGCTTTTCAGAGCCAAAAAATTGTAGATATTGTAAGCTGTCGGTAAGGAAGATAAAGAAGGCAAGGTAGGTGGGTTGGGTAGGTAGATTTAAGTGTGGGTGTGGTAAGCTGAGGTCTGAGGAGAAACGGTGACCAGTCAATACGATTCTTAATGTCTTAATTTATTTTCATTGTTCGTTCTGTGGAACTTTTATTGTGCATTAGGTAATTGTCTACCTTTACCGCTGGCTTATTTCGGCTACCTTCTCTTACCTGCAATTTGATATCAGTTTTGATTTTTTTCTTTCGTTTTCAGTTTTGTGCTTATTTTATTACGCCTTTGGTATGATTTGCAATGTATTCTGTGTGTTTCTTTAGTGTAAAATTTGTTTTTTGGATGAAAATCGTATACCTATATGGTGAGGGGGCAGGGTAATGGGAAGAGGCAAAGTAAAACCAGGGGATCGGGAAAGAGATAAATTTCTGCCATAAGCACAGTGTGTCCCAGGAGGGACGATTGCGGGAAGGCGGACAAGACAGCGAGTAGTTCACTTTACCTACCACATGTAGCCGCAGCATGGCCACGGGCCGGGAGACCACCAAAGAAGACTTTGATATACGCTGTCTACTTTGTCTCTCTTTTTGTTGTTGTTGCTGTGTTTTCTTTTGTTGTTGTTGTTGTTGTTGCTGTTGTTGTTATTGTTGTTTACTTCATTTGACTTGGAGATGTGCGCACTGTTGTTGTTTTTTTGTTTCTATGTCTTTTGATAGAGATGAGTAGCATTTTCACTGCTTTGCTTATTTTAATACATATAGTAAAAGGTGATGTGTGTTCAACGGGTTTTTTCTCGTCTTTTTTTATCTGCTGCTCTGTGTTTATCCAATAGATTTGCAAGAGGTTTGTTTGCTTATGTTTAAGTTTACTTTTTTAATGCTTGTTAGATCACTATTCTGGTCTTTGTAGAGTGTTTGTTTATCGAATGTGTTGTTTGAATAGGTTTTTGGATTAGATTATGGCTGGTAGAACTATGTACACGTTTAATAAACTTGAGTTTGATTAAGATAAGTGCGCAGCCACCCATCATCCGGCAATATTTTGTGTATGTATATCGTTTGATTGCAATCTTAAATCAGATCGGATAGGTAAAGGTTTGAAATGAAAGTAATGTCAGGCTAAGTGGAGCTCTGACAGATAACCAGTAGTTTAAATAGACTAAATATGTATCTTAATTCAATGTCTAATGAATGAAAACAGAAGCTTTACATCATAAGATGGAAAGCTGAAGTATCATAGGAGAAGAAGAAGAAGAGTGGTGATGAAACGTCGAAGGGATCAGCGAAAAGAAACACTATTATTTGAGAACCAATTTTAATAGAAATTAATTGGTTGGATACAAACTAATTATGCAATATTTCTAGATATGTGTCTTTTTTCAGTTAGATAAATCTTTCCCTCAAATTATTTGATGTTTTTAAACGTGGCAGTGGCAGGGCTACGGACAGTAGAGGAGGCGTCTTTTGACGCCCACTTCTGTTGAGCCTAAACGAGTTGACCGATTCGCTTTAAATTTGGTACAAATGATTCCTTTATTTTCTAAAGAGATTTTCCAATATTTTAATACAAATTTAAATGCCTTCACGTTTAAAGTTCATTTTTGTAGCGAATATTTAAAAATTACCTGCTTTAAGTGCCTTCTTTTCGAAACTTCCTGCCAAAAGTACAAATTTAGTGTTTGAAAATTTAATGAGTCAACTTTTAAAAAATAAATGAATGAAATGTTTGAAAACGAAATTTGTCTATTTTAAATTACTTACTTACTTTAGATGGCGCTCACAGCCCAGGATGGGCTTCGGCCTCAAACTACCATGCCCCTCCAGTCAGCTCTGTCCCTAGCTAGCCGCATCCAGTTGCGCACACCGAGTGCTTTGATGTCGTCATCCACTTGTTTGCGCCACCTGTTACGGGTTCTTCCTCTGCTGCGTACCCCATAGGGGTTGGATTCGAAGACTCGTCGGGCAGGTGCGTTGCTGTCCATACGCTCCACGTGCCCCAGCCATTTCAGCCGCTGTATTTTCAGCTTTTTGACCAGGTCAACGTCGCTGTATAGCCCGTCGTTGACTCTCTTCCTCCATACTCCTTCGATACACACCGGACCGAAAATCACACGAAGAATCTTTCTCTCAAAGCACCCTAGCAGATTTTTATCAGAATCTTTCAGTGTCCATGCTTCTGAACCATAGAGCAGGACCGGGGTGATTAGGGTCTTGTATAAAGTCTCCTTGGTTCTCTGAGAGAGGGTCTTACTACTTAAATGCCTTCTTAGACCGAAGAAACAGCGGTTGGCAAGAGTAATCCTTCGCTTGATCTCTGCACTGATGTCATTCTGCGATGTAATAGTGGAGCCCAGGTAGACAAAGTCCTTGACAACTTCGAAGTTATATCTGTCCATCGTAATATTTTGCCCGAGTCGACGATGTTGAGTTTCCTCTCTCGATGACAGCATATACTTCGTCTTGTCCTAATTAACCGCCAATCCCATTTTAGCCGCCTCCGATTCAATGCTCGCAAATGCCCCTGCCACAGCTCGCTTCGTTCTGCCAACAATGTCTATGTCATACGCATACGCAAGCAATTGAACGGACTTTTGATAGATTATACCGCTGGTGTTGACATGTGCGTTGCGTACAATGGCTTCAAGAACGATGTTGAATAGGTTGCATGATAATGCGTCGCCTTGCCTCAATCCTTTCTCAACATCAAAGGAATCGGTGGTGTTCTTACCAATTTTGACGGAGCAGCGAGATTTCTCCATCGTCATCCTGCACAGGCGGACGAGTTTGGCAGGGATGCCGAGACTTGACATGGCTCTGTATAATTCGTCCTTTTTCACGCTATCATACGCGACTTTAAAATCGATAAAAAGGTGGTGTGTATCGATCTGGAATTCCCGATCGACGGTTGACTTGCCTGGCCTAAAACCTCACTAATAGGGGCCGATCAGATCGTTGAAAAAAAGGTTTTAAGCGGTCATTCAGGATAGCCGACAAGATTTTATAAGCGACGTTAAGGAGACTAATTCCTCTGTAGTTGGTACATTTCAGACCATATCCCTTTTTATGGATGGGGCACACTATACCGAGGTTCCATTCATCGGGCATACTCTCATCTGACCAAATTTTGCAGATGAGCTAGTGTATGCTCCTAGCTAATTCATCTCCCGCTGATTTAAATAGTTCGGCTGGTAAGCCTTCCGCACCAGCAGCCTTGTACGACTTAAGTTTTGATATCGCCAGCTGCACTTTGGTTAGGTCGGGTGGACAGAACTGTTGGCCATCATCGTCCAAGTTGAATGGAGTGTTCTGCCTACTAGCGGAATCTTGGCTGACTTCGCCGTTAAGCTGTCTTGAGAAGTGTTCTTTCCAGATCCTCAGCACTGACTGTGTGTCTACTACCATATTCCCACTCTCATGTCGGCAGGCCTTGTATCCTTGGGTGGATCGCTTAACCCTCTGATACAATTTTCGAACATCTTCCCTACCGCTTCAACCCTCAATAGACTCTACCGCCCGCTTTCCTCTTTTCGGCATTCCTCTTTTCGTTTCAGCCCGTAGAGCTCCCGGGCTACTCTCTCAGCAGCTCTTGTTCGAGTCTGCAGCATTGCCTGGTAGGTCTCGGCCTTAGCTGATTCGTCCTTTCTTACTTTATTATAATATTAGCGATATCTTATATCAATTTCAATAAATAATTTCATCCTCAAACCAACTTAATTTTACTATCAATGGCTATTAACAATGGGGCATATTGATAGTCGCAGATAGACCCAGGTTTAACTAAACTACAGTTTATGACAATTTTGGCTCAATGAATACAGACCGATTATAATTACAAATTGTTGGTTTTATATTTTTATAAGATAGTTAACTTGGTAAACTACACAAAAAGCTTCAAATATTTTGAAATGATAATCTTAAAAAATAAAATCAACGTCGGAATATTCAACCAAAGCTGTGACCCAGGTCTAAAACGACTATGAATACGCCCCAATGTCTTTAACTTTGCGACGCCACGTTTGGCCAATCCTTGTACTAATGTTTTGTTTATTTTTACCGGAAATGGTATGGCTGGTAAAAATTTCAAAACGTTCAAAAGTAATGAAATGGCGCTTAGTCAAAGTGAGATAATTGTCTTTTTTTTTTGGTTTTTCTAAAACGTTTTTTATTGAAAGAAAAAATAATTTAAAATGTCTTACACGCCACGGGAATATGCTTCAATGCACTTTTATGGAGAATGGGAGGAAAAGCAAGAGCAGCAGCCAGAACATATGCTGAGAGGTACCCAAATGCTTCCCATCCTGACCATCGCCTTTGCATACGGGTTCACTTGGCTTCTTTGGAGGGCAGAACACCAGGGAGATATCTAGGACAAGGAAGAAGTCAACGCCATCATGATGAGGCAGTTTTGCGTACTGTCGAGAATGAGCCATCTACATCTGTAAGAGCCATCGAAAAGGCAACAAGGGTCTCAAAAACAACCATCCAAAGAGTGCTGAAAAGGAACAGCCTTCATCCCTTTCATTTGCAACGTGTTCAAACTCTACTTCCAAGGGACTATACACAAATAGTTGAACTTTGTCGGACGATGCTTCGAAAAAACCATGAGGATCCGGGTTTGTTCGATAAGATATTGTGGAACGACGAGTCATCTTGCAAAAAAGATGGATTTGTCCATAGTTGGCAATTGGAAAATCCGCATTTGGTGCGATAAGGAAATTCCCAATACCAATTCAAAATAAATTTGTGGACTGGGATTTTGAATGGCCACATAATAGAACCCATTGAACTCCCGGATACACTAAATAGTGAAATTTATTTAGATTTTCTGCAAAATAGACTATTTTTTTTGTTGGAAGACGTGCCACGTGCCATAATACAGTCAACGACGACGGTTGCCCAGCTCATTACAGTATTAATGTGACACGTTTTTTGGACAACTCTTACCATGAACGATGGATTGGACGTGGTGGATCAATTTTATGGCCATCTCCATCACCAGACCTTAATCCGTTGGACTTTTTTTTATTGGGGTAGTCTCAAGGAAAAAGTCTATGCTAAGCTCATTTCAAACATACGTGAACTCCAGCAACGTATTCAGGTTTCTGCTGCAGAAATAAGCACCTTGCCAAGCACAAGAAATTTAAAAAGATAGATTTTTAAACGCTGTCGAGTTTGCATACGTGCAGGAAGCACATTTTGAACTTTTTATAAATTAACTGGGTTCAAGAAATTAAAAAAAGCAAACAAAAACAAAAAAAAAGTACCAAGAAAAACCAAAAACAAAAATATACAAAAAAAAAATCATAAAATAAACAACAAAACAAAAAAAAAAAAGGAATTTATTTTAATTTTTTTAAAACCACGAGGTTTTTAATTCTGATAGGTTGTTAAATCTGATTAAGAGTCTATTGGTAAGATTTATACCTTTTTAGAAAGTCCAAAGGCGAGGCAATTTTTTAAAAGTAAGAACCAGTATTAAGTCATACAGGACGCTCTTTCAAACATTGAAGTAAACAAAATAATTTTGAGCAAACTATGACTTTATCTAGTGATTTTATAAAAATGGTGTATAAAATCAAAATTATTTGAATGCAGAAAAAAAGTCGTATTATTGGTCAATGTTTCAGTTTCAAAATAAAAAAAATAAATTAATTATGGGCGGGGTGAGCAAAACAGTGGTCCAAAGTAGGGGTTCGAGCAAATTTAAAAAAACAGCCGTTACTCGAAACCCGTTATGGTTCGGGATAAACAAGCTACCAATTTCTGAAAGGTCATAACCTGGCCTATCACCATATTCAGTTTGGACCATCATTTACGGGACACCCTGTTTGCAAAGTTCATTTTCAGTTTTTGGATTAGCTGTGAGGGGCTTGGGTTTCGAATTTAAGAATGTACATTTTAAATAATAAAATTAGTTTGTCCTTAATTAAAATTAAAAAAAAATCATATTATGCTTCATGAAGTCAATTTTTTAAAGAAATTGTTAGAAAATTCAACAGCTAGAAAGTTCAAAAAAAACAGCACTGTTATTATTTGGAGCAACAATCATAACAGGTGAACCAATTTGTGTGTAGAGAGGAAAATTTCGTATTTTTGTTTAAGCTCATCTAGATGGGTAGTGAAGTTATGATGTTTTTATTTGTGTAGAGAGGAAATTTCGTATTTTTGTGTTAGCTTATCTAAATGTGTAGTGAAGTTATGATGTTTTTAATTATCTCAGAAACAGCTTTTAAGCGTTTGATTAAACTTAGATGTGCGTGAAGTTATTTTCGTAAAACAAAATGTTGTGCTGCAATGTGGCCCAACTTGTGCTGCCATGTGACGTTTTTTAAATCGTAGTGAAGTTATGATGTTTTTATTTGTGTAGAAAGGAAATTTCGTATTTTTGTTTAAGCTTATCTAAATGGGTAGTGAAGTTATGATGTTTTTATTTATCTCAGAAACAGCTTTTAATCGTTTGATTAAACTAAGAAGTTAGCACCGCCATTTTGGATTTTCGTAAAACAAAATGTTGTGCTGCAATGTGCCCAACTTGTGCTGCCATGTACCGTTTTTTTTTTTTTTTTTAAATCGTACTAGAATTTCTTTTTTAGAAGGTTTTCAATTGTTAAACGTTAAGTTAGCACCGCCATTTTGGATACAAAAAAAAAATGTTGTTTTCCCCGTTGGAATTCATGTTGCATTTAACATATATACTCTATTTAGCCTCGATACAATTATACTTGGGATTTGTATTCAGCTTTGAATTTATCGTTAAATTTCTTTCAGGTTTGACATTTTTACAGTTAAGCCCATAAAATTCCCTCGGCTTAGCAAAAAAGTTGTTTGGGCTAGTTTTGTTTGCATTTAACGTATTAATTTTTAAGCTCTGACTTCATTTTATATTCATTTTATTTCCATCAGACTTAACGGTCATTAGAAGAAGGTAAGTCCCGAAAATTCTAAGTATCTATTAGAAGAAAAAAATCATTGTTTACTTTTGAAGTTTGAAATGCTTCCTTGCATTGAAAAAATATTGTTTTGGGAACTGTTTAGACTGCTTAGTGCTATAACATTAAATGTTCATACAATATGAAGCTGAATATTTTTGCTTTTTGCTTACTTTTGCGCACTTTTCTCTGCAGGCCATATATACATATTTTGAAATAACACGATTAAAAAAAAAAAAAAAGATTAGACAAATGGAGGGGTTAAAATGACATCCCATTGAGCTCTTACAGTATAAAAATAATAAAAATGGGTTTTAAAATCTCTAACGGAACAATTCATGTGAAATTAAGTTATGACACAAAAAGATATATTCATGTATCTATTCGATTCACCGCGTAGCCACCGAAACACATCTTTTCACCTACATATCTGGTCTTTGACCCGATTAAATTGGACTATACCTACAACAAAATACTAGGTTATTTGTCCTCAATATTCTCAGTTTAAATTGCATTTTTGCCTCCAGAGAAAAAAAAAACATCCGTCTAATCCGCATTACTGTGGCAAACTTGACGGTGTATTCCTCAAAACAAACGTTAACTATGCCCAAAACGTCAACTCTAACCACTAATTCATTTAAGCTTTCAGTGTTAATTAATTTTTAATACCTTTTACCAAGCGATGAGTTAAACAAAATCCATAATCAAAAACCAAAAAAAAAAAAACAGAAATGCTGAAAATAAAACCCCGAGAAGAAGAAAAGCAATCAACTAAACAGTAGGTAACCCAGAGCGTAGCGCAGTGGCAGCCTTTGGCAATCAAGCCAGCACACACCGTTCGCATATAAAATGCAGAATTCATTACCGCAATGGCCCCCAAAGAAGAAGATCGAAGAACAATAAAAGGCGAAGCGATTTGACGTTGCAGTTATATACGGGAACGGGTATAAGACGCGACGGGGAAAGGCAGTGTAAGTGCGCGCCTGCGAAAAAGAAGGCGCATAGTGCCACCGCGTACGCTGAACGCGAGGCGGCGCGGCGCACAATTTTACACAGTGGCGGCAACCATCAAAGCCGTCCGTCAGTTGAATTATTACAAAGTGATGTAGCATGACTAAGTACAATTTTTACTCCCTGAATAATACGCAGCGGTAGAAGTTGTATATGTATACAGAAGACTAGTGTGAGAACTGAGAAAACAGAAGACGATTTTGTAAAAAAAAAAGAAACAATAATCATAATAATAATACTAATTATATTACTTTTATTACGGATTTATTATAAATTTAGGTTCTTCCCTTCATCATCATCATCTTGATCATCTGCTTTTCATTCATTGGTCTTTTCTTTATGTGTGGCGGGCAAAGATGACGCAAAGTGTCATTCCATTGACAGTTCCAATGCCACACATGACATTTTTTATTCTATAAAATAAACCATTAAGCTCCCATGACATATCAATTCTTCGATATCTATACGGCTTTCTCTATGTAGGTATGCCATTTGGATTGGGTCTGTTGGCTGAGGCAATAATGGGGACGACCTACCGCAGGCAGGCTTTACAATAATCCAATCTCTTCACTGACAGTTACCACTTCTTTTAATTCCAGGTAGACATTGATTCATACCACGTTGAGCCTTTACCTACAGCAGTGTGTCCACTGAACTGAAAAGATTATACCAAGGGTCTTTCTAAGATCTTTTCACATTAAGTTGTTGTTTTCTTTTTGTTCATCGATTTTCCGATTTTCAATTATACGCCACATCCCCCTTGGATTTGGTAGATTAGGTGTTTGCAAGTGAGTTGCATGGATTGACAGTTGTTAGGAAGACATTCTGGCGAACCTAATCCTCTCTCCTAAGAAGCTGAGGTCATTTTCTCGCACCTTTTTTGTTTGTGTATCGCACTCGCACTCAGAGGGAGACCTTCCATTATTATCTACACTTTTAACTTTTTCACTCTTTTCGATGATTCCGTTTAAATTCGAAACAAAGAAAAACGCATTCAAAGTATCAAATGCACATTGAGATGTAAACACAAAGTGACACCTTAATTGGATAGGTTCTTATTTTTTTGTATTCTCCGTATCTCTTTTCGATCCGACTTCAACATAAAAATAAATAGATGGCAGCATAATAGCTCAAGAATATGGGGTTTTATTGAGAAATTCGGACAGAAGAAAGACATCTCCTTCTTTCGGAATGATTAATGGATTATTATTGAATTTGACAGATAGATGATGAAGATGATGATATTATGTATTGGCATCTCTGTCTTTGATTCTTCATTGATTCTTCAACGATTCTCTTTTCTATACACACTAATCCTATTGATCGTCCAGAGAGTCTTCCCTTTTTGTATAGGTCTATTTATTAGTCTTTTGTTAGGTGTGAGAATATGTTGTTGATCCTTGGTTTTGCAAAACTAGCCCTATTCAATTTGTACGTATTGAACATCATGTACACAAACTTATAAACTTCCAAGAGCCAACCGGAAAGGTGAAAATTATTTCTGACGAAATATGCGGTAAGTGAAAGAATTGGTTTCTTTGATTTTTTAAATGCCGGCAGTCCGGCACTAATGAATATGTTCGTTCGGTTAGGCCAACATCTTTTAACAGGCGGTAAAGTTGAAAGTATATCAACCACAGCGCAAGGTTAAAAGAGGAAGTTGTAGACCTACCTATCTTTATAAAAGTATAAAAATAAATGTGTGTATACCTTTGCACTTAGGCCGCAAACACACTATAAAAGTTCACAATATGTTGCAGTAATTATTATATTGAGAATTGAGTTATGTCAGAGGGTGAGAGAATTTCGATGTCTTAATTTGGAAGATGCATCTTTTGAGGTTTCATCTTTCACCTGGTGAAAATGTTTTAAGTGCTGTAATAATTCACGTGTAGGAAATGATCGTTAATCAAATTGTATTGATAGTTTTTAAGCTATCTGTATGTTGGTTTTGTTTGAGGAATATTTCGAAAGCCAAGCTATGTATGCCTGTTGGTGTTGGATATAGTTACAGTCACCATTTGTCCTATTTGAAGCAAATATCTATCACGAGGTGTCACTGTTTTGGACGGATTCAGCTGGAGCTTATGAGGGAAATATTGATTTTTCAATACAAACTGTTCCTAGCTATGAAATATTTGATGTCTTTTTAGAAATAAAAAATTGTCATTTGGTTGTTATTTATAGGTGCGTTCAGAAATTTGTCTGTTTCATAGCTGTTGTATGAGGTCTATAAAACATTTTCAAAATACAAAACAATTTCTGTGTTTCAGAAATAAATGTAAATGTAAAAGTGTCGTGTTGGTTGTCGAAAAAAGAAAATCTTTTGGTCAAACTCCTCCGAACAGCTCGACTGATTTGTATGAAATTGTTTGTGTATATTTGGTAAGTATGAGAATAGGTTTTAAAGTATATTTAATACCGCTAGGCGATAAGGGAATTTTTATTTTTTACTTTTTTTTTAGATTTGATATCCAAAACGACTTTTTTCGGGGTCAGCTAAAATTTTACCTTCCTATACCAACCACCCATTTTTTAAACGCGATTGTAGTATTTTTTACTGAAAAATATTCAAATAATTAACAAACAGTTCGAACTTATGGCACGAGTACGATATATTGGGCGCCGACAATTTATATCGGATTCTTGTAGAGATGTCAAATACAGACATTTTTTACTATGGGTGGGGGGGGTCTATCTCCCCCCGTTTGGTCGGGAGGGGCAATTTAATGAAAAAAGTACTAAAATTGGAAAAAAAAATAACGGTTATACCTACAATTAAGTATTATATCTTTTTTGAAAGCCAATACTCTGTTTTATTAGCCAGTTTTAAAATCAAGTGAAATATATCCATAGTTTTTGAAAAAACCACTTTTAAACTCAAAATTTGGGAAAAAAAAAACATTTCAAAAATGTTTAAAGTGTAATTTTTCAAAACTTTGAGACAATTTTCCATTGTTTATTTGCAAGCAGGAGTTTTCAGAATAGATTTTTATTTCTCACTTTTGTACTTTTGTACAAAAGTAGGCCTATGTAGTTAAGCCTTTAATCAGAAACCGAAAACAAAATGATTTTATGTCTTCTAGTTTTCGAGAAAATTAAAAATTACCAAACTACTATTTTAATTCAATTAATTTTTGTTTGCTTTAGTATTTTACGTGGTCTTTATTTTGATAGTAAGAATAGAATATGGATTAACTTTAACACAAATTGACTCTAAATTATTATACTTTTCCAACACCCAGCCTTACGGCGTATAAACAGTCTGGTTTGTTTGGGGAGCATGCCCCGGGTCCCCGGTCAGGGGGCCCCGAACGGAGATCTTCTTTTGTATCGTTTGAATCGATATTTACTTTGTTAAGTTAGCTTCGATTAGCTCAATCCCATTTTTTGAGTCATTGCAACTTAAATCCAATTTTCGAATAAAATCTAATAATTATCAACTCTAACTTTAGATCCTACATAGAAACTATTAACTCAATTAAACGATGTATTATACCAATTGTTAAATTATCCACTAATATTAAAGTATTCGTTGTTCCGTTTTGTGTAGGTATATGAAAAATTCAGTTGTAAAAAAAACATTCAAATGGTGTTTCAATTTTTTGATATTAAGTGGAAGTGAGTTAGATAGTTTTTATTTACATTTCCATCTGTCAATAATCGAAAATGGCGTTTAAATGGGTCGGTTCTACAATTATTCTCCGAACAAAAAATTTTTTTGATTTGACAAACTAATGTTTCCAAGTAGATTTGAATGAGTTTTGTTTGAAATCTTCATTTGTATGGTAAATCTTTGAGATTTCAAGGAGATTCGTGATAATCTTGCTAATAAAAAAATCTTGCTAGTATAATAAACATTAAGAACTTTTTGTTGAAATTAATTTAACCAATATTAAGGCAGCCATTGAGACATAGGGCCCCATAATTGGTTTCGCCCCGGGGGGGGGGGGGCCCGCGAGCTCTAGCTACCGCCCTGGCTAGTACCCAGCGGTTCGGTGTTTGCTAAATTTCGTTTGCATATAAGGAACTTTCAATGTATTGTCTTTTCCAATGTCAACAGCTACATATGATAAATGTAAATGTATGAAAAGTAGTAAGTACTTCTAGTAATTTTCAATTTTCTCAAAAATTAGAGGACATAAAAGCTTTCGGTTTTTTGTGTTCGATTCAAAATTGGTATGAGCATTAACCACTGAAAGAAATTTAAGTTTTTCATTTCACAATTTTGAGCAAAATTGATCCAATCATTTCTTTTTGCGTTTTTTATCAAAATTTTGGGTTTGAATTAAAGAACAGACTTCTGGCTTTAAAACCCTTTATTGTTTTGCATTTTGAGTATTGTCGTTGCTTTTTAATATTTTTTTTTCCCATTTAAGTCGTTTTTATCGAAAATCGCCCCCAATCTCCAAAACGGGTTCGAGATAGACCCTCCCCCTCCCATAGTAAAAAATGCTTGTAATTGACTCTTTTACAAAAATCCGTTATCAATTTTCGGCGCCCAAGTTATCGTACTCTCCCCGAACTTATTTATGTGACAGATGTCACTACGTCCGCCTCATCGAACTTGTTTATTGAAGTGAAGTTTCGCGTCACTTTGACATTTGTATTCTGCATTTGTGATGTATCATAACGCAGTGTGTGCAAAATTTTGCACGATTTATTTTAATATATGTTGCTTTGGTATTTATTCTTCTAACCGCCAAATTATTGACTTGTTTCAGAACTAGTTTTACAACAAGACTCGCTCAATAGAAGTTTTGTGTCTTAAGTTTTGGACAAATTGGTGTATTTTAAATTCAAAATATTGAAACTGGGATATGAAAACATTCATAAATAATTCCGAATTGTACAAAACTTGCAATTTGAAACGCCTATAAAACTAGTTTTGTTGTAAAATCAGTTTTGAAAAAAGTCAAAAATATGTATGTAATAGTTAACCTGGTGATTAAAAAAGGGGCTTTTAAAAAACAACTTGCCTGGCAAATTGCTTGCCGCTAACGTCACAGCATATTTATATTTGACAGTCAATCTATGTAGCCAACTTGCTTGCCAGTACTTGCCCGTTTAGCCTCGGGGTAACAACCACAAATATCGGCAGGCATCGGCTACAGCGCCCATTTCCATTTTCATGGATCCCATCCCCACTTATCGTTTTATCTTCATCATAGAATGAACCGTCATCATACTCCGGCTCATGAAGACCATTTTCCAACGGTGCAATGCCAAACACGGTCAAACCTTCACGTATTTTCCCAATATCCACGTGGAATCTATCCCCAACGGCGAATAAGTTGTGTCCACTAACGTCGCATTTGAGTTAACAGGCCCAGTACAACTGCATCCTAAACCGGGGTTAAAAAAAAATTCCTAGAACAGAAATACGACACACAACAACATCACACGTTCAGTTTCAAATTTAATATGTCACTTTCGATTTATATTTACTTGAGTTCAATTTTTTTAAGATCTCCGCATGGGTGTCAAAACGATCCGATGAGATATGCGTGATTGCACCGATATTTCTGAAGTGCTCAGAACCGATATGGTGCTGCGACATTTTTTCTTCTAAATAGAATACAAGAGTCACGAACGTTTATCGAAAGCATATCGAGCGCATTGCCGCCAGCATAAACGTCAAACATACGTTCGTTCAAATAGCTTCATTCGTTCTATTTCATCGATTAACGATCGTTCTATTTTATCGATCACATTCGATCAATTTTATCGATCGTTACAAAATTCAAACACACTTACAATAAAATCATTATTTCTTATTTAACAACCAAAATATTTACTAGAAATAGTTTATATAGCAGAACAACGTTTGCCGGGTCAGCTAGAATAAAATAAAAACTAAAGTGCTATTAAATTTAAATAGATATTACAAAATAATAATACAAATAAAAACAATAAATTGATTTTTTTATTTTATTTTATTTGTATAATTTATTTTAAGATTTAACACTCGTAATTTGAAAAAAAAAAACTTGGAGCAAAAAGCCAACAAAATTCATACCTAGTAGGTATATATTTGAGAAAGAAGTTATTAAAAAACATTTTAAACTATAACTACTGATTATTTTTCACAAAAAAGCTCCAAATTCCACGAACGTCAAAATGACGAAAAGAAGTACGTACATGTTTTCATGTACCATGTTATCACGAACGTACGTGCTTATCAAAAAGACGAAACAAAAAACCAACCGTGTAATGAGACTCATTATTGGTATTGTAAATGATTTGAAAACTGTCAAAATTTATTGAAAATTCTTTTTGAATTAAGCATGATCTAACACCCCTATTGCGATTGTCAATTACTGATTGATAGCTGATAAATATTGAAATCTTGCATTTTAGAAGGCAATTTATTCAAAATCTAATCAATAATTCGTCGATTTTTTCGAATTTTCTTGTAATTAACGACGGCCTGCATCATTCTCAATGACGCAAACTTTTAGCGATTGGCTTGTCTAAAATCGAATTATAGTATTTATCAACTATCAATCTATCAATCCATCATTGACAATCGCAATAGGGGTGTAAGGCTAGTACCTATAAAGGATCTCCCAAACCAATGCGAAACATTCGTTGCGGCGAAGAAACATTCGCATGTCAAAATTTATTTACATGGTGATATATGAGAGTGCCCACACCAACGCGGCGGAGAAACATATGAATTAATTTTGACTGACGAATGTTTTTTCGCCGCACGAATGTTTCGCATTGGTTTGGGAGAGCCTTAAGTATTCGTATTTTATATAAATTGATATTGAATTGTAAAAACAATTTGAAATAAAGTACAGACTTTCATAATATACGTATACATATAATTTTAACAGTATTTTAATCTCTCTTTTTCTTTGAATCTGTCTTATTCGTAATTGAATCAAATGGTCGCCATATCTTTTGATAATATTTATACATGATTTGAATATTAGTTCTTCTATAAGCAATTAATAATTCGTTCTTATATTGTTAGTTCATTTTACACTTCCTTTGGCATATTGTATTGTTACCATTTCCATATGAAGTTCTAAGATGATTTTATTATTTTCTCCCGGACAAATCGTTAAAATTCAAACTCTTCAATTTAAAAGTGTTGCATGCTAATTGACACGTAGTCACAATCACAATGAAACTTTAACAATTTTTTTTTTTTTTTATTTCATTCAAATGAAGAAATCACGTACATCCTTATAAAGCTTTATAGCTGTGCTCTAACACGTCAAATAGCCACGGGTCCAATAGCAATTTGTTTAAACACAAGAATCAATAAAAAAAAAACTTCGTTGCGGTATTTTACCACCCACAAAGATTGACGTATAAGCCATCATTGAAACCATACCGATATTAATACGTCACCAAAATTTGTTTAAATAGAACAATGGACAGACATTATATGCATGTATATAAATATTTTATTTTTATTAACTACGTGTGACGCATGTACGAGTATAAATTAAATGACTGTTTATTTATTATACGTGCCATATTTGAAAGTTATTGCTGTGTGCCAGTAATCAAATTACTCGTTTATTGCTAATCTTCCTTGGATTTGAAACATATTTTTTTTTTTTTGAATTGGCTTTGACGGTGCTGGGGGCGCCAAATGCATATAAATGTTTATGACTTCAAAGTAATAAAAATGTAGGTGCTGATGTATAATAAATAATTAGAGAATACAAGAGAACATATCTATTAAATTAAAGTATTATTCGTTACGAATTAATATTTTTTATATTTATTCAATAATTACTGTATGTTGAAATAACCTCAAAGCTAATCAGGAAGTTGTTTCAAACTAATGAATTTTAAGTGCTAAATAACCTTTCCAAAGATAATAATTACCTATAATGATGAAATGAAAAACTAGACAAACGGTAACTATGAACTTTGGTACACGGGGCGTATAGGCAACCTTTTTTTCTATTTGATTGCTTAAATATGCAGGGTGTTTCACAAAAACTATGATAAGAGGCTAAAGCCTATAGCGCTGAGATAAGAATTAAATCACCTAGAGGAGAGCATATGTCATTCATTATATATACGTATTAAGACAGAAGCTTTCAAATCAAGCTGTTTCAGTTAACAATTTAAAAAAATGCACAACTGAACGTCATATACTAACTCTATCTTGCAGTTTGGGGCTGTTTACAGTAGAAAGAAAAAGTTATTCAAATGTTATTTTTATGATGGAAAGTGAGACATAATAAATTATAAATAAATTGGGTGGCGCAACGGCTCTTGGAGAACCAGGGCCTATACTCTATCCAATAAATATGTGCAGTACAGGGAACACAGGACGTTTTTTACTCGAACTGCAAAGGAATCCCGTTTAGTTGTGTGAAAGAAATAATTGTCAAGGGTTTCCGTACTGCGGATTAAAAAAATGCAAAAAGCTCAGAAGGGCTACCATCTCTGCTTTATTCCTAGTTTAAAACAAAGAAATTCATTTTACAGAAATCATTAATTGAATTCTTAAAATGCAAATCCTAAAATCTACAATCAAAAATAATTATATCTCGGATATGAAAATTACGAAATTCAAAATCTTAATTGTGAAAATCTGGAAAATGTTAAAAGTTTTAATGTATGTCAACTGAAATAAATTGATCTTATCAGTTTCGACACCGCTAAGCGGTAAGATAAAAGTCGCGTTTTTTGTAGGGTGATCCTTTAAAAAAAAAAATCATTCTTCCAATAATCAAAATATACACCAATATCCAATTCACTCGTTTAAATACAGATTTTTTTCAATAGACTTTTAACGATTTCTCTATAACCTTTTATAATTATGACGAATCTAATTATAGAATTTATTAAGTGTAATATGGCGATTAAGATCCAGGAGGAATTTTAAATCCTTCTAAAAATTGTTAGTCTTATGGCTCTTTGAACAATTTTAGTCATTTATGTGTCATTCGTTTAAATACACCTTGAAAAACAGTCTAGTAGCTCACAAAATCATTAAAAATGGTTAAAACTGGTATGCACAAAATCAAATAATAAACAGTTAAAGACATTTTCTCATGAATTTAACAATTTTGCCAAAAGGAAGTGTGAAAAATGCTCAAATTCGAGACTATCAGGACGATGGTCATAGCAGTCGCTGTGAAGGTCACAACATTGGACTAAGTATGCAGCTACCTTCGATATAGGGAAAACATTGAAAAAACAACAAACCGCTTGCGAACATGGCTACCTCAGGAAAGACAACGCATACGCCTCAAATTCAATACCAGTCAGCTAAATCAATGGTAAAACCATAGTTAAAGCCGCCGAAATGCTTTTTATCAATTTGTCCGGGAAGTCACACATTTAAATCATTTGATCTCTAAAAAAAATGCACCGAAATCAGGCTGGTACAGATCTGATTCGCGAGCTTTTAAAGTTGATTTAAACTGAGTATTAATATCATACTGCGCCTCATACCATTAAAAGGCCTCCTTTCCCTGTGTCTACTACCCATGTTTATTTTTTCTTTTCTGATGTCATGTTAATAGAAGGTTTACCCGCTAGGAATATCCAAATTGAACTTATTTTTTTTTAGTAAGAACCGCCTGATGCCTTTATCTTTCACACCGTATTTTGTATTAAGGCGCAGTTTAACTCAACTTTAAAAGCTCACGCATCACCTGATTTCGGTGGATCCTTTTTTAGTTTTCAGATGATTAAAATATGTGGTTTCCCGGACAAATTGATGAAAAGCATTTTTGGCGGCTTTAACTATGGTTTCACCATTGATTTAGCTGACTGGTTATATTGAATTTGAGGCTTTTCGGTGTATGCGTTGTCTTTCCTGAGGTATTTTAGCCATGTTCGCTAGCGGTTTGTTGTTTTTTCAATGCTTTCGCTATATCGAAGGTAGCTGCATACTTAGTCCAATGTTATGCCCTTCACAGCGACTGCTTTGACCATCGGCCTGATAGTCTCGAAATTGCGCATTTTTCTCTTCGGTAAGAACACTTCCTTTTGGCAAAATTGTTAAGTTCATGAGAAAATGTCTTTAACTGTTTATTACTCGATTTTGTGCATACTATTTTTAACCATTTTTAACGTTTTTATGATTTACTAGGTTGTTTTTCAAGGTGTATTTAAACGAATGATACAAAAAAATAAGGTCGATTTTGTGACTAAAATTGTTCAAAGAGCCATAAGACTAACAATTTTTTAGAAGGATTCAAAATTTTTCCTGGATCTTAATTGCCATATTACACTTAATAAATTCTATAATTAGATTCGTCATAAGTATAAAAGGTTATAGAGAAATCGTTAAAAGTCTATTGAAAAAATCTGTATTTAAACGAGTGAATTGGAGTGTATTAATACGCTTAGCAAAACCTAAGCAAAACCTAACGGTACAATTTTCTCTGTAAATACTCAACGGAACTACATAAATTATATAACGTTGGAAAGTCTTTGCGCCACAGATGTGCAGAAACCAAAAGAAAAATTATGGCTGTATGTAGCTGTTAAAGCATTTAATGGACATTTGAATTTTTCCAGATAAATGATTTTTATCGTTTTAAGGGTTCGGCTTAGGTAGAAGTCAAAAAGAGGAAATATCGGGAGCTGATGACCATTATTAATTTGGATTTTTTGATGGAAAATTTGGAATCCATATCTTACCGCAAGGCACAGAAAGTAAAATTTTTATATCTTTTTGACCAAAATTAACTTCCATAGGAAATACATATGTAAATGTTAAAGTATAGTAGACTAAGCTTTAAAAATCAAAAAAAATAAATATTTGTTTTGTACGATGTACATGCATACAAACATATATTTGACAGTATTTGAAAAAAAGTGAGTGTGTGTGAAATTAAAGTTTATTTATTATCGTAATTCTCAATATAAACCAGTTTTTATTTCTGTACTTCATAAAAGTAAACATTCAGATTTAATGTTAAAACTGTTAATGTACATTTTTGCCAAACTTTGATATCTTTTCTGAAAGCAAATTCAACACTTCTAAAAGAGTAACATTTATAAATAGGGCGTGAGTGTGGCAGTGATTCAGGATGTTTATTATTATTAACCTTATTTGAAACTCGATCGAGACCGACAAAAAATGTTATTGTAAAACTGCAAAATAAGAACATTTTAGAATTCACCAGTAAAGCTTAGAGTTTTCCAGCTAAATTGATAAAAGTCTGAAATGTTATGTTTTCATAATTCATTTTGAACGTTTTACAAATTTTTTTTTTGACATCAGTACCTTGGGTGGCCCGCTTTACGAGCTCCGAGGATTTTAACTCCTTTTATGTGTTATCTGTCTCGCTCACGCAACTTTTTTTAAGCATTAAAAAGTCTAATGGTCGTTTGAATTTTTGGTATGTGGATACTCGCCAAAAGAATTCATATTTAGGACAAAGATTGGTTTAGCTTTAGGGTAATGTTAGCTTGAGTACTTTTAAAAAGGCAAAAAATTAGGTGATTTATATCCGTCCATTTTGAACTTAATAATCGGGAGCATTTTTTCATATTTTTTTTAAAGCTATACAGTTGGATACTTATTTAATTTACAAATTTAAAAAAAAGTACGTATACGCCAGGGTGTACGTAATTTCAATTTAGAAATTTATATTTTCATAACTAAAGCAGAACAATGTTTGGTTTAACTAAGAAAATAAAGTAGTTTAATATTTGCTTTATAGATAAATAAAGGTTAATTATTGAATAGTTAATGAACAAAATATTTAAAAAATAAGCAACATTATTTTTTTTTTTAATTAGTTTTGCTTTTCTAAAATTTTCAAAATTGTAATGGATCTTATATAAAGTATTTAGTTAAAAGATAATCAATGACATTTCCGTGAATTTGGTGTTTGTTTCGCTGGCCGAATATTCGGCCACTGGCGATACTAGTACCAATGAATTCTTAACAAAATAAATTAATTCTTAATTGTTCGGTTTTTTTAATATTTGAATATGAAATTATTGTGGACTTATAGTTCACTTTCTTTCTAAAATAAGGGAATATTGACCCACTTTTTTGTGGACTTTTGTTGGAAATATACGCATTTGGATTTTCCAAAAGAGCAGCAAAAGCAGTATCCGGGCAGTAATTACCTTGATTAACTTTGGTACACCGGGGCGTATACGCAACTTTTTTATTTTTTCATACAGGGTGATTTACATAAGCAGCGGCAGCAATAAAAAACTGGAGCATTTAGGTTTAAGTTTAAAACAAAAATCAAATGAAAGACAGTTTCTTTTTTAATTGGCCTATACTCTGTTCAACAAAAAATGTCAGTACAGGGCTTATGGGCGAGCTTTTTTCAAAACAGTGGCGCGTGTGTATACTTTCACGACACTGAATTGAGAATACTGCCAATAAAAAAGATTCTACACCACTGAAAAACGTACAGGAATTGTTGTTGTAATGCACTGCAAAATATCGTACACTCTAACTAAATCATAATCTTATAATCGTTTCTACTCTGGACTGACTTTGTGAGCTAAAAAAATATATAGTCCAACAGAGTTACATTACCCATTGAAAGCAATACAAAAACAGCTTTTTCCCTATGAGAGCTTTTACTTGAAATAGGTATATGCAAGCCAATGCGACCAGACAGAGATACAAACGTCCTATCTACCCTGTACTGACAATTTTTGTTGAACAGAGTATAGTCATACATAACGTAACACAATGTACATAAAAAGGGATGGGCATTTCAGCTTTGTGGAAAGATGTTATTGTATGTTTTCCAAATGTTTAATTAAGGAAAACAAAAATATAGAATATACCTACTTCTCTGAACTTTTAATAAAATCATAAAATATTTAAATCTTTCTCAGACATAAGAGTTTGATGTAAGCCTTAAGTATATCTTAAGTCTTAGATTCGAAACAAGTTTAGTTGAAAACAGGTTAGATAGAATAAATTCTCAAAACCACACAAAATATGCTTGTTTTCAAAACAAACAAATCAGATCCAAACTCTTCAGCAATTAACCATGTGTCCACCACCAGAGTGGCAAAATGCATAAAATTAACTTTATTTCCAAACAATCTGTCAAATGTATTCATAATCCTGTTTCAACACTGTTATCAGATCCAAATCAGATGTCAGTGTATTTCATAACACAAAGCTATGAATTGCGCTCCAGTTTTCGATGATAGTTAACATGTTAATGTATGTGAGGGGCATAGTGCGCGGCTGTGGTGGGAATTGAGCGTATGCATGCCGGTGCGATAACAATCGGGGTTAATTATGTGCAAGCTGTTCACTGGTGGTCACACGAATTATTTAACTCTAATTGGTCACATAGTGTTACACCTAGTACAAAACAATTTGAGAGATACTCGTAGCCTAGCCCTGCCAGCGGCCTGGAACCTGGACATCTCACATCTCATCTCAGGCATCTATATAGGCACGGCACTTTTTTAATCGCCGGACGGACAGCTGTAAGATTGAACGAAGACAAACATTCTTGATGTGTAATCCATTTATTTGTAGTAGTTGAGTTGTAGTTGAGGCTGCATTCATTTTAGCCATTTCTCGTTTGTTCTACTCCCGTCCCAAGTGCCGGCCGTTGCCCTGTCACCCTCTGTTCAGCTTCTCCACTCCCATTGCTCACTGAAGCTATAGCCAACCAACAACGTAACGATCTGCCGTGCATTATTCTCAGGACCTCAACGCGATTGTGTGATGTGTGTTTGTGTATGGTTCTGGCAATGCGGACCACACACATCGTCGGCGACGTAATGTGGCTCAATTATGCAAATTCAAAGCTTTTTTCTCGTTTTGTTTAAGAGGTTCTTTGGAGATAACGTTAAGCGATTAATACCACGAATGTATCTGTTGGCGGTCGTTTCGTTTCCATTTAATAAACGTATGGTTATTTGTTATTCGTGCTTTGGTAGTTTTTCTCTCGTTTTGTTTTTTATTTCTCTTTTAATTCTTTGGCTATTTCTCGTTTTGCTTCTCGCTTATGCGAGTACATATAATAACAAAACAATGACAGTCAAATGGCCTGCGAGCTCCGAGGCTCCGACTCATAACTGGCGAATAAAAATAATCTGAGAAAATATCTAGGATAGGAGCAACGGAGGTTAGAGCAATAATTACTTTGAGTGTATATGTACGTTTGTAAGTCATGAATGAAAGTCGTTTCATTGAATGAAATCATTCATCATAATATGAGATTTGTGTTTTCGAAAACGATCATTTCATTATACAGGGTGGATCAAAAAACGTTTTCTACTCTACATTTATTTAATAAGAGGCTTAATATTGCAAATTGAAGTTACTTTAGACGAGGACCAATATCATATTAATGGCTAAACGCAATGGTGTAGCTGTAAGCAGCTTACAGCACCACAATGTGAAGCTCCGAAAGTAGCAAGAAATATATGTTGTGGCATGAGTTGAACAAATTCCAATTTTGTGTGCACACTACATCTTCACTTATTGTTATCAAGGGCTAAACTAAAACAATTTTACTTGGACGATTGTTGGTTTGATAATTTCTGTCTCTTTTCGCATCTTTAAACAAATTTGGAAAGGCCAATACTGAAACAATGATCGTTCACTCGAACTATCGATTAAGACTTACGCCATCTGGGGTCTAGGCTATAATTATTTTTGAATATGCACGCCTGGTTCGCATGAACCTGCTCTCATAGCTAAGAACTATTACTAAGGTAAATATTTACAATGAATGTTAAATGAAGTGTTAAAAACGAGCTCAAATGCTTTAGCATAAGTTTGTTTGATAAACATGCATTTTTAAAATCATTAGAGTGGTTTTATTAAAATTTATATTTATATTTTTTATATATAAAATTTGTTTAACTTAATGTTAAAATTAAAATTATGTTTCCCAATTTTTAGTATTTATTAAAATTCAACTTAAAAACAAATTCAATTTGTTATAATATTGAGTCTCAAAATCAAAAAAAGTAGGTACCTATCTTTAAATAAAGTATTGATAAAAAAAACTGTTTACAACATTTTTTTTTTTTTCAAAATTTTGAGTTTGAATATTAATTTTTCAAAAACTGTTAATTCAAAAAAATTTGTTTAAAGAAAATAAAAGATGGGATTTCTGGCTTTGCAGAAAGGTAAGGCAGGACGATTTAAAAGTTTCCGTTGTTTTTAAATAATTTGTTGCCTGTTTTAAGTCAAATTTGTCAGAAAATGTCCCCAAAATGACTCATATTGACAATAATTAACTATTATCAAAGGGCAACGGTAGTGCCCAGCCAAGTTCTTGAACTACACCCTTTTTACAGGATCAAACTCAGGCGATTTTCGACCCCCCTCTAACTCGCAGCATTTGTTAAGCTCACCGGGTTTAGGTAACTCACCAAATTTCATTTATTTAGCACAAGGGGTTCCTGAGATATAAGACTGCAAAAGTCGCAAAAACCGTAAATGACTGACTGACTCACTGACTCACTGACAGATCATCAAAATTATGGAGCACTTCCCGACATCGTAGAATCTTGTAATTTCGCACAACTTCTCCCTGTGGTGTATACAAAATAAAAAATCAAAAATTTAAGATTTTCCATTCAGGGGGCGTGAATTTATATTAATTATTTGGAGCACTTCTGACTGTCGTAGAATGATGAGATTTAACACAGCGCAGCGGTAGGGCTTAAAGTGCAGGCAAAGGAAAAAATTTAAAATTTGAGATTTTTCATTCAGGGGGCGTGGTTTTCGCCCATTTTCATAGAATTGATATAAATTATTTGGAGTACTTCTGATTGGCGTGGAATGATGAAATTTAGTACAGCGGTAGGGCTTAAAGTGCAGACAAAGGAACAGTTTTAAAATTTGATATTTTACATTCAGGGGCGTGGCACACGCCCATATGAATAGAATTGATATTTATTATGAGGAGCACTTATGATTGTCGTTGAATGAAGACATTTAGTAGAACGGTAGGACTAGAAGTTCAAGCAAATGCAAGATTTAAAAATTTTAGATTTTAAATTCAGAGGGCGTGGCATCCGCCCATTTTCGCAGAATTAATATCAATTATATGCAGCACTTCTGGTTGTCGTAGAATGATGAAATTTGGCAGAGCGATAGGAAAAATTTGAGATTTAGCATTCAGTGGGTGTGGCAACCACCCATTTTCACAGAAATAATATTAAATATATTGAGAGTACTTCTGTTTGGTACAGGATTATGAAATATGGTATACAGCGGTTCGTTTTCAGGCGTACACAAAGAAAAAGTTGAAATCTTAAAATTTTTCACGCAGAGGCGTTTCATCCACCCACTTTTTATCAATTATTATTATCATTTCAATGGAGCACTTCTAACTTATTTAAATTGGTAGATAGGTAGGTCTTGTAGTATATACAAAAGGCATACATTAAAAACTTACTTTAGTTATAAGGCTCTCATTGGGAGTTTATTCCATTCACTTTTACTGATAAAAATAACCTTTGCAAAAAGTAGTGAAATCACAACAAACACATAAATGTTAAAAAAGTAGCCAAGTTCTTTTAATACAAAAACCTTTACGCAACAAGTCAGCCGTAAAAAGTAATGAGATCTAAAAGTGCCCCAAGTTCTAAGTTTATTAATGTAAAATATCAAATATTTTATCTCTAGTAATATCGAAGAACCTCAAAATTATTTGAGACATCTAGTATTTAATGATTACTGACTTAAATTGAGTTGGTTTACTTGGCAAGTGTTCTTTTTTTACCTAATTCCTCAATTTTGAAATGAAACCTTGACTTGTAATCCAATTTCGAATGCAACAACCTAGAAGGACACAAATATCGAATGTACAAAAATCTCGAAATACAAAATCTAGAAAAGTCAAAATAAAATCAAGGAAAAATCTAGAATTTTGTTTACATATACATATGTATGCTCGCTAAACTCTTGGGATTTTTTTTAAAATACTGTAGATTATACAGAAAGGTAAAATAAACGACGTTTCCCCATTTTTAATGTACAAAATAAATATACAGGGTGCCCCGTAAAGAATGGATAAACCTGGAATGCCTCATAGTAGACCTTATGACTGTCCTGAAAACTGATAAAAAAAAGTTCTATCCCAACCACAAGAAAAGATATGTGCATTTTTTTTTTTGTTAAGTGCATTTTTTTTTATCTTCCTTTACGTTTTTGAATACCACGTCTACAAGTGAATGAATTCCACCGTTTTTTTACGAAGCAATATTTCACATTATAATATCTGTTGGACTTCTTAGAGAAAAAAATTATTTAACTTTAATTTTCGATGCAAAATGTGAAAGAAAATAATTTTTGAAAAAGTTAAATCATCTCTGGTATAAAAAAATGCACAAATACCTAAGTGGCCAACTATTTTAAAAATATGCGTCAAATGTTGATTTCAAAATGTTATAACTTATTATTGTATCTAGAGGAAATAGCAAGTTATTGGTAAAAATCTGCAATACTGGAATCAATTTAACAAAAACAAAATCTTTTAAAATTAGTGTAAACGGGAAAATAATACAATGCGTTGAACATGGCAGATTTTGAATTATAATTGCCTGCTTTTATGATGCTGTCCTAATGATAAATCCAAACTTTTAACATCTAGGGACAAATGCAATATTACTAAATATGTCAAAAAAGAGGCGATGTGGAATCTTGTGCATGCAGCTGCATTACAAATATGCTAGCAACACCTTACATGAATATTAAGACAATCATTTATTCGGGAAAGCATCCGCCATTCTGCACTAAGAGTTGGTGAAAACACTTATTAGGTGATTTACATTAAGTAGATTAGATTTAGATTAGATTAGGTTTTATTTCCTTAAATAATAATATTCACAATATATACATATTTTACAATAATAAAGCATGGCTATTTGCCATTAAATACAAAATGTTGATTTGTTTTTATTACTTAGTGGCCAAAGACAATTATTGAAAATTTGCTGATGGTTTTGTTGAAGCCCATATTGAAGAGGTATATAAGTCAAAACAACCTCGAAAATGTGACCGTTTTTTGCACATTGTTGAAATGTTTAGTAATTTTAGATTCGGCCCTAGAAGTTAAAAGCTTGGATTTATCATTAGGACAACATCATAAAAACAGGCAATCAATCAAAAATCTACCATGTTCAATGCATCTTATGATTTTCCCGTTTACTGTGCTAATTTTGAAAACTTTTGTTTTTTTCTAATTTGACTCTAGTATTGCAGATGTTTACTAATAACTTGCTTTTGGCTCTAGATACAATAATAAATTACACAATTTTGAAATCCGCATTTAACGCGCATATTTTTAGAATAGTTGGTCACTTATGTAGGTATTCATGCATTTTTTTATACCAGAGATGATTTAACTTTATCAAAAATTATTTTCTTTCACATTTAGCATCGAAAATTAAAGTTAAACTATTTTTTTTTCTCTATAAGAAGTCCAACAGATATTATAATGTAAAATATTGCTACGAAAAAAAAATGGTGGAAATAATTCACTTGTAGTCGTGGTATTCAAAAATGTAAAGTAAGACAAAAAATATTGCACTGAACAACAAAATGCACATATCTTTTCTTGTGGTTGGGATAGACCTTTTTTATCAGTTTTCAGGATGGCCATAAAGTCTTAATATGAGGCCTTCCAGGGTTATCTTTACGGGGCACCCGCTGTATGTATGTATATTCAAATAAATGAACATTAAACAAATTGAAAACCAATAAATAAACAACGCTTCAGACGAAAACAAACTAGATAGAAATAACAGCGTACCTACTCCTACATGGACTGTTATTGATATTTAGTATAAAGTCATTCCAAGCTAAGTGCTAAATATAATGATAATAATGTACTAAATTATAGAAGTGTAAATGCAAAATGTTGTTGTTAACTTTCTTTAACATTTTAGGTAAAGCGTTCGCTAGGTTAATACAAATGTCACTGGTGGTGCAAAATTGATATTTTTGGTTAATTCATGTTTTAAGTTCAAATCATATTACCTAGGTGTGTTAATCTTTTTAGAATATAGACAATGGGCGCGCAAATCTTAGGCATTAATTTAAAAATGCATTCTTTATTTTGGTTTTCTAGATTTCTGTAACTCGAGATTTTAACAATCTAAATTCCCAACTAACAATTTTTCCTCTATAAGGTCCATTTTTTGAATTTCTATAAGTTATTATTTCTACAAGGCTTGTATTTAGTTTGGACATCGAAGTTGCAAATTTTCGAAGCTATATTCTTTAAAACAGCTTCCTACAAACCCATTACAGGCAGGATCTATAATTTTCTGCAAGACTGAATATTTAAAATTTGGTTATAGATTTATTAAGGCTTCCCAGAAATTAGTTTTGAAAGGCATGTGAAATAGAAGCAAAGAAAAAGCTTTCACAAGGAAGCACTGTCAAGAGCTATTGAAGGGCCCGCTTACAAACGCCTGAAACAAGCTATTATGTTTACGAAAGTCTAATGGAAGCATAATTGTCAGTGGAATTATGTCAGTTTATTTTCTTTGTGTAAGCCCCCTGCGCAAAAGCCCGATACAAGCATTATTTTGGGTACTGGTCGGCGCATGTATGTTTCTACTGCCGAGAGAGGGTTACCACAGGTCAAATTAATTATGAAAATAAAAATAGGAAAAATTGTATCATTTTGAAAATTTAAATTAACCCGATTCATTGAGTAGGTATGGTCTAATATAAAATTGTTTATATTATGCAAAACAAAAACGGAACAAACATTTATTTTCTGCAGTGAGATAAATATGGTAAAAGAAAACAATTTAAATTCACTTGATAAAAAAACGAAAACAAATATATTTTTTTTACCATGAAGCTATAATTGTGTATATTCAGAATGGCACTACAAATACAAATTATTTATTTATTTTTAATTAGAAATGATGTAACAAAAACAAATGAACTTTTTTCATATTCGTGGTTTGTCTTATTTTTTTTTTAATTTCTATAAAGAAAAAATAATACCCCGGATTCCGGATACCACCAATAAAAATGATTCCATCAGAATTAAATTTGATCGAAGTGGTAACTCTGAGTAAGCATGACATCCAATTTTGGTTCTATAACGCAGTGAACACAAGCCCGACACAAGCATAATAATTGTGTGAACTCTGTCAGACGCATGCGCGAGAAGCATTTATTTCGATGAATTTGCCTCAGCGAAGTGATGTCAGCTTAATTTGTTTCTATAAGACCTGTGAAGAGGTGGTTATGCAAACTAAATTTTAATCATCCTCTCAGGCGCATGCGCGGGAAGTAATAATTACGATTATTTGGTCTAAGCGAAGGGTTGCACACTCAACATGAAAGCATTAGAAGCAGGTACTTCGCATGGAAAGTAGTATTTATGTAATAATAAGGTACTGTTGGATGAATTATTCACAAACGAGGTGACCATAGTATAGTTCATGTTTCATCGATAAAAAATATTGTCACATTAAGGAATTCGAATGATTTCAAAAATTATCTTAGTATGATGCTTTCATCTCTCAGTAGTTTTTTTATTACATTTTAAACGTTTTTTAATATCTATACTTGATGGTCTTTACAGGTTATGTTTTCTATTTTGGCAAATTAGTGTTTTTTAAAAAGATACAAATTAAAATTGTCAGTAAACGGTTTGTGTACAAAATGAAAAGTATATATTTTATGGGAAATAAAAGAGTTTTTAAATATATTATTTCTCAAACAAAGCATTTGGTTTAAAAAAAAAAAACAATTGATTTCAACAAAAAACGAACTTGTATTTTATTTGTTGTCTCACAAAAAGTATGTTTGTGTGACCAATTCCATGATTTCTCTAATAAGTAAAGTACTCATGGAAACATTAATAATTAAAAAAACAAATAACATTAAGTGAAAAAAAACTCCCTTGCCAGCAACAGACGAATGGTCACCTGTATTATTGAAATTGGTTTAATTCATCAGGAAGCCCCAAGGAAGTTTTTAGGAAGCTAATTTCGGTTTCAAATGGTTCCAATTTGGCACTCATTTTTTGTATGCCAGGCTAGCTCGATACCTAAGGTGCCCGACTCTCAACCTAACCATCCTCGGTTCTACTCCCGCAAAATCCATCAAGTAAGAAATGTGTTTTTTCGGATAAAAAAAAATATTGTGAATTAAGTTCCAGAAGAAAATCATTACTAGCATGAAAATAAAGGAGAAAATATAGAAATAAAAATAAATAATTAATTTTTATTTTGTTTTGCATTGTGCTTCGAAAAGGCTTCTCCTAGGCCTCGACAAGCCTTTTATAAGGGTTTTTAGATGTGTCTATCGAAACACTTAAACAAAACTACACTACTACATTTGCAAGGTTTGAGTGTAGTTTTGTTCTATAAGGCCTTAGCGAAATAAATTGAGTACTTCCAACAAACCTGTAAATGATTGCTTGAAAGCCTTTCGAGCTTCTCGATGTGGGCCAAATGTGTTTCTATAAGGCCTTATAGAGTCCAATTTGCTGATTAGGAAATAACTGATTAGGAAATAACTTCGATAGACCCTTACAGAAGTTAAATTGTTAGTTGGGTTATGACCTTCGATATCTTGTCTTTCAAGATTTTGTGGTAGACCCGTCATATTTAAACTAGTTAATTGCCCGATAGTAGGTGCTGTGGTAAATTTTTTAACCAGTTTTATATTTTTGCCTACTGAAAACAATTATTGAGTAAAGTGAATAAAGTTCACTGTTATATGTGAGGATAGTAACGAAAAAATACTTAATTGTGATTCACAAGGATTTAGCCACACCAATATTTTGGCGAATATGATTTGTTGAAACAATTTTTTTTTTAGTATTAAGTTTGTAATCATGAGTTGATCGAAATTGAAAGGTACCTACTCTTCTATTTCAGTGTCTTTTTTGGAAAACAATATTTTTATCTTTTATTGCCGAGACAAAAACTTTACTTTTCCTAGGGTTTTTGTTGCGCTAAACGAGAATTCGAATCTCCTAGGGCGGATTTTCAGTATATTTTAGTTAAAATATGTAAAAAAAGCTGTTTTGGGCCAGATTTTAAAATTTTGTCTTGCAATTCTCTAGAGTACTTGATTCCAAGTTTGTAGCAGAATTGGACAATTTTATTCCTTGTTTCTGAGTGATTCAAAATAACTTAGTTTTTCTTCATAATATGAAAAATAATAAGGCGGCAGGTGTCGATGGAATTTCTATCGAGTTTTTTAAATACTCAACGCCTTCGTTTTATAGAATTCTTCTGACATTTTTTAATAAACTTTTAAATGAGGAAGTAATCCCACAATCTTTTTTGAAGTCACTCATATGTCCAATCTTTAAAAAGGAAGATAGTACTCTTCCCGAAAATTACAGAGGAATCTCTATATTACCGGTTTTGAGAAAAATATTTACTAATATCCTATACCATAGAATTTCTAACTGGGTACAAACAAATAATCTCCTAAGCCCCTACCAAGCTGGTTTTCGTGCTGGACTTTCTACGGTTGATCAAATATTTGCTCTCACAAGCGTGGCAAAGCGATATGTTGAAAACAAAAAAACAGCTTTACACGTTTTTTGTAGATTTTAAAGCTGCGTTTGATACCATAAACAGAAACTCTCTTCTTTACACACTTTCGAAAATTGGGTTGTCCTCTAAGTTTCTTAGATTATACAATCAATTAATAACCAACACATCGTCTTAAATTTGGAATGGTATCAATAAATCAGAGTTTTTTGAAACTAAGACAGGTGTTCCACAAGGATGTGTTTTGAGTCCGATCTTATTTGAGCTATTTATTGATGATGTAACCAAAATCTTAAGTGGCGGTATAAGGGTGGGTGATGAAGAAATTAGAATGTTACTCTATGCAGATGATCTGGTCTTGCTAGCAGAAACCCCTTCCTCACTACAGCTCGTTATTAATCGTCTTAAAAGCTACTGCAACTTATGGGACCTACAAATAAATACCTCCAAATCGAAAATAATGATTTTTGAATTATTAACAGGAGAGTATTACCTCGTGATAAGTGGTATCTTGGCTCTGAGTCCATAGAAGTTGAAAAGCAGTACAAATATATCGGTTTTTTTTGATATCAAGTAACTTGGACTTGCGTCCTCATATAAAAGAAAAATGTATAGCTGCCAAGGTAGGTTCTTTTGCAATAAAAAAGTAGATTCATGTTCCAAATTTAAAGTGCTAGATTCCACGATGTCTGTGCCTGTCTTTGTTACGCAAATCAAGTTTTTGGGTACAAGATTGTTGAAGAGTTCGAAGCAGTACAAAGATTATTTTTTAAGCGCATCTTCAGGCTACCATCAACAACGCCAACATATGCTTTACACGTGGAATCGGGCATTCCCCAAATTTTCGTTAAAAACTTGAACCCGATTCTAATCTACAAAGTCAAATAATGAAATATGCGTTTAGGTGTAGGCTTACTCCATTTAGGGAATGGTACAATATTGCTGGTATCTATGGAGTGGATCTCAGTTTATCTAATCAGTCGATTGAATGCTGGCGCGAGGCATTTTATAACTGCATCGCAAAAGTAGATGAATCTTTTTATCTCCAATTCACCTCTTCAAGTCGACTGATTTACAGAGAACTGAACCACTCCTTATGTAGTAGCAATTATTTCAGTAATTCTCTCTACATACCAAATCAGTATGATATTTAAAGCTAGAGGCAAGAAATCTCATCAGTTTGTAACTTATGCAATAGAAATGAAAATGAAAACGTTTACCACTTCTTAGCAGTATGCCCAATTCTGCAAGAGTTGAGAAGACTTTACTTTAAAAAGAGCTTTTTATCTTTCTTAGAAACCAAAGATATTCTAAATGGAAAATGTGGATGGAAATTAATTTTTAGCTTTTGCGAACATGCCCTTAGAGATCAAAATAGTTTTGAGATACATTAACCATGTTTTTAGTTTCCAATATACAGAAAAATGTAATAAAAAAAAAAAAAAAAAATAATAATAATAAAAGTTACAGATACTTACACAAAACCATGTGGATAAACAAATTTTAGTGATAATATGAAAAAATATACTACCTATAAATTAATTATTGTCGGGAATCAATTAATTTCATACCTAAGAATTGCTAAACAAATTGTTTTGAAATAATTTATAATTTAAATATCTATATATGAAAAAAAAAACAAAAAAAAAAACAATTAAATCTACTATTTTACTATTATATACAATATTCATTCTTCTATTTTTTATATTTAATGAATATGTCAAATTAATTTCGACAGACGGCAACTATTGCCATGTTCTATTTTCTATTATTAACCTCTTTTTATATATATAGATTTATTTTAAATAAAGAAGTTTTTAATAATAATTAATAATAATAAATTATTTTTTCTTATTTTTGTTTAGCTTTACGACTATACAGAAACATAACAAGCATAAATTTAAAACAATTTTGCACAAAATTGAAAAAAAAAAATCATTAACCCGTTTTATTTTACAAATCCAAAAATATTTTTTCGAAAAATTGTATAGGTAGGTATGCAATTGTTATATAAAAATCAGGCTAAAATCGAAGTAGCTAGCCGTTAGCGAGGAATTTTAAAACCAAACAATCGGTTCTATGACAGGTACAGCTAATAACCGTTATAATAAAAAGGAAAATATCAAAGGGGTGATTTTAACTACATCATGTTTAACAATCTTAGCCCATTTTTTGTGTAATTATTGACTGTGCTATGGATTTTCTTTTGCGTTAAGTTTCTTTTGGTCAAGAGCCTTCTTGACATCATTTAAAAGTTTTGTACCGGTAGTGTAGTTAGCAGCTTGTTTCTACACTAAAAATCTAAAATTATTATTAAAGCAAACACACACTACCCGACAACTTCATATTTGCAATCATTGCTGCCTTTAATTTATTCGTTATTCTTCAAAATGCTCGGCCCCGATAATGTAAGTAGGTATAGGTAGCGTAAGCAAAATTCATGTGGGCTCATATGCAAAGCGACAGATTTCTTAATAACGACCGGCGTCATGATCAACTACATGAAGAATCAACAAACAACATGATCGTCATCAAGATCATCAGCAAAAGCGCGTTCACATATTGTGGAATGGATCAAACATCAACTTCAGCCAGCCAGCCAGCCAGCCAGCAGTAAAACACAAAAATATGCACGGGCTCGTCATCGTCGTAGTCTTCGTAGGCGACACTCACATAAAAGCTTCGACTGGTTGGTTTACTCGGTAGATCTATCCATCTATCTTAAAAAAGACGACCGTGCCGGCTGGCCGGGGCGGCACTGCACTGGGGTGGCCCGTCACATGCCATATCTGACTCTTCCGCAAGATAAAAACATAACTCGGTAACATGGGGGAAAATTAAACAAAAAAAAATTAAAAAAAAAGATAAACCGATGGAAATGAGATTGTCCCTATGCCACAAAATGTGTTGGATGCATTTTCCGCACTCGTGAACATATCGCCTCACTCCAACTCAACCATGTAGCACGCCTGCTTTAGCCGTACGTCTTTGCACATCACAAACACGAAGAATGATGTATGCAAAGATCCTTATCATAATGTTTCTTCTAGTTTAAGCACTTTGAAGAGTTAAAGAGGGCGACTGACGGGACGCGAAGCTTCATTTCATATGCCGCATAATCTCGTTGTTTTCGTTTGAAATCTTAAGGATGTGATATACATAACATGTGATGATACGATGTGCGTGCAAGTGATTTTCGCTGAGATTTGTTCGTTTGTTGTTTTTTCATGTTTTAAATGTTCTGTTTATAAGTTTAAGATACAAAAAAATTCGTGATTAATAGCTATTTATCCAAAACATCATAATTGAAACATTCATTGAACTAGTTTTGCCGTAAATTTAGTCAATAATATGGCTGTAAGTCTTTAAATAAAAATTAATTTAACTATCCCCTTGATGTTTTTATTTTGGTCAAACTTTAAACAAAATATGTATCAAAAAATACTACTTTAATTCAAAAACAAAATGCACGACTGCATCGCACGTATTTGTTGTTATGTTCAAGTGGCTTATAATTTGAAAAATTTTACTCTCTCTACAAATCATAAAAAACATAGTTATTGGACAATAATATTCAAAAGCATCAGATTCTCATTTGACGCAAAGTCATAAGTTCCAAAACTCAAACGTGAAAATGTGTACAAAGAAGCAAGTTTCGAAACGCATCCGATACGTAGTCGATGGCCATTAACTGAGCAAATTGCACATCAATAATTTTGTTGATGCTTTTATTTTTATTTGACATTCGCTTTAGCCTAGTACGCTGCTGATGCGGAACGAAATGTTCCTGTGGTTTCGAAAAAGACAACGAAATGCTTACGAAAACACAGCGGAAAATTATTCATGGAGAGTTTCACAAATCGCCAATCAATAAAATGAGCCCAGTCAAATTAGACAAAAAAAAAGCCCTAACCCGGACAAAATTTTTACAGGTATATTTTTTAGTGAAAATGTTCAGAACAGTGTCCTTAATCAATTGTTAAAAGTCCCAAGCAATCTGCGTTGGCGTACGACCACAATCTTGAAAAAATGCAGCCATATTGTTCTCTCTGTTTGTGGCTATATATCTGGAACTTGTTGCCCTAAAAAGACCATTCAAATGTCAAATGAAAAGGCTTAAATTGAAAAAATCAGGACATTAAATACAAATTAGTTACAGGTATTGCATGGCTACTGTTTTGAATTAAATGAATTTAACAGAGTAAATTGCAGTGCAAATTCTAAAAAATTAAGAATGTCCCATAAATATTTACTAAAAACCTGAAATTAAGAGGATATGTTCACAGCAGTACAAAAATCATATTTTGTAAGTTCCAAAAAAATTCCTTTTGTGGTTCAACTGCCATTTATAAAAGAGTACCATTAATTATATTTATCGGCTTTTGGCTATACCTGGGGTATATTTTTGTCCTAGAAAGATTATTCAAACCTAAAATGGACATGCTGTGGGGATGGGTGTTAAAGAATAGACTCTTAATAGCTGATCCTGCTCCAGAGAATATTCTAAAAATTATATCATGCAACTGCGAATGTTAATGCGAGCGTAGCTTTGTTTGCCTACAAAGTGGTCTTAGCTGCATGGCAGTCTGTGGTTATTGCGCCGTGCCGTCCTGTCATGATTGTAATACATGTTTGCGTAAATAAGTGTTTGTTTTTAGAGTTCCCAGACATTGAGGAGATCAACCGAAGCCGCTGAACAAATTTTAAAGTTCTTTTCACAATATTCCTTCTAAATATCCAATTCGAGACTCGAATACATGTCAAAAATTCATCCACAGCAGAATTCTACTTTAGTTTCTTATAGGGCGTAGAGCTACTTAGCGATGTTGTTTCTTTTATGCGTGTAAAATCGTACTGTAATATGCATGGTTTTACCAATTAAACACGCATTTTTTCTTCTTTAGACCAACGTTGTATTTTTCGCTGTTATTATTTTAATAATAACATGTTCTAGGGTTCCTCTATTTTTGTTTGTCATAATTAATATACTTAAAAAAAATTGCTCCTAGCATTTTTTTATTTGGGATTTTTTTATTGGTACTGTTCTGAACATGTGTAGTAGCCCGTAGTGTAATGGTTAGTGCGTTTGACTGTCACGCTGGAGGTCTGGGTTCGCTTCCCAGCCTCGTCCACCTTAAAACTAAAAAGTTTTTTTTTTTCAGGGCTACTACCTCTTGCGAGGAATTGACAAATCCTCAAAGAGTATCACTTGTCACGAATAAGTGCTTCTCGTCTAGCCGTTCGGATTCGGCATACAATTGTAGGTCCCTTCCATTCCTGTCGACAGGCGCACACAGGAATGGTTGCGAGTTATTAGTCACTAGGCCCTGGTTTTTCACAAGCCGTTGTGCCACCCAACTTACCTACTTACGTTCTGAACATGTCTACAAAATTTCAGCTTTTTAATAAATATTTCTTTGATATGGGCATTTTTTTTCGATTTTGCATTGCACTGCAATTATTTACTCTCTTTTAGTAGTTTCATTCAAAACATTGAACAGTGTAGCCATAAAACACCTGTTTCTAATTTTGTGTATGCTTCGCTGATTTTAAAGTCAAAGTCTGTCCATTTTACGCTTGCATGGTCTTTCTAGAACAATAAGATAGCCAGAATAGCAAAAAGCCGACAAATTCCGGATGATGGTACTTTTTATTTTAATGGTGGTCTAATTCCAACAGGGATTTTTTGGAAACTTACTACCACAAATGATTGTTGGTATGTTCTGAACATGTTCACTAAATTTCAGCTTTACATATATTTATGGGATATGGGTACTTTTTTCGAATTTGCACTGCAATTTGCTTTGTTGAATTCATTAAATTCAAAACAGTAGCCATGCAATACCTGTAACTTATTTGTATTTACTTCCCTGATTTTGTCAATCTAAGTCTGTCCATTTGACATTTAAATGGTCTTTTTAGGGCAACAAGTTCCAGAGATATAGCCGAGAGAGAACAAGATGGCTGCATTTTTTCAAGATTGTGGGCGTATGGCAACGCGGATTGCTTGGGACTTTTAACAGTCGATTAAGGACACCGTTCTGAACATTTCCACTAAAAAATATACCTGTACAAAATTTTGTCCGGGTCAATGTCTAATTTAACTGTCCTTAATACAATTTAAGGAAAAAATCAAAGAATAGCTATGCTGTAATGAATACGCTCTCGCCACTTTCTAAGACGTTGAAGGGGCTTTCAATAACGTGCTTACTAAATCCATTATAGAATCTTAAGTTGAATTTGGTGTAGAAGACTACATAAGGGAATGGATAACATCCATGCTCAGCGACAGAAGGATTCAAGCCACGTAAGGAAATACAAACTCGACCAAACACGTTAGTAGAGGAACACCCGAAGGTGGGGTTTTGTCCCCTCTTCTGTGACTTTTAGACATGAATAAAATTCTCGTTAAGTTGGAAAGATGTGGTGTGAAGGCGGCATATGCTGATGATTTGGTAATATTGGTGTCAGGGAAGTTCACTCCTGTATTAAGTGAGATCACGGAAATGGCTTTAAGGAAGGTTAGCAACTGGGTCACGAGTTGTGGGCTAGGAGTTAACCAAAGCAAAACTGAACTTATGCTTTTCACTACCAAAACTAAGCATCACCCCTTCACTCTTCCCCGACTCAACGGTCAAACACTCTCACTTTCCTCCAGTGCAAAATATTAAGGTGTTATTCTCGACCCCAAATTAAATTGGAAGTTGAACATTGAAGAAAGTGTCAAGAAGGCCTGCATAGCCTTCTATGCCTGTCGTAAAACCTTTGGTAAAAAGTGGGGGCTCCAGTCGAAGATGATCTTGTGGACGTACACAGCCGTGGTACGACCTATCCTCACATACGGTTCGATTGTGTGTTGGCCTGCACTCAAGAAATCATATAACATCAATAAACTTAGGAAGGTCCAAAGAACTGCTAGCGTTGGCACGACAGGGGCAATAAGATCCTGCCCAAGTGATGCCTTAAGCGTTTTCTGCACCTTCTACCACTTGATTTCTATATTGAATATCTAGTATCTTGCAGCGCATTAAGACTTAAGAAATCAAGCTCTTGGTTTGCCAAGCCATATGTTCACAGCAATATCACAGACTTGATTCCAACAGAAATGTTTTTGACTCCCACCGACTAATACACTCATACAATGAGTATCAGTAAGGGTTTTAAAGTTAAAATTCCATCCAGGAAGGATTGGAAAGACGACGGCGACGTCGTCGTCGTGACGAAAGATTTCGACACAACTATCTTTACTGATGGCTCAAAGATGGAGTGTGGTGTTGGTGTCTTTCAAGATGAATTACTGGCAATTAGAGAAGCCTGCAAGTTACTAAAAGAACCCCCAAACCAGAACTGTAATACAGCTATTATTATAGACAGTCAGGCGACTGTTAAAGCCATTAATTCAGGTACTTCATCCTCCAAATTGGTCTAGCAATGCCAGGATGAGCTTCCGAGTCTCAACACTGACCTCGATGTCACTCTTATCTGGGTTCCTGGTCACAGTGGCATTGGGGGCAATGAACGGGCTGACGAGCTGGCCAGGCAAGGATCAGCCCTTCATGGCTCACTTCCGGAAAGAGTCTACATTCCGCTTGGAGTTGTGAAGGGCAATATTTTCTCAATTTGTCTTACTGAATCAAACCGCAGGTGGTATAGTTTATCAAACTTTATTATATCTAGGAAGATCTGGCCTACCTATAATAAAAGCCGAACAATTGATCTGTTACGCAGAACCAGACAAGGCATAGCCATCAGGGTTGTTGCAACCTGTAGCGGACAATGACCAATAGGAGAGCATGCAGCGAAGCTTGGCATACCTCACAGCACTCAGTGTCGGAGCTGTGGGAACCAGCAGGAAAAGGAAACAGTAATTCATTTCCTCTGCAAATGCCCCGCTCTGGCCAAAGCTAGAGCACAATCATTCGGAAGGGCATTTTTTGACGACATTAACGAACTTTCGGAAACAAAGATCAAAGACTTGGTCTCTTTCCTCAACGCGACGAAATGGCTCCAGGACAAATTTCGGCTACTTCTGCATCGCACTTCTCGTCGATTCCCTATGATCGCAAGATAGTGGACTGGGGTTCGAGTGGGAGTTCGTAGTGCATTGCGGCCGGTTGATCATTCGATCGGATCAGTGGACGCACCGGTGCCAGCCAATAGACTGCCGAGTTGGGCAATCTGTGGATGATGCGGGTGCGGGTGGTGGTCTGGTTGAGTGAGTCATCCGCTTTCTGATGATTGTGCTAAAAGCTACTCAGTCACTCCACAAGTAACAAAATTCTTTCAATCCTTTTCTAAATTCAAAGAAAAATGGACCATATCCTGAGAATGCACACGATCTCCCTTTCAATTCCATACATAGGTTCTAACGAGTTAGGGTATCAAAACGGCGCACTTCAGCGCTAATTGGGCTATGGGCTAGGGTGCCTGTAGCCGCCTTTTCTACCTACCTACCTACCTATGCTGTAATGAAAGAAACAACAAATAAAAACACGGACAAGCACAAATTTTATTTCTCCGCACACAATTAATGGTCCGGGCAATTAATTCTGTGCGAAAAGAGAGTGGAGACTTGTCAAAACAATCTGAATCATCAATTTCACGGTCGAACAGCGTACCAAATAACGAAAAGCCCAAGGAAAGTCTTCGTTTATGATTTCGTTGTCATTTTTGTATTTCGTTTCACATCAGCAGCGTCCTAGGCTTTAGAAAGAAAACAAATCAGAATTTTTTTTTTGTTAAGTATTCTTTAGAATTGTGGTATATTTTAGTGAAAAAAGTGGAAAATGAAAAGTGAAAAGGATAATGCTGCGTGTTTATTTTCGAGTTTTGAAAATTCCTTAGCTAAATTCTGAAAACATTACGCTTGTTTGTGCTTTAAATACTTGAATATTTTACACACATTTTGTTTAATGTCTGCTCTCCAAATAATGGGCGTTCCAAATTGTCAATCTAACAAACCAGCTGGTTTGTGTAGCTGATGCGTATGAATAGAGTATTGTTGCGCCAGTAGCGTACACAGGATTTTGTTTGGGGGGGGGGGGCTCAGTCTCAATTTTGGTTAATTTTGTTAAGGTATTACAAAAATGCAAACAAAATTAAAAAAAAATATTATCAAAAAAAAAAATTAAAAACAAAAAAAAAACACCCTTTAATTATGAAATTAATTTTACTTTTCTTTCTTTGTAAATAAATATTTTATGTAAATTTGTTTTTGGTTTGAAACACGAAATTACCGCAAGTACCGTTATCTTTAAAGCTTAAAATAATTCAATTTTCCCTCTAGGGAATCAGCTGAAAACTTGAAGAATATTTCTTCAGCTGCTTAGGTTGCAGTTTGTGATACAGAGACAGATAGACAGAATATCGACATGTTGGGTCTCATATTTCGAGTTCGATTTTTTTTACGAATCCTTAGCTGCCCTATAGAATTTCTTCATATTGGGTTGGGCCATTAAGCTATGATTAGACGGTCAACGAAAATGGTCAACGCATTGACTCTCTGACGTCAGAATGACGTCAAATCCTGTTCCACGGCTTTCAAGTCGTGTGATTGTCATTGCAAAACGTTGTCAACGCACTGACATCAGCGTTGACACTTGCGATGACATGGTTTGAAAAGTCAACGCGTTGACTGTTTTCATTTACCGTGTAATAACCCCATCAGAATTTTTCCTGACTGCGCATCAACGCGTTGTCCAGGTACCAACGTTGACACGCTATAATTTTCTGCTGTGTCAAAGTAGCTGGCGTTGACGTTCTATTCATTTAAAGAAACAGCAACAAAAAAAAAAAAAAAAAACATAAAAGAAAACAAAACATTTCCAAACTAAATTATTTAAAGTTAAATTAGTTTGAGTTAAAAAAAAATGAGCCTAAGCACCAGTGAGTCGGATAAGTAAATGCGCGTCCTGCTGATGAATCGAAGGAAAAGTTGTCGGAGAAACGTAAAAGAAAATTACTTTACTCGTGGACCAACAATACGAGGTCTCGGCTTTGATTGCGGCAGTAGAGAAACGACCAGCGCTTTGGGATGGAGGATGCAGCGACTATAAACTAGTTAGTACAGGCAACGGGGAGTCAAATAAGGGCAATCTGAAAAAGGTTTTGACGACTGAAAAGTTTGACGCAGTTTTGAAGAGGGGTTGGTTCTTAGCATAAATCTCGATTTGCGGGATTTTTGGTCTTGTGGGGCGTCCGCCATCTTGGTAAGAAGAAAGAATTTTGAGTTTGAAAATTATTTTCTCAAAAACTGTTTGCTCAAAACACTTGGTTTAAAAAGTTAATTTAAGAATAGGTTTTTGGCTTTCAAAAACGCTATAGCATGATATTTTGATATTTTTTTTAGAAAATTGTCCCTTCTGCCTTAACCTAAATTGCCATTTCCATTTCGTTTGCTTTTATTATTTTTCCTTGCTTTAAAAAAATTTAAACCAAAATACATAAATTTATTTGACTGTGTCGTCACAGCGCGCCACCACTATGTGTGAGCCTCAACTCGAAAAATTAAAGATTTGTACTTTTGTCAACGGTCAAAGCGCGTGGACATGGTCAAGCCGTGTGATCGTCAACGATTACTGGTCAGCGCATTGACACCGATTTGGATAAATCTCGTTGACACATATTACCTGTCAACGCATTTTGGGACAACATTGACGGACTTGTGTCATTTGTGTGATCGTCAATATTTCACGTGTTGACACAGTGAGCGTTGACGTTGCCATGTCAGTGCTTTGACCGTTTTTTTGGTGACGTCAGAGAGTCAAGGCATTGACCATTTGCGTTGACCGTCTAATAGTAGCTTTATTTCCTTTATTTTAGTTTGTCTTAGGACTTCTCTGGGAATAAAGTCCTTTGGGCCCCAAAAAGCCTACGTTATTTTTAAAATCATGTTAAGAGTTCGCAAGTGGAGTTTTTAATTTGTTAAAAATAATAATATTGTTTTTTAAATAATGATTTTGGTGTTAAAATCATCGCTTAAGACTTTTCACATCTTTTAACGTTGAAAGGCTGTTTTCAGGCACATGTTTAACTTGCTTTTTTAAAAAGTTTTTTTTTCAAGTGAATTCACAAAATTATCCCTATTTCACCAAAACCGAACAAGAACTGTAGAATCTCGAATTAAGATTTAAAAAATAAATGAAAGGAGCTAAGATGCCAGTTATAGCTATCATTGAAAACCATCAAAATTCAAAATTATTTCTCCTTCAAAAAAAAATTCATTTTGACCCATATCTTCCCCATAACGTAACTTTTAATTTTTCAATGATGAACTACCTTACCAATGATCATTGAAAAAATTAAAAGTTACGTTATGGGGAAGATATGGGTCAAAATGTATTTTTTTGAAGGTGAAAAAATTTTGAAGTCGTAAGCTATATTTCTGCATTAAAATATTCAATGATTAAACTTTCGAAAGGTCTCAAAATCAACAGTTAACTTTTTCAATGATGGTTTTCAATGATAGCTATAACTGGCCCCTAAGGCATGAGATTGTACGTACATGCTCCCCTTTGGTTTCATATTTTATAGTCCATATCATCTAATATTCATTATTAAGGGTCCAATTAAATACATGCAGTTGAGTCACGTGTACTTTTTAATTGAATTATATTCATTCACTCCACTTAAAACAGATTTTAATTTCTTCATCTTATTATATTTATAATATTTCAACAGTACGTTCGTTTTACTTTAATATTTAAGTAATTTGATTTGATGAAAGAATCCCCAATGACTTTTCAAACTTAAGACTTGATTGCACTTTGATGGAGAACAGGACCCTAATAAATAGGTATGCTATGTAGCATCTACATCTTCATCTGCCTACCGCTACCATTACCATGTTAACTTGGAAAAACAAATCTTAGATACATTTTAGAAGTCTAGCTTTGATAGATGCCCCTAATAATTCCTTCCTACTGAGGGAATTGAGTATTAACACAAATTATTATGCCAAGACAACCAAAAGAAACAAAATTAGTATCTGCATCCGTTGAGCCAGCCAGCCAGTCAGCCAGCCAGTGCTATGAATACGGATATGTATGGACGCTTACGCAGTCGACTTGGAGTATCTCTGCGCGATATATTTCAGTCATCGTATATCTTTCTTATTTTCTTTTTTTTATTTTTATTTTCGTAATAAAAAAACTGTGTGTGGTCTTTTTATTCATTGACTGGGTGGTCGGGGCTCAATTCTGTGTGGTCCGTCTTCATTACTCCCCGATTTATTCTCTTGCTCTGGTTGTGTGGTGTGGTTGGTTGGATTGGACTTGGACTGCTGCGCGTTGTTGCTGCTGCTGTTCCTGGTGCTGCTACTTTGGCTGCCGCCAGCTGATATACCTTTTGGCATCATCACACACATCACATTTTCCAATCGTCGTCGTCGTGGTCGTTGTCGACGTTGTCCTCGTAGAATTGTCGTTATTTGTTGGCCGTTGGCCGCCTGCGCCTGTGCTTATCCTGGCCTCTTATGTGCTTTGCTGACTTGGCTGCCTGGCTAGGATGGATAGGCCCAGGGTGGCCGTATCTTTGATTGCCCAGTATGTTAAAGTCAGTCTACCATAAAAATGTTGTGATATGATTTTGTTGTTAATTTTGTTTTTATTTTTGTTACTTCCCGACTGGCGTGCGGTGCGGCGTCGTCGTTTTCGGTCGACATCGCCACGATATGATGACGTTCCGGTTCGTTTTGGAAGAGTAATTTCCTGAATTGGTCGGCATAATTTAGATTACCCTTTTCCTCTAACATGCATAATTATAACCTAGGTAATAATTGTCTCAACGTTTTAGCACTAATGAGCGCGAGTAGCGAGAGATTATATTGGTTGTTAGTTTGGGTTATTTGGGATTTCTGTTATTTAATTCTTCTACCTACCTTCCTAATGGGCGCTTGTCGGTAGTAAAAGGTTGACATAAATAACTTTTTTGTTAGATTAGTTTGAATGGGTTTCAAAGACAAGCACAAGACATAAGCATGTAACTTAAGATTGTAGATATCTCCCACGCTAAAAAAAAAAAAAATCCGAAACTAAAATACATAATATTTTTAAGCTACATGTTTCGTCACCAAAAAGTTTTTAGGACGTCGAAATTAAAAAGATACCGCAAGATACCGAATCCTTAAAACAATGATCTATCCATAGGCGCCCGGTGGTTAAGGGGGACACTTGCCCAGCCCTGGCTCTGGACTATTCCAATACACCAACATATTTTTATTTTTGTACTTTGGACTTTTGACAAATACGACTGTTTGCATTTGTGTTTTTGTCGGAGTCCATCGCTTATACACCCCCCCGCACCCTCTGAATCTATGTGCCAGGTCAAATTATTTTGTTTTTGAGAATTTCTTTGTTTTTTGAATTCTCTTTGCTTTATTGAAGAAAGTATAAAGCAATATCAGGAAGCGACGCTTTTATGGGAATATAAATTCTTAACTTCTACAATTGTCTATGAATTTTATTAGCAGCAAAATAAAGCAAATTGTTGCCAACAAATTATATGTAAATTTCAGATTACCTCTGCAAAAACTACAATTTCTTAAGCGTGAGCAAAAAATCAATTTACTTATATTTAACTGTGTGATGTGGGAACCCCGAAGTCAAAATTTTTGGGTGGGGTGTATCAGAATCCTTTGTCCATCATTTGTCCACGTTGGTCCAACCAAAAAAAATCGTTTGTCCACCCACAGGAAAAAAGTTATTAAGTGTTTCTATTTTAGAGCAACTCCCCAAAATCAAAAAACTCATCTACTGACCCCAATAGATGACTTAGGAAGATGAGACTAAGTTCGTTCGTTTGTCCACCGGCTCTTTAAGATTATTCACCAAAAACACTCGTTTTTCGTTTCCACCCTTAGTTCAAAAGTTATACAACATTTCTTTTTTATAGCAACACCAAAAAAATTTAAAATTTGTTTTATCAAAATCGTTTTAATCCCAATCGTTTTTCCACCGTTTGTCCAGCTCCAGGTTAGACCAACAAAAAAAAAAAATTAGACCTTTGTTGAAAAGTTATTCAACATTTCGTTTTTATAGCAAAACCCCCAAAGTCAAAAAGCTTGACCAACACCCCAAATGATAACTTACGCGCATGCAACTAAGTGGATTCGATTGTCCACCGGCTGTCTAAGATTATCCGTAAAAAATAATCGTCTTTCTTCCACCCTTAGTTCAAAAGTTATTCAATATTTCTTTTTTATAGCATATCTCCAAACCCAAGAATTCTACCCAACCTTTTATCAACATAAATAACATTTATATTAGAACTACTACAACTAAGTGGATTCGATTGTCCACCGGCTTAAGATTGTCCATAAAAAATAATCGTCTTTCTTCCACCCTTAGTTCAAAAGTTATTCAATATTTCTTTTTTATAGCATATCTCCAAACCCAAGAATTCTACCCAACCTTTTATCAACATAAATAACATTTATATTAGAACTACTACAACTAAGTGGCTTCGATTTTCCACCGGCTTAAGATTGTCCATAAAAAATAATCGTCTTTCTTCCACCCTTAGTTCAAAAGTTATTCAATACTTCTTTTTTATAGCATATCTCCAAACCCAAGAATTCTACCCAACCTTTTATCAACATAAATAACATTTATATTAGAACTACTACAACTAAGTGGATTCGATTGTCCACCGGCTTAAGATTGTCCATAAAAAATAATCGTCTTTCTTCCACCCTTAGTTCAAAAGTTATTCAATATTTCTTTTTTATAGCATATCTCCAAACCCAAGAATTCTACCCAACCTTTTATCAACATAAATAACATTTATATTAGAACTACTACAACTAAGTGGATTCGATTTTCCACCGGCTTAAGATTGTCCATAAAAAATAATCGTCTTTCTTCCACCCTTAGTTCAAAAGTTATTCAATATTTCTTTTTTATAGCATATCTCCAAACCTAAGAATTCTACCCAACCTTTTATCAAAATAAATAACATTTATATTAGAACTTAATGCTTGTTAACAAAAATATGCACGACTGGATCGCACGAACTTGCTCTTGAAGTTAACAACTAGAATATTTAATAAAATTTGTATACAATTTGATTAAGAATTATTGAATTAAGGAAAAACTAAAAATATTCGAAAAAACGTAATAATCTTATTATAATTAATTTATTCAAGACAAACTAATAAAAAAAAAAAACAAATATTATTGATAGGCAATGGTGGATTTACATGTATCTTCGTCTGACTTCTGCAAAAAAAAACTTCTGCTAAATTAAATTTGTTGGATAGAGAGGGAACACCAAAAGGCAGAAGATCTTCGTGCATGCAGATTATAGAAAGTGCCATAATGCAGATATGAAGACGAACATGTTCAATGTTCATCTTCTTGATGGTTCTCTTTCACACGCTCGGAGTTTTGGCATACATCTGTCCCGCTCTTCTTTTCTTCATATTTGCAGACGAAGATACATGTAAATCCAGCATAAACCTGCCCGTCTGGTTTGGTTGTTGCTACAAAAGTGAATTTACAAAAATTCCGAATAAATTATACACCACTTGCCTAAATGAGTATTTGCACACGTCACCAATAATCTGCAAAGGTTTGGTGGATTAATTCTTAGGTTTGGAGATTTACTTTAAAAAAGAAATGTTGAATAACTTTTAAACTAAGGGTGGAAAAACGATTATTTTTGGTAAATAATCTTAAACAGCCGGTGGACAAACGAACGCACTTAGTCTCATCTTCCTAAGTCATCTATAGAGCTCTTTACCAAATGGCAATATATGGCTGTCTCATTCATTTTACTTTGTGGGGAATGTCATAACAAAGAAGACAAAGAAAAAAAAATTGTAAAATTATTTCAATAAAATCAAAAAAACTTTAAATCTTGTGAAATCTTAAGATATTTCTTTAAATTTATTTATTTTATATTTATCCACTCTATCACTTTTCTTTTATCAACGCAGAACCATAAAGTGCCGGCTGTTACTTTTGAGATGGACAGACTCACAAAGAGATCTATTGGGGTCAGTATAGAAAAAAAAAGCTTAATAACTTTTTTCTTGATGGTGGACAAACGATTTTTTTGGTTGGACAAACGTGGACAACCGATGGACAAACGATTCTGATAAACCCCACCCAAAAATTTTGACTTCGGGGTTCCCACTTCACACAGCTTTTATATTTTCAAATAGGACTTGTACAACATACTTACGGTTAATATTCTTAAAATCGGTTAAAAAATTAATGAGTTTAAAATCTTTGAGTATTAAAATCGGCCCTAGCGAGGTGTCCGTCGTAACGGATAAAAGAAACAATTTTCGCTTCGAAAATGAGAATTCTCTTTAGGCTAGTGCAGAAGATTTATACAAATCATTACGCCTGATATTCTTTTGTTTGATGTATTTTAGAACGAACCGCATAGTAAAAGTTAAATTATTTTTTTTTCTCATCAGTTGAGGACTATAAGTGTAAAATAATTGTACCCATAATCCATACAAATATTAGCGTGATTTGAAAGGATTTATTTATAAAAGTTTGTGTTTTTGCCTGATGATTTAAACACAAAAAAAACATTTTTCAAAACCGATAAATATTTATAATTTTACAACAAAAAGAGAATCTCAAAATCGAACAAAAATAAAAGCTTATCGAGTTAAAGGTCCTGCCAACTATAGAGCAAAAATATTAATATTTAATGGAAATATTTGTACAGATAAATTTTTGTCTACTAAGTATGATTTTTTATTTATAACGGAAGTCCAACAAAAAAAATACATTTAAAATGGTTAACAAATGGTTGATAACAACTTATTTTTTAACGTAGCTAGAAATTGATGAGGTACATAATGCTATGATATCATTAAAAAAAGTTTTAAAAACAACTAAAAATAAATTATTACTGTAAGTTACTATAAATTTGTATGTCAGTATGACATCTGATTTGTTTGATGAATATGAATTGATGAAAAAAAATCAAAAATCGTTTTCTAAAAAAATAATTTTTTATTTACAAATTGTTTGCCCATTTTCAAAAATGAAATCTTGTATGCCAACTTTTAGTAGTAAATAAAATACAATTGTATACCAAATAAAAAAAATATTCATGTGCCAGTTTTCAAGATATTAAATTTTCAAAAAAAAAATCAATATGTTTTTAAAAATTCAAAAACTATTTTTTCGAAAAATTATATGTGCAAAATTGTTTAATTGTGTAGAAGCTCTTGTATACCAATTTTAATTGAAATTGCTGCAGCCGTTAATGATAAATTTGAAAACCGAAAAAATCGGTTCTATGACAGGTACCGTAAATAACCGTCCGTCGTTGGTATTTTTTTTTTTCTATCAAAATATTGACCATACCTTTAATAGTAAACGCACATCTTTGTATTAAAAATCATACTACTCTCTCAATGCAAATGCCATCAAATGGTACACCGATGAATCGAGAACGTCTCAAGGGACAGGTGCACAGATAAGCAATACCTAGATAGTAATCTTTCGTTCGTATCACCCCCCAAAACCCATTTGTTTACATTGTTGTTTTTGTAATTTCATTTCGTGTCGATGAATAGATGTGAGCTGCAACAACAATTTAACGCGGTGAATTTGATTTGTTTGACAGTTCATTTTTTTTTTTTTTATAAATGTGCTGTGCGAAGATTTTTATTCCGGTGTTTGTGATTTTCATTAAATTAAAAAAAAAATAATTGTTTCACCAAGCACAATGCCCCCATGGCAAGCGAAACTTGAACGAGTCCTTGAATTTCAATGAAAAATCTTTTGGTGCTTTGTGCTTTCATGTTTCTTTCTTCCAATTCGCCAAAAAGCTGCTTGGGCAGACGATGCGCGATGAGAACTTTTTGTAGAACTCTGTCGCCTCCGAAGGGGCCCTGTTTGAGCAGAGTATAGCAAAGGGCAAAAGACCTAATTATGTTTATGAAATTTAAAAACATAATTTCAATTTTTTTCAGCTCTACAGCACAATAATTATAAAAAAAAATCTCGCCAACCAATAATAAGGTTCGAGAAATCAACAAAAATTAAATTCACCATGGAAAATTTGACAGCTACTATATTCTTAGTTTTAGGGTACCGACACACTTAATATATGAAATTATTTTAATTTATACGTAAGGGGTTGGATTGCATCATAGTCAAATTCCGACGTAAATTTTTAGAAATTAATTTAAGGGCCCCCAAACCGATGCGTGGACAACATTTTTGTCAGTCATCGGGTTCATATGGAAAATCGCACCGCTTTCATTGTGGGTACCTACTCTCAATTATTTTCATGTAACTTAATTTTAAAAAGTGAATGTTTTGTTGTCGTGAGTGTTTCGCTCCGATTTAAGGCTCACCCCAAACCAATGCGAAACATTCGTTGCGGCGAAGAAACATTCGTCAGTCAAAATAAATTCATATGTTTCTCCGCCGCGTTGGTGTGGGCACTCTCATTTATCACCATGTAAATAAATTTTGACATGCGAATGTTTCTTGCCCGCAACGAATGTTTCGCATTGGTTTGGAAGAGCCTTTAACGTTGATTTGAAAGATGCTTTACACAATTTAAATTGTGTTGCAACAAAAATGGTCTCCTAAGCCGATGCGAAACATTTGGAATACCAACAAAACCTTCATCTGCCAGAATTAATTTGTATGGGGATAAAAGAAAGCACCCACAATGGTGTGAATCTCATCTGTTCTTAATTGCAAAAACTGCAATAAAGTCAATTCTGATTGAGGAAAAAACACAATAGGCGTGTTTTATCACAAAAGCCATCCATAGTACAGTACGATTTTACAGGCATTACAAATACAACATCGCTAGTAGCTCTACAGCCAATAAGAAGTTATCCTACGTTTTCTGTCAAAACAATTTTTGTATGTTTTCTTGCAAGAAGGTTTCTTTAGCGAACATTTTAAATTCTCACTTTTGTACTTTTTTGCAAAAGTAGGTAGGTATATGTAGTTAAACCTAAATGTAACTTTCATTTCAACAAAAAAATCAAATCTGTGATAGCAAAATTTGATTTGTTTAGAAAAAAAGATCAAAAATCAAATCTTTCATATAGAAAATTTACACCGGCTACACGATTTTTTTGCGACTTCCTTACAACAAAAAAAAAAATTAATCTGCAATCGTCGAAAGGAAATCGGCATACAAGAACCTAGCACATTTAAACAAACCCTTGGATTCTTAAAATTTCCGCCATTTTGTTCACGAACCGAGGTGAAACTCGGATTTTTTTTCACGTACACTAGTGCAAAAATCCGATTTTCACAACGGTCGTCTGCACGTACACTAGTGCAAAAATCCGATGTTCACCACGGCCATTTGACGTTTGAGCTTGTAGGCAAACCGAATTGACAGCCGTAGATTCCCATCTAGGTATTGCTTATCTGTGGACAGGTGCAAGAATTTTTGGGCCACGAACCAAACTTTCTCTGTCGATGGGACAGTCCACTAGCATTTTCCAAGCGGAGGTAAATGCCATAGGAAAATGTGCCAAACGGAATCTCGAAAGAAACATTGCCATTATGTCGGACAGCCAAGCCGCGCTCAAGGCACTGAACTCCTATGCCATTAGTTCTGAACTAAAAATAATATTTAAATCCTAAGAGGGCTTTAGGTCCATGTTGAATTTTTTTTTAAATAAGTCGACGTTTCGAACGTGGTTACGTTCTTTTTCAAGTCTTTTTGGAGGATTAAACCTTTGCTTATATGTGTACTTTTTTGTTCTTGAAATGAATAGGCTTATTCGGCGAGATCTTTTATTCTGTTAATCTGCTATTCTGTTATGAATTTCTATACAAAAGTTTGAGCTGTCAAAAAATCTTTTATGAAGTATAATTTTGGTATTCGGCATGCCAAACTGTTATGAAATCTGTTAAGAAATCTTCTATGAGTGCTGTCAAAAGTTCGAAACTCTCAACAAATCTTTTACGAACCGCATTTTTGGTATTCAGCATACCACAATCTGTTATTGAATGTTTTATGAATCAGAAAAAGAATAAAAGAGAGATATTTGTGACTTTTATCATATAAGATTTCAATAAATAAAGTTAAACTTGGTATTTTATCTTTTTTTTTTCAAATGTAAGAAAATAATATAAGAATACATGTTTATATATGTACACAAATTATTTTTTTTACACAAAATTATTTTTTTTACACGAAAGCACAAACACTTTTGATGGAACAAAGATTTGGTAGATGTAGTCGATTGGATATGTTACCGATGTGCAAAAATGAAATTCTTGATTATTTGATTAATTAACAGCCCGATTCTCCCCAACACCACTGATACATCACAAGTCACAGCAAGAGGTGAAACTAATTTTGTGACTTTGTCGTCACAACTTTTGACAGTCATACAAATAATCGAAATTGTGATCTCCTTCAGAGCAGGTCACAACTCACAAATTATTTAAGTTTTGTCATTTTGATTCGGATAGGTTTATTTTTGTAAAACGAATTTTCAATATTGTAAGGTATTTTGTCTGTATTAAATAAATAAAAAGTGGATTTGATTCTTGTGCATCTTTTATTAATGAAGTTGTATCCGAAAATACAAAACTAAAAATTTTACAACAGCACAAAATATTTAGCAAAATAATCACATTGGCGACGGGATACAACACACAATAAATTATTATCCATAATTTGCATTTTAATTTGTTTGTTTCCCGGAAACTTATTACTGAGCCCACACGATACTCATCCAACTTCCTAATTTGTAGCTTAATGTTCTTTGCTAAAAATATGTTCTATTACTGTAATAATACATATAAAATATACAAATGTTACCTGGCACTTACTTAATATATTTATTTATGTATTTTTAATAATAAAGTGAATAATCCGACTCGCCCAATTTCAATTCATGTTTTGTTTTTAATAATAAGCTGCTCGAATAATGACAGTAAACAATTCACCTTTGCTGTGGTGAGTTTCGTTGTGAGTTTTCTTGTGAGGATTGGGAGAGAAATTGATATTGTTATCGAGTCACAACCAGTGTTCCCATAACGGCATTATTAATGCCAGATCTAGCATTATAAAGAAGAAAAAAGCATTATGAAATTTAAAAATTAAGCTAAATGCTTTTCTGGCATTCTTGTTTTTATTTTTTGCATTCTTGAATGCCAAAAATGATTTCGAATCATTGATTTGATGATATCATATTTGAAAAAAATATTTAAAAAATAAAAATTATCATATCCATTTTTTTTTTTGTTTAAATTACAAAGCATTGCGATTTAACCTTAATAACGTCAAATCACGAAGATTCACACATACGGTCACAAAATTCATGACTTTTTCAAATAGAAATGAATTAATTAAAGCATCTGTTTCATATTGGAATCTGTAAAGTCAATCATTTGCGCCTACTCAGCGAAGTCTTTTGTTCTTTTATTCTGCTAATCTGTTATCAAATTATTTCAATACAAAAGTTTGAGCTTATAAATTTTTGTACGAATTATGTATTCAGCCGTAAAACTATTATGAACTCTGTTAAGAAATCTACTATGAGATGTCTACTAATAGTGTTATAGAGGAAGTTGGAACCTGGAGGAGATATTACCTGTTTGTTTTTATTTATTTATTTAGCATTTTTTTAAATGTTTGTATTTTAATCATCGACATGGGCGTTTTTAAATGGATTTTGATATCGAGCATTTTGATTTTTGAGCTCCCATACGATCTAGCATTATAAAATTTGAAGTCTAGCATTATGAAATTTGAGCTTATGGCAACACTGGTCACAACAATCCTCACAATAAATAGTCACAAGGGCTTATGACTTGTGACTCCTCACAAGGGGGAGAATCGGGCTGTAAATAGAAGAATTGTAGGATAAATTGACCACCAATCCACAGGTTTCTTTCAGTGACGAAATAGTTTATTTAGACCGCTTTCACACAAGGAAACTGAGTTCCCAGAAACTAGCTAGTTTGTTGGCGAGAAGGGTGCAAGGGGAGATTTTTTGTCTTCCTTTAACGACCTTCTCGCCTACAAACTCCCAGTTGCCGGCAACACAGTTTCCTTGTGTGAATGTGGTCTTATACTACGTTTTCATTAGAGCCTAAATGAGGGAAATTCGAAATTTGGCAAAAAAGGTTTTTTCATTATCCAATTTGCTTATTTCATTTGAATTCTCATTTCATTTTGAATTTCGAATGGCAGTTAGCCGTTCATTTTTTGTTGTTTTCTCTTTCTGATTTATATTGTTGAGTATATAGTGTATTGATATTTTCATGCAAAAGCTTTTGAGAGCTTTTGAAACTGATTCCCGCTGGATGCATTCGTCTAATTTCCAACCTATAATTTCGTGCAAATGAGGTTGAAATTACCTCATTTCGAAATGTGATTTTATATGGGAAATTAGGTAATTTCGGATCTCATTTGGAAATTTGCAACGAAATTACATCATTTGGCCCAGTTGAAACGGCATATTACCTACCACAGATCAGCTGATTATTGATAACAGATTTTAGGTCTGTTCCTATAAAAATTTCCTTTTCGAAGTTCCATAGCAGACTTTTATAAGAGTTCGAACTCCTGAATACCAGTTATAAAAGATCTTTAATGGTGACCATCTTTTATGATTCATAATAGAAAATTCAAAGCAGAATAACAGATCTGGAAGAATAGGCCTAAATATTTGTGCAAGGAAATGATTCCTTATAGCCGTGTTTTTGTTATGCGAGTTCCTTTAATACGATCAATTTCAAAGGGGATTTAAAGAAAAAAACAGTGTTTCGGACCGCATTTCTTATAAGCGAGTTTTTCTTATATGATTGTTTCTTATATCCGTAAAATACTGTACTCAAAAGACAAAATAGCCATTTGGTGGTTTTAACTTTAGTAAATTGTTAGAAGATAATACGATGCTAAACTCCACCGTGGGCCAATAAAAGATTGTCTCATCTCAAAAATATAAAAAATAAGGCATATAAACCCTATAAAAAAGACACAAAACGTTATTAATAGCCATATAACGTTCTTTATATTCAGAAATATTTTGATGTTTTAAATAAGTTTTTGTTCGATTGCAGAATCAAAAGTCAATTGGTTAATTTTGAATAAGGCCTTGAAAACCGGTCAATTTATAGATGAGAGGAAAACATCTTTCATATGTCCGATTTTTAAATCTGGTGCAAAGCAGAAGGTATGCAGTTATCGGCCCATATTTAAATTATCGGTTATTCCTAAAATATTCGAAAAAGTTGTATGTAATGTGCTTTATTTTCTTACAAAATAACTCATATCTGTTTCTCAGCATTGATTTGTTTCGGGGAAATTCACAGCTACAAATCTAACTATTTTATGTGACTCTGTTATCAAAGGGTTTGAAAGTGGATTCCAGACTGACATCATTTTTACAGACTTTGCCAAGGCATTTGATAGGGTAAATCATGACATCCTACTATAAAAATTATAAAAGTTTGGATTTCATTCAATATTTTTGAAATCTTATCTTACTGATCGAACCCAATTTATAAGAATAGATAGATTCATTTCAAGATGCATAAACGTAACATCTGGTGTCCTCCAAGGAAGCCACATATTGGTCCTTTATTCTTTATTTTGTTTATTAACAATATTCCAAATATTTTCGAGTGGTCCAAGTTCTTATTATACGCTGATGTTGTAAAAATATTCAAAATTGTAAAATCAACAAGTGATATCACCTATTACAAGATGACTTAACGAAACTAGAGTTGTGGTGTAGTAGAAATCTTCTTCTTTTTTTAAATGTGTCTAAGGCTGGTATTCACGGATCGCTCATAAACTGCTCTTAACTTTATAAGCTTCTTAACGGAAATTATTTGTGCTATTCACCAACCACTCATAAGTATTTTTCCATGTTCAAAAACGAGAGCCAATGTTTGAATATGAGAGAAAATGTTCGAAAAACCAAGACAGCTGGCTAGACAGACGCCAAGAGAATATTAATAAACTAAACACATTTTTTACTTTTGTCTGTAAATAGGTATAATCTCTGATCAAAAATAATAGGTAGTAGTTTTTTTTAACTTATTATGTTATTCTATTATCATCTAAAAATAATTCTTTTGAATGCTTTGATTTTGATTTCTTTAAACAAAAAATAATAAAAAAGATGATTGTGAGCTGTGACGTCATAGAAATACCCAGAAATACCATGACGGCGAATTTGGTGTATCAAATGAGCATACTTTTTTCTGTTTACCTTGGGGAGACGGGACGTTTAATTGACCCGGGGTTTAGACAAGCGAGTAGAACTAGTAGCGTTTATGTGTGTTAGTGTATCAGAGCACGAGAGAGCCAACTAGTAGCCCAAATAGTATAATATTTTTGCCTGCGAGTAGCCTGCCAGTTATCCTACTAGAGTAGTGTATTTTTTTCATTTATTTGTTTTGTTTCCATAGTTTCCATAATTTTTATATTTTTCTGTATAAAATATTTTTAAAAAATCATACTAGTTGACAAAACGCGCAGAGAGCTACTAGTCACACACACATCCATAAAACTAACACTATGATATAAATGCTACTAGTTCTACTCGCCTGTCTAAACCCCGGGTGAGAAGGTTTTCGGACAACCTTTCGGAGAGAGCGCACGTAACTTGGGAGTGCTCGAGACCACTCATAACTTTTGCGAGCGCCCGTAAATGTCCATTAATATTGCTTGGTGAATAGGTTTATGAGGCTCTTAAGTTATGATCGCTCGGTGAATACCAGCCTAAATGTCAATGTTTTATAATATGTTCTAGAAAAAATGTTCCGATAATATTTGACTACAATATCAATAATGTCATATTAGAAAGTGTCGCAGAAAAAAGATTTAGGAGTCGTATTAGATCGGCAACTCAAATTTATTTATCACTTTGACTTCATTGTGAATAAAGCAAAAAAGATGTTGGGTTTTTTGAGAAGGAACACTTGAGTTTTCTGATTCTTACGCCACGCTGCCGCCCTTAAATTTCTGTATATAGCATTTGTAAGGTCCTCCATAGAATACTGTTGCGCGGTTTGGAAACCTTAATATGATATTAATTCATGCAGGATTGAATGAATTCAAAAAAGTTTTTCACCATCAGATACTGTTTAAATAAACTTAATTGGAATATCGATATTCCTCCATTATAATGTAAGATTTGTCTGCTTTTTGGGTTGCAAAAGCTTGAGCTCAGAAGGAGGTATTTTTCAATAATGATATAAATAATAATGAATTCAATAATGATATATAAATAGCCATATTAGTTGTGGTGTATGAACTACTAGGCGGTCATGTACCTCACATCAATACGGTTGGTCGGTCACGCTCCTTAATTTATTGTGGCAAACAAACAAAATGATGTATACCTTCCAGGCGCGAACGCAGGTGGGGGGGGGGTTCAAAATTTTCATTTCGTGATGGTGATAGTTTTTAATTTAGCTTCGATGACTGCTAAGTTCAAATGTCGTCTTTTTCGACATTCTATCTGAACTTGCAAAAACACGGCTTATGAATGAAAAAAAATGAAAATATTCGGTTTATTCGATTTGTGCAAAAATTATGTTAATTATAGCTGTTTTTTTGCAGGTTCAGATAAAATTGTCGATAAAAAACGACATCCGAACTTAGCAAAGTCATCGAAGCAAAAATGACCAGCACTATCACGAACTTCAGAAATCACCATCACTAACCTTTTTTTGGACAATCAAGCTAAATAAAAGCAAAATACATTCAAATAAAAAGGAATCTCGTATAGAAAATTATTTCGATCGTTAATGAAACAAAAAAATCTATATATAAATAGCCTTAAAAAAATTTTGTGGTACCATTTGCTCAAAAAGTATCCAACCGGTTTCGATAAATTGTATATGGTTAGAAAGCCATGGATGCGTTGATGTGCAGAACATACCTGAGACGCGCATATACACACTGTGGGTTATTTTTGATTTTGCACTGCCGATCACTTTTTATATTTAAAAAAAAAAAAAAATTTGAAAACTAAAAACAAATTTTGTGTGATTTAATTTTCAAATTAATTGTTTGATTCTAGAGAAAACGTTCTTTCAAGTGTCAATATGAGTTTTTGAATGTGTGAGTTTTTGGTCGAATTTCGGCCAGTGGACTAGTATGAATAAAAAACTCAATTTTTAATCAGAAATCAGAAAAAAAATTAATTTACAAAATAATGGTCGTCCATTTTTTGTTTATAAAAATTATTCTCATTCGTTGGCTCAGATATTTTGACGTTTCCATACAAACTACCGACAACAAAATAGTTATTCGAGCTGGCAGTACTTTTCTATCGGAACTACTACGTTTTCACCTTCCACTTAATCCGGATTTAAGTGGATTTTACCATAATCTTTTTTGAAATCTTTGAAATCTTGAAGATTTCCCATGCAAATTATAATCTCCTCAAACAAAGATATACTACGTTTTCACCTACCACTTAATCCGGATTTAAGTGGATTTTACCATAATCTTCTTTGAAATCTTGAAGATTTCCCATACAAATTATAATCTCTCCTCAAACAAAGATTAGAAATTAGGCGTTTTTCTTTTTTAGTTCAGAGCAGAGCCTGAACTGTCAAACAAAAAATTTTGTTTCTTTTTTACCTCTGAACGTTCAGAGCTTCAAATTTGTGTTTCTTTTTTCGTTCTGAACGTGCTCTGAGCTTGTTCAGAGTGCGCTCTATGAGCTCAGAATAAAATAACTGAGCAGACCGAGTTGAATGCTGAACACAAGCATTTGATAGGTGAAATTGAAAAAAAAAAGTGCTAGCTTAGTGTTCAGGTGTGTTTCAAAAATAATTCTGAGCGCTCAGAACCAGAACACGCTTTGTTCAGAGGATGTTCAGAGCATGCTCAATATGCTCGGACTCTGTTCAGAACTCTTTTCTGAGGTAAAAAAGAAAAACGCCTATTAGTCTCATAGAAATCTTCTTGGAAGTAGGAGATTGTCAAAACAAACCAACCTTATTTCGTGGAACCCGCCTATCCAAATGTCATTTTCTCCATTGACAATAAACAAAAAAAAATATCAGACTTTATTTTTCGTTGTGGTAAACTTCAAACTGGTATAAAATGCATTTTTGTGTTTAACACTTTAATAGAGTTTTAGCTAGTATTGTGGCTAATGTGAATGGAAAAATAGAAAATGAAAGTGAAATAACAGCTAAAGACATGAGCTTAGGAGATATGTGTTAGACAAAGCACATACATCATTAAATATTAGTACAATTACCATACTTTGTATACCTAATAATGTAGGTGTATTAAAAACATGGTTTTTTAAGTATAGTGCCTACTCATACTCTATAATCAGACTTAATTCCGCTGCTGGTAATCAAATATCATCGGTTTGGTTTCTTGAGCAGCCTAAATACCAAACCACGCACATAATATGCGCGCATTATCCGAATTTGCGCTCCTACCCAGACAGTAACAGTAATAGTGTGCAATAGCTGCTCTCACATTCCTTTTGTCGGCCAATCCAAATGACGAATAATAATTCCTAGAAAATAGAGCTTAACATGTCTAGGCTGCATTCGGATGCGCAGCAACCGAATATCTTGCTCTTGGATATATGTACTGCGTAAGACGTCGTTGTTCTAACATGTGACTTAAAGCTCTATTCAAATAGTCTTGCAGAACTTTCTTAGGTTCCGAAGCCATTGAGAACCGTTCTGACCTGCGCCATCAACCAAAAAAGCATGTTTTAGCCTTACATTCGTGTAAAGAGGGCAATCTTAGATATGTCATTTGATACTTCATTCTTAGAAATCCCTAGTGAACTAGGTATATTTAGACCAAAATGCAATAGGAAAAGTGCGTTTTCTCACCGAAACAGCCTAAATAAGCTTATCCTACCTCCGCCACCGGTTTCCTTAACGATTTGACTAAAAGTATCGGTTGGTTTCCTCTTTTTAAAAACCTGCGATGAAATAAGTTATCTCTTATTGTTGCCTGCTAAACTTTTATAATGGGCCTAATAAAATAACCGTGGGCTATCTTGACCTGGTTCATATTGTGTCACTCGACATTTTGAAATAAGGATAACGCATAAGATAGTTTTTGAAAATGCCATCACCCCAAAATATGCATTTGAAAAATGCATTTTCAAATGTCTTCATATCTCTTTTCCTTAATGCACTGCAACGAAATGCCCATACTGAAAGTTACTCCCATGTAGCAGACCTTTCATTTGACACTAATTTCATTCGTGGCCGCTCGCACCCAAAAATGCCCATTCTCCAATTTACAGATCTCACTCATAGAGTAAGAATGGGAACATTGAAAATGACTTGCATTTGCCAGATAAAACAAAACTAATTGTTTGCACTTAAACAAAATTAAATTATGTAATTAAAATTAAGTTGAAGCAAGATATGTTATATAAGAAAACGATAATGTTAATTGAATAGAAGAACTCCTTATTTTAACATAAATACACAATAAAAGTAAATAATTCCATATCTTTTAGAATTTTGAAATTCTTGTAAGGTAAGGTACATTATAATAATTTTAATTTTGTAAGCTTTTCATTTGTGAAAGCTACACAAATAGTTGTAGGTAACTGATGGCTGAACACAAGACTGTAACTTCGACCAAAAGTGCTCAACTTTGTGTCTTACCATACATTTCTTGCAACAACTAAAACGTTGTATTGTAGAGCTCTTCACAATGTTCGTATTTTTTTACTTTGACAGTGATGTACATGTACAAGCTTCATCCACAGCTACCTACACCATTAGGCTTAACCATTTCCCAATGTGATTGCAAGGTCGAAGGTCCAAGCGGATTAGGTACATCTTCATATCATTACTAATTTTTTGGCAAATATCATCTTGCCTGAATCTGTTATTCTACTTTTACTGACTAATGACTTTTTCTGACTTACTGTAGCAAAAAGTTGAAGTTTTCTGAACAATTTTATACTGCACCGAATTCTAGTTTATGAACTAATTCTAGTTTATGTAAAGAATATGCCAACCAACGAATTTAAATTAATAATTTCTGAATAATTAAGTAAATAAGGTAGGTGAAAAGAAACATTAACTAAAATTGTTTTTAATTTGTAACTTTTTTAAGATTTTCGAAATTTTCAAGAATTTGTAGATAGTTTTTTTTTTGTTATTTTTAAACCTTAATCTTGAGGATCCGTTTAGAATCTTGTAAGTTTCGAATTTATTTTATATTAATTCGTTTTGCTCTTGTTAAATAAAATAACAAATTTTTTTTTAACATTATCTTATACATAATCGTAGGAGGTTTAAGTCAATAAGTCAATAAGTGCGTGGGCTTTTTTTACAAATTTGTAAAATTTTGTATCAACTTTTTTAGAATGAATTTGTACAACATTTTCCGATTTAGTTTGCATACAAATCTAAGTCATCCCTGCTTTAATTTTTCACCTCGTTCATAAAGATATGATCTTTTTTTGTTTGGGACAAACCGTCTTCAGAATTGGGTACCTACATACAAGCACAGCCACATTTGTTGGCTCTCATCTTCTTGTGACTATAAGCGGCCTCTACTGTATAGTACTTGTATTTTTCCAATGGTACGAGCTACGAAATAGATTATTTAATTGAAGTCCAAGAAAAAATGAAGCTAGGAACGATTGTACCTATCCGATTCGGTGTCACAAAATGCTCATCTTTTTTAATCATAATTCAAAAAGTACCTACTAAAATTTAAATTTTCTATTATATCTACAACTATTTAATCCTCTACTATATGTAGAGAATAAGCTACCAAGAACATTTAATTACAACTTTTGTACCACATCAATTTTTCGTATAATGTGTTGAATAATTAAGGCCTAATTTATTTAGTCGAAGTGGAACATAACTCTGGGATTTTTACAGTCAACTTGAGAATTAGTTTTCATTCACTCAAAGTTGACGTTTTCAATTTTTTATTTTCAAATCTAGAGTTGATCAACTTTGGATTTTCTCAACTTCCCGAAATAGTAGAAGTTAGGGACCAAACTTTCCTCATTTTTGTCTATTCATTCATGCTATTCAGTTCTCGACCGATCACCGAAATCAAGCATCGTGAGGTAAGTTAGTACTAAGATGGAGCACCGCATGAGTATTTTTTTTGTTTCATATTTTTTTTTATAATTAAAATTTGTTTATAAAAATGGTGCCTTTCCCCACCAAAAAATATAGAACAAGTTTACAATTTCAATGAATTGTGTTCCATGTTATATATGGAATGATTTTCTGGCTTTGTGATGTTTAAGTAGTGGGCGACGATTTCGCCGGACAAGTTTAAAATCATACTCATGAACATCGATCCATTCATGACTCCATTTCACAACAGTTCTCACTTTTCATGGAGTTGTTGATCTTTGTTTGGCATTTCCTATTCGACCCTACATTATTCTTCTCTGTGAAAATTTGTGTTTCTTCCTTTATAATTATTTCATTTTAGGAAAACAAAATAGTTATAGGAACAAATATGTGTGTGAAAACTCACCTCTTATTGCTAGACATATGTATTTTATTTTCTTTAAATATAAAAGTTGTACCTAATCCGTTTTGTATAGCTTTCAATTTAGCTTGGTATTTTTTTGATTCCGAGTTTCACATGGAATGAAAAATCCATTGCAATTATTCGGAAAAATTATTCAAATGCAAAATTAATTCAAATGCAAAACAAAAGTTGAAAATAACTTCTTGTGCGTCATGTGTCACAAATATCCCAAGGATATTTTAGAAACTGCAGGTTGGTCAACTTTTGAATTTCAACTCTGGAGTTCAGAATCGAAGTAGTGAATAAAAGCATTTTTCAACTTTCAGTTCAACTACGGATTTGAAGTCAACTTGTAAGTTGGCCAACTTTGGAGTTTTCAGCAAGTTGAGCAATAGTGAATAAATTAGCTCTAAGTCAACTAGGGAGGTACAAAAACATTAACTCAAATTGATTTTCATTTTTGTTTTCAAAGTGTTCGTGTAATTGTATATATTTTTTTTTTTTTAATTAATCTTTTATGTCTGGCTTAATGAAGTATTTTAAAATATTTATATTGGAGACTAGTTAATATACAATTATTTGACAATTTAGTTGACAAACTAAAAAAAGTTGTCAATTTATTTGTAAAAAAATTAATTTTTTTTTTGTAAAAAACTTATTTTTTTTGTAAAAAAGTTAATTTTTTTTTTGTAAAAAGTTATTTTTTTGTAAAAAGTTATTTTTTTGTAGAAATTTTACTTGTTTTTGTGAAAAAGTAATTTTAAATTTATTATTATAAATGTACATACGTACATATAATAAAAAGGTTTAACACTTTTGTAAATTCTACTGTGGTAAATTTTGCATGTATCCGTTCCTTTCCTACCCACAACACTCTGTAAACACGCACTGTGACTGTACACAACATACCAACCAAAAATTCGATACTCTGCTGTAGTTGTGCCTGCAGTCTGCATCTGCCAATAAAAGACTTACAAAATACAAACATTATTTCTTATTATTATTTCTGTCATCGTTTATTTTTCATTCTTTCATTCTCTTCTTTGGTAGCACAAGCATATTGCACAAGCACCCAACAATTCGATACGCTGCGGTGTTCATCGCGTACAACGATATGTTCATTTTAATTTTGTTCGTAGTTTCTGTGGTAACACCAACCAAATTTTTCGTAAAATGCCCCTACTACGCTAAAGTTCAATGTCATTTGTATTGATTTGTACTTTATTCATTTTGGTAAGATCATAATTTGCTCAAAACGAGCCTATAAACATTTTCAATGTTAAAAACTTTAAATTGTATGTTAAATATTATCCTTAACTAGTAAAATAAATAACTTACAGATAATGGAACCAAAAAAACAACAAAACAGAGGAAAACGTGGGCACCGGAGGATGTCCACCTCATTATTGAAGTCTTGGCCGACAAGATACACCACAATTCACAATATCTCCAACGGTATTCGTTCACCAGCACCACAAGTACGCTTGTCCGGTATCATTTGTACCATTGGCCCAGTCTACCGCAGCGTTGAGATGCTCGAGAAATTGATGGCCACCGGCATGAACGTTGCCCGCATAAACTTCTCACATGGATCTCACGAATACCATGCCCAAACCATTGCCAATGTTCGTCAGCCTGGTAAGAACTACTCAGCCAAATTGGGCTACACTTATACAATTACATTGGACACCAAGGGACCTGAAATCCGTACCGACTTGATTGAGGGCAGTGGCTCCGGTGACAGTGAAATTGAATTGAAGAAAATCGAAACCATCAAATTGTCGACCAACAAAGACTTTTTGGAAAAGGGCAACAGGGACTGCCTCTTTGTGGACTATCCTTGAATGTTCAGTGTGTTGATAAATAGATACATATGTAGATATATATCAAAGCAAACCAACTGAAGTCGTCAATAAGAAATTCCAATTAGTTTTATTCGACTATACCTACACATCGTTTTTTTCTTCTATGTGGTCATGGGCTATGCTTAGGAAGTATGTACATCATCAATAATGTAACAGTTCAGGCATATTGGAAGACCTTCAGACAAAAACTTGAAGCACGAAAAAACTAAAGTTATTAATTTTGCATTTATGTTTGTATTATATTACATGAGATTTCATTAAAATGTTCAGTTGAACGAATACATTTTTCTTTTGTTTAAAATCTTCATCAGGCATTGCTGGCGTTTTTTTCTGTAAATACGTCTTCTATCAAACGATCCAATCATCATCGTCAAATTAATTTGAAGGATAGAATGTTGGGATTACAATATTTTTTAAGTTATTACACATTTTTATTTATTGAAATTATATTTCTTCACTGCACCGATATCATAATCCTTTTTTGCAATAATTTTGTTTTACTCTTGCCATAGACTTTTGAATGACAAATCAGAGTGAAAACGTCAAACAAATCTTTTTTCTCTGGTGAAAACACTTCCCCCCATATTAATAAACAAACCCAGTTATCTTTAACTCACGGATTAGGAGTAAGATTTCTGCCACTTACGAGCTTGCTAAACCACCAGGGAAGGTAGTTTAGCGAAGGATTAACTAAGACAAATAAATATACCTTCCTTGGTGGTTTAGCTAGCTCGTAAGTGGCAGAAATCTTACTTCTAATGCACGAGTTAAAGATAGCTTCGTTTATTAATATGGGGGTTCAAGATTAATTTTTAATCTACTCTTTTTAATCCGGATTATCTTTAGGTGAAAACGTAGCATAAGTTTCCCCCATACACTAAACCGAGATTAAGCAAGATTATCACAAATCCCCTTGAAATTTCGAAGATTTACCATACAAATTTTAATCTCCTCAAATGAAGATTTCAAATACAACTCATTTAAATCTACTTAGAAACATTAGTTTGTCAAATCAAACAAACTTTTTTTCGGAGAATTATTGTGGAACCGACCATTTTAGTTTATTGACAGATAGAAATCTAAACAAAAACTATCTATCTTATCTCACTTCCATTTCATATCAAAAAAATGAAACTCCATTTGAATGTTTTGCCATAATCCTCTTTTTGATTCTTTTGTGCAGTGGAAACACCAAACAAATCTCATTACCTAAAGCCTTAACTACATAGGCCTACTTATACAAAAGTACAAAAGTGAGTAATAAATAGCTATTTTATGGTGGCTTAATTTATATGTCAGAACAATTTTTGTATGTTTTTTTGCAAGCATGTTTCCTTAGTGACTATTTTAATTTCTCAATTTTGTACTTTTGTACAAAACTGTCTATGTAGTTAAGGCTTAAATCTCGGTTTAGTGGTTGGTGTAAACGTAGTATAAGAACCAATAATTATCTAGACTTAACTGAGTTCATATGGACTTCACTTGTTGTTGTATTTTACATGTAAATTGCTTAGTTCAGATGTTGTTTCTTTTTCAAATTCTATCTGAACCTGCAAAAAAACAAGGCTAATGGTTTAACTTGTAACAAACCATGTAAGAGCCTTAGGCTGGTATTCACCGAGCGATCATAACTTAAGAGCCTCATAAACCTATTCACCAAGCAATATTAATGGACATTTACGAGCGCTCGCAAAAGTTATGAGTGGTCTCGAGCACTCCTAAGTTACGAGCGCTCTCTTTGAACGGTTGTCCGAAAACTTTCGCAATAAAACAACCCTTCTCCCCAAGATAAATAGTAAAAAGTATGCTCATTTGATACACCCAATTCGCCATCATGGTATTTCTGGGTATTTCTGTGACGTCACATCTCACAATCATCTTTTGTTATTATTTTTTGTTTAAAGAAGTCAAAATTAAAGCATTCAAAAGAGTTATTTTTAGATGACAATAGAATTACATAATATTGTACTGGTAAATTCTTAAAAAAACTACTAACTATTATTTTTGTTAAGAGATTATACCTATTTACAGACAAAAGTAAAAAATATTTTTAGTTTATTGTTATTCTCTTGGCGTCTGCCTAGCCAGCTGTCTTTCGTTTCCAATTGGGAATTTTTGGTTGGTTTTTCTAACATTTGCTCTCATAATCAAACATTGGCTCTCTTTTTCGAACATGGAAAAATACTTATGAGTTGTTGGTGAATAGCACAAATAATTTCCAAGTTAAGAAGCTCATAAAGTTAAGAACAGTTTATGAGCGATCGGTGAATATCAGCCTTATACTACGTTTTCATTGGAGCTTCCAAATGAGCTAATTTCGAAATTACCTAATTTCGGCTCCTATGAAAACGTAGTATAATACGGTTCGTTTTTTCGTTCGATTTGTCTCTTTGACAGGCACGAACGTTCATGATTACATGGTTCGCGAAAATACGTACGTTCTTCCATTCCATTTTCACGTTCATGAAATTTGGGGTTGTTTTGTAAGAAAATAATCAGTAGTAATAAATAAAATTATTTTTTATATCACTTATTTGGTCAAATACAACCGTATATTAGGTCTATTCAATTACGAGAAACAATTTTTCAATTTAATAATTTTTGTTCAAATCGTTTTTTGCTAACATCGAGGAGCATTGTGGTTGCCAAATCACAAACGTCAAAATTCAACCAGAAAAAGCCTTGAAATTTTCATTCCTGCTTTCGTTACTGCCTTCCCTCTACATTTCTAATCCCCTCACCCAATTTGTCGAAAAGACGAAAGACGAAACAACCGAAAAACAAATCGTGTAATCGGGCACTAATCATTCATGAACGTTCGTGCCTGTAAAAAAGACGAAAGACGAAACGAACGATAAAACGAACGCATCACTGACCTTTTGAACGGAGAGCTCACTTTATTCTTAAATCAAACAGATCTCTACCCATTTCCAGTTGAAATTCATGACCGTTGACTTTTTCCAAATTCCAATGAATTTTGACAAATAAGCTGTCAAGCAACTGTCATTTGAAAAAATCGTGTGTGCGGATGTGGATTTTTGTACCACTGGCCGACGACAATCTCCACGTTTGTTTTTGATTTTTGTGATCAAATAACTAAAAAAAAGCTTCTAAGTTTTGCGCAAAATAGTTTAATCTAACTGCAGGAACTAAAATGCCACCCAAAAAATGCTCTGCTGCTCCCAGCAAGAAGACAGAAATCAAAAAGAAGGAAAAAGTTATTGAGGTAAGTCGAGTTGTGTGAGTGTGTGAACAATATGTGCCTGCGCTTTTGACTCCAATAAATGCAACAACAACAAGAAAAAGTGATTCTTAAATCTTAACCTAAAATTATATTATTTCATTTTTTCTTTAAATTTAACACCAACAAATAGGACAAAACATTCGGATTAAAGAACAAAAAAGGATCTAAGCAACAAAAATTCATTCAACAAGTCCAGAAACAAGTTCACGCCGGTGGACATCACCCAAAAACCGATGCCGAAAAGAAGAAAGAGGAGAAGGAGAAGAAATTGCAGGAACAAAAGGAATTGGCTGCACTCTTTAGGCCTATCCAGGGACAGAAAGTCGATAAGGGAACCGACCCTAAGTCTGTTGTCTGTGCCTTCTTCAAGCAGGGAAGCTGTGGTAAGGGCGACAAGTGTAAGTTCTCTCACGACTTAACGATCGAAAATAAGGTCAGTTTTTTTCTGTCTGGATACTGTGTGTTCGATTTTAAAATATTTGTCTCATTTTAGACCGAAAAACGTTCCATCTACGTGGACATGCGGGATGACGAAGGTGGTGACATGCAAAGTTGGGACACCGTCAAGCTGCAAGCCGTTGTTGATCAGAAGAACTCAAATGATAAACGTCGTCCTACAACAACTGATATTGTAAGATTTTAATTGGATTAACAATGGAAACCCCTTTATTTCTTTATCTGCTTCTTTTAGATTTGCAATTTCTTCTTGGAAGCTTTAGAAAAATCCAAATATGGTTGGTTCTGGGAATGCCCGAATGGAGAAAATTGCATTTACCGACATGCCCTTCCACACGGATATGTCCTCAAGAAGGATAAGAAGAAGGAAGAGAAACCGTCCGAGATTTCTTTGGTCGACTTGATTGAAAGGGAACGCTCCGCTCTTGGACCCCATCAGGTTGGCTATTGTTTTATTATTATAGTTGCATAGACAAACTTCTAACCAATCTTAATTTCTTCAGACTCGTGTAACTCTGGAATCTTTCTTATCTTGGAAGAAGCGCAAAATCCAGGAGAAGAAAGAGAAGCGCATCGCTGACGAAGAAAAGAAAAAGAAGGACTACAGCAAGGGCAAACAATTTGGCATCTCTGGTAGGGAAATGTTTAGCTTCAATCCCGATCTTGTTGACGATGGTCCAATGGAGGATGGTGATGCGGCATTCGATAGCTATGCCCGTTCCGATGACGAAGACGACAACACAATGGAATACAAGGAACTCGATTTGGCGGCGTTATCTTTGGCAGCTCAGGAGGTATGAATGAATCGTATTAACTCTTTCCACTGGTCAAATTATTTATTTTGGTTGTGCTTTCTAGGTTGATGGTACTGGAACTGTGGCTTCAAACACGCGACTAAAAGACCAGCAAGATGCCGCAGATGCTGAAGAAGCCGCTGCAGTTAAATCAGAAACACCCGCCGACGCTGATGCGGCTCCAATCAATGAAAATCTTTTCCTCGATGATGATTGCTTGGGCGGCCTTGAAGACGAATTAAATGACCTCGATTTGGATGAAGAGGATTAAGAAAAACAGTTGAACAGAAATATATATGATTGCCAATTTAATTATGAGAACTAATAACTGGGTATCAAAAAATACAATCGTTTGGATTTATCATTAGCGTAATATGAGTTTTTTTTATTATTCTTAAATTAATAAGCTAATTTTAACATTACAATTGGTATTCTTTTAATTCCACACAAACATACAAGAGACATCCAATTATTTTGTTTACCAAAAGTTTGGCGGCAATATTCCTTGTGGCTTTGGTATTTGTCCTTCCATTAAAATTTTACCGAGAATTATTTCCAAACGGGCTTTTGGCCCACCTTCGTCCACCGCTGATAGTTTAGGGAAATACTGCTGTTGAATGACAAGCAGGAGTTTGCGGAATTGTCTTCCAAATGTTGCCAACATGTCAGCTCCGGCATTCGTGAGGAATTCCAACATTAGGGTGGCACAAATATCTGGCAATGGATGCAGTGCAATGAAGTTACTCAGCCATATCCAACCGTTCTCTATGCCATATGGATGTGCAGACCCATCAGCACGACGCCCTGGTGTCATCATCACAGCAGAGTAAAGTCGAGCAATGCCCAATTGTCTTTTCAAGAACATAGCCTGATTTTCTATGGCCCCTTCAACAATTCGATAGCCGAGTAATTTGGAGTACTCTTCTATTGATTGTCCACGTTTTTGGGGAATAAAATATGGAACGAGGAATGGTGATTCCTTGAATGTGTACGCTAGGAATAAATTGCCAAAGTCTGGAAAAAGTTTCCAAAGAGAAACGATGACAGTGGCAACTGGAAATGCGGCTTGGGGATTACTCGAGACTGCTGTATCGCCTTGACTGACAAATTTTTTTGCCATCAGAAGGATGCAGTAATCACGACCGAGTGGATGATCGTTAATACTGATCTGTCCGTCGGTAGTTTTAAGTGGATTTCCATTCATAAAAGAGAACAATTTTTCGAATTTGTCCTGAAAATAGAAAGTAGAAAAAATACTAATTTAAAACAGCCTCACATAATATGTTTGTGTCTGAAAAAAATATGCCTTAATGATATACATTTTAGTCCCCAAAGTTGTTAAGTTAAATGTATGAACTTAACAGGACTTAGGACTAAAATTATATAAATACATAATGATTAATGTCGTTATTCGACTTTAAAGGCAGTATTCTATTTCGAAACGAACCGAACAATTTTGATCGGTATTTTAATACATTTTGGAAATAGCTGCAAATCTTCTGATATAAAGGGCATTATGAACCTAGGAAATGGTGACGGCGTACTTAAGAGGACGCGTTAAACCAATTATTTTTGAAATCAGGTGAAGAAAAATTTGATCTTGAGGCTTATTTTATTAATTACTTCGTTTACATGGAGAATTGAATCAGACTTGAAGTCGGATTCAGTTCCATAGACCTGGATCGGATTCAAACAGGATTCCTCGATCCGATTCCACTTTGCAAGCTGAATTGAATCGAAAAATACAAATACAAATACGATTCAGTGAGGTCGTATACCTAGATTGAAATATAAATCCGATTCGATCGTCGAATCCCGTCATGTAAACGGAGTAAATGTAAGAACTGAAACTTATCCGTCGGAAATTAGACCCAAATTACCCAAAAGTTTTATACAAATGCGAAAGTTGTTAACAGATATTTTCTTCTATTATAATCTTTATTCAGTGGGACTAGAAACTGGAAATCTAAAAATAATGCTAATTCTTCAGATACTCGTTTATCCTACCATCTACCTACTGCAAGTGTTCAGGCTTTCTTTTTGGTTTTAGGTAGAGTCCGGTTCAGTAATGGATTTTAGAGATGTAATTTAGAATTTTTAGTGCCTAATTTGTTTGTGTTGATAATAAAAAATAATAAAAGAAATAAGATTTATCTGAAGCGAGAAATGTTTGACTAATTGCATGGCCATCTTAAAAATGAGACAAATGCTGTAATGCTGGTGTTTTTTCTGCAGCAGAAGGAACTGTGGCTTTTGAAGGAGAACAGAACTAAAGATTACAACTCAACACTAAGAATATAAACAAGATCAGGTCTCAAGAGCAAAGTCAACGATTTTGTCAATAATTGTGCCATAAGACATCATCCATTTTTTTTCAAACCATTAACTACGGACGCTGAATAAGATTTTGCTTGATGATAAACTCAATAATTTACTTTGAAATCTTATCTAACAGATCGTAATCGTACTGATATTTCTCACAGATTTGTGTTAATAGTTCACGCCTACTACGGCAGCCCTTTAAGAGTCTTAAAACAGGACAAAGTTATTGACATCCATTGCCTATCTTTCCTGTACTGAATGTTTCATTAGACAGAGTATAGTTAGTTGTTGGCAATAAATCTTTTTTACTATCTTTCAATGCACGCAGCGTTGTCTTAGAAAAAAATCCGTTAAGCTATGCTGCATTTACAAGAGTGATAAATTGCTACCAAGTCAGGCATTTTGTTTAGCCATTTCTTGTCATAATCGTGAATTGAAAAAAAGACGAGTAATATGCATTTTATTTGCAGTGTTCAGAATAATAACTTAAAATAAATCTTCTAATTAAGTTGAAGTTACCGGCGAAATGCAGCCCAAGATAATTTGCAACTCTCCTTTGCCTCAAATATTAATTTGGAATGTCAGCTTACTGAAGTCAGTTCAACAATATGAGTTACCACCGCACTCACTCAGAAGATTTAGGACTTAAATGAGTGTCATTTTAACAGAATTTTAGCCTAGCTGAATCTCGAACGTATAATGGCAATATGAATTTAAATAATAAGTAATATTGTAGGTCTTATTTTGGACATGTTTGGAATTCCTTCGTCTATTCTCATAAAAAGCTTTAGCTACATTTCATTAAAATCGGTTCCATTGAAAATATACTTTTCTTTCATTATTTTATCGTTGTTTTATAAAGTGTTCTTGGGTGTTCAGTGTTCTAATCAATCCCACGGTAATACTCGTACTTCTATGAATGCATAGCAGTTTACCTTCGAGTACAAATTCGAACGTACTCTACTCTCCTGTCAAATTAAAAGATTCTTAAGATTCGCATTCATTACCCGAATTTCGCTTTATTTTTCCTTTAAATTTTGATATTTAGAGGTTTAAAACCTATGTACATCGGTATCTCCTTCTATCTTCCTACTTTTTTAGCGCTAGCACTGTGTTTAATCTTAAGAAAAATAAATAAATAAATCGGGTGGCACAACGGCTCATGAAAAACCAGGGCCTAGTGACTAACAACTTGCAGCCATTCCTGTGTGCGCCTTTCGACAGGAATGGAAGGGACCTACAATTTTATGCCGAATCCGAACGGCTAGACGAGAAGCACTTTTTCGTGACAAGTGATACTCTTGGAGGATTTGTCAATTCCTCGCAAGAGGCAGTAGCCCTGAATCTTAAGAAAGCGCTAGTATTTTACTTAAACAAATTTATAAAAGTGTACTATCGTGCTAATACAGGGTGCCGCGTAGATAATGGATAACCCTGGAATGCCTCTTAGTAGACTTTATGACCGTCCTGAAAATTAAAAAAAAAAAGTGCAAGCTTTTATCTTCTAGGGCCGAATGCAACATTACCAAAAATGTACGTTCAACGCAAGGTATTATTTTTACGTTTACTGTTCTTATTTTGAAAAATTTTGTTTTTGCTAAATTGACTCGTTTTGCAGATTATTACCCATAACTTGCTATTGGCTCTATAAACAATAATAAACTATACTATTTTTAAATCTGCATTTAACGCGCATATTTTTAAAATGGTTGGCCACTTAGATGTTTATGCATTTTTTTTATACCAGAGATGAATTAACTTTTTCCAAAATTATTTTCTTTCAAATTTTGCATTCAAAATCTAAGTCAAATAATTTTTTTTTTAAATCCAACAGTTATTATAATTTTCTACTACTTTGTTTTTTGGCACAAAAATTATGTAAAAAATTGCTGTGAAAAAAATAAAGTGGAATTATTCCACTTTCACAAAAAAGTGCACATATCTTTTCTTGTGGTTGGGATACTACTTTGTTAGCAGTTTTCGTGACGCTCATAAAGCCCACTATGAGGCATTCCAGGGTTGTCCATTCTTTACGGGACACCCTGTATAGGAGAATTATCTACATTTTGATGTTTTTTTGATTTGATTATTATTAATGAGCTTCATAACAACAAACGTCACGTATAATAAAATTTTTCTCAAGCATCTATTTCGCCATTTTTTACTTTCAAACGTTGCATATCTCGAGTTGTAGATTTTTGATAATTTTTTTTTATGCATAACGTTTATGTTTTTAATAAAATCTATCGATTTCAATAAAATCTATCTATCATTTACTGTTTACTTACTTACTTTTAATCCGTTACTTTTAATATGTTCACCCTAATGACATTCTAAAATTAAATTTCATATTATAATATCTTTTTATATCTCTATGGTTTACCACACAAGCTAAATCATATAATAAAATAGACGCAAAAATAGACCTTTTTAAGTGTGGCAAATCCCTATTTCGGGCCTTCTTTTTATTGGGCAACCCATGCGGAAACTGTATGTAAAGAGAGGTAGGTCGTCCTATGGCGGCCTCCCCGACTGTAAGCAGTACTTCTGGCAGATAAATGATTCTTTCCCATTTCATATCATATGAGTATCTATAGGTACATAAATAAATTCGCTTGAATCAGTTTGCTCGCACCGCAACCGATCTATTTGCGCGAATATGAGCGGATTGTGTTCATTTACATTCACTTAGTTCGCGCAAGTAAAATTCTTTTCAACGTAACCGTAGCCTAAAGCAAAGATGTTTACAACTCTCTAAAATATTATACAATTTGTTTAACTTTAAAAGATTAACTCATACATTTCTGACACGCATTAAGTTGAAATAAAATTGTCAGGATTGCAAAACCAAAAACTGTTAGTCAAACACTTGTAAATTAGAAACATTACCTGTAAATGTTGTGGACTGACAGCTGAAATGGCATTCACAGGAATATTGATGGCCTTTTGGCAGGCGAATCTATATTTTTTCATACTATCGTCCGACTGAAGAGGTTTCACTTTCTCCACCTTATCCGTGTAGAACTTGTTGATTTGCGTGTAGAATTCAAACCGTTCTCTACTTACAAACTGTGCCGATGCCTCTGCGGGCATATTTGAGTTCGCTTCGGCTGTTGCTTGGCCGGGTGATATCACGGCAGCGTCAGTTGCATCCGTGGGAGCTTGTTGCTCTACAAAATTCCCTTGGCTGGAAGCAGCAGCAACGGAGGCGGCTTCTGCAGCTGCCTTTTGGTGTTGTTCATTTTGTTGTTGTTGCAGTGTTTCTGCTTGTTGCTTTTGTAGTTCCAACAGCTTTGCCTGCTCCTGTTGTTGTTGCCGCTGCAGTTGTCCTTGTTGTAGTTGTTGTTTTGCTTCGTTTTCTATAATGACTTCAAGCTCGACAATTGATTTGCAAAGATTCTCGGCGATTTTCAACTCAGCTGTTCCGCAATTTTGACTCCTTATCTTTCCGATAAGCTGATCAAACGATTGTACGAAAGTCTTCAGCTTTTGGTTGTGTGCTTCGGCCGTCGTCAGGACTGTCTTATCAATCGACATTAAAATCTTGGCCACGTTTTCATAGCCAAATCGGAACTTCTTCTGGTATTGAACTATCGCTTGAATGGTAATCATTTGTAAAGTGTGTTGGGTTTGCTGCCTCAGCGTACTGATTTCACGCTCTTCTTCACTCAGCTGTTGCAGAGCTTGTCTCTTGGCTTCTTCCAATATTTGTTTCTCATTTTCAATTGTTTCTTGTAAGCGTTTTTCACGTTCTTCTTCGAGTTTTTCTCGTATTTCGATAATTCTATTTTCATCTGGTTTGTTTTTGCGATGGATCTCTTCTATTTGTTTACGAATGGATTTACGGCGGTTTTTCTCAGCTTCGCGAAGGATAATTGTGGCATTAATTGTTTCATAGTCTAAACTCTTTGAATTAAAAACAAATCATTAAAGGTTTTTTCCGCTTCTTTCAATGCTTACCTCAAAACTTGTATTCAGTCGCACTGGCGAAATTATTAATGAACTTTTCACATTTGTTGGGGTACTTTTTGATTCTTGAGACAATCGTGCATTCTTATTTGGTGTCAGAGGTTCTTCTTGGTAGTGGTCCTTATCAGGTCCTATGGTTCTTTCAGTTACAAATGGAGATATTTCAGCAGCGTGTTGCAGGACTTTTATGTGCAAAGCCGAGACCTCAGATACGAGTCCTTCGACAAGGCGCTTTAAATTTGTTTAGTTATTGACCTTGCTAGTCTTGGAGATAATTTACTTACAGTTGCATTCATTTTTGGCTAGAAATTATTTAGAAAATAGAAAAATATATATAAACTTTTATGCAAAACAAAATTTTTAAATTTGATCTGCTTGCAGTGCTGCTTGGTCGATGACAGGTGACAGGAGAAAATTTAAACTGCATGCATACAAAGTGATGCCAGAAGTTACAAAGTGATGCCAGAAATCAATTTTTATTTTATTGACCAGATTTCTGGTGTTTTCGATTGGTAAATTCATATTTCAATCTCAAAATTGATTTATTTCGTGGCGAATCGAACGCCAATTCAAATTGATTTATTTTTTTCATTGTACTCGTGTAATTTTATGTATGTTTCATAACATCACAAAACTCGTCATCACTAGATGCACTTTCAGAAGAAAACAACGGGCTTCATGAATTTACAATTAATTTTTAACAGCTTCCGTTTTATATTAGAAACGCTTCCCTTTATATTTAGAACACAAATTTCATTAACCGAAATAAATTCAAACAATACAAAAAAATTTGTAAAGTGACAACCTAAAATTGTATTGGTATTAGTGTAGGAGGGGTAAAGGCTCTCCCAAACCAATGCGAAACATTCGGTGCGGCGAAGAAACATTCGTCAGTCAAAATTAATTTACATGGAGCCTTACCAATAATCAAATTTAGCAAGGACTTAAATATTCTAGTAAAATTTAACTTTATTGTATTGATCCCAAATAATGTACTATTCATGTAATTTGTAATAGGGGTATTCACGATCTGGTGCAACGAGCCTAGTAAAAGTGCGAAATTTTATTTTTTTTAAGTGGATCGTGAACGCACTTTTCTTATCTTCTTGCAACCCTAAAGCAAATGTCAAAATTAGTTTGACATTTGTTATTTGTTTTTGTTTCGAACATATCTGAAATTTTCAATTTGATTTAATTTAAATTTTGTTCATAAGAAGATGCCAAAAAAAACGGAAAAAGTAAATATTACCAAATCTTAATTATCGTCCAAATTTTAAATGGAAAATAATAGTAAAAGATGATGACGACGTCACATCAATACAATCAAGATAGCAAATTGGATGTATCCAATGAACATACCTTTGTTTCTGTTTAACGTAATCAAGAATGAGTGAGCTGTCAAAAACACAATTTACAAATTTTACAATGTTGTATTTTTCTGTTGCAATAGGTTTCGGGTATTGCTAAAGTGCGAAACTGTTGTAAGATTGCACCTTGTATATTTTGTTAATGTAGTGTTGTAAGATTTTACACTTTTGCACTTTTACAATGATACTAGGCCAGTTGCATCGGATCGTGAATACCTCTAATTTTTGGCAGTCAATCCCATATTTGATTCATTATTTAGAGTTAACTTTAATATTAAGCTCGTACCATGTATAGTTAATTAGGTAGAGTCCATACAATTAAGGTTAGACCGCACACAACCGCAACGGAACTACACTTCACGACGCGGCAAAACATTATTTGTATGAAATTGTATGAACTATGTCGCACTAAGCGGCAACTGAACTTCACACAATTTCATACAAATTATTTTGAATCGCAGTTCCGCTGCAGTGCAGTTCCGCCTAGTGCGGTCTAACCTTTATGGTTCATTTTACAGAAATATTTAAGTCGTCAATAAATTTGATTATTGGGTAAGGCCCATGGTGATAAATAAGAGTGCCCACACCAACGCGGCGGAGATACATTCGCCTTCCAAAATTTATTTACAGGATGACAAATGAGAATTCCCACACCAACTGCGAATGTTTCTTCGCCGCACCGAATGTTTCGCATTTGTTTGAGAGAGCCTTTAAGGCTCTCCCAAACCAATGCGGAACATTCGTTGCGGCGAAGAAACATTCGTCAGTCAAAATTAATTCATATGTTTCCCCGCCGCGTTGGTGTGGGGACTCTCATATATCACCATATAAATAAATTTTGACATGCGAATGTTTCTTCGCCGCAACGAATGTTCCGCATTGGTTTGGGAGAGCCTCTAATCTGCCGAAAAATCTAGATCTGTAAGTTTGATTTTAAATCAAAAAATAAATCAATTTACTTGCCCATTGGAATGTAAAATCTGCGTTTTGGTAGATTTAAATCAAAAATAAATTGATTTGTTTTACCAATCGAAAACACCATTAGCTTCTGCAAAAAAAGAAACTGTCTGCTGTTACACCATGCATCTAGACGCGTGCAACTTTTCGAACAATGTAAGTGCAAAAGAGAAAACAAATTCGAAAAGATGAGACGGAAGAAAATCTGCCCGGTGTCGCGTGGGTAAAATATTCGTGCAACAAGAAAATTCGAAGAAGTTGCACGCGTCTAGTTGCATGGTGTAATAGCACACTTTACACCCTTGTGTGTGAACACTACTGGGCAATGTATAATAGGTCCTTCCTGTTCCTCTATCCCTCGAACACGTGTAGCGTGCAGCAAAAGTTGTTATTTGTTCAAATCCTCCTACACCATACATATTTTTGTTTAGGTACTTTTTTGTACTTTTCTACTTTGACAGTGCTACAAACTGCATATCTACAGCTACACCTTGTACTCAGACGACGGTTAATGTGATTTCCTGTGCATTGATGTGAATTTCAGTCCAAAGCTCTGTAGGTACTCAAAAGATATATGAGTCCCAAAAATTTCTTTTGGAAGAAATTTCGACAAAATGACAGTAGGGTATAATAGCCAAATCACAATCACGCGCGATCAGGCGTTGTGTTGCTTGCTATTAAACCAATGAATTTTTGTGAGTGCTTGTAACTTGGGCCTTAGCTAAAATATTATTGGCATCACTCAACGTATAATAAAACTATTACAATTTTTTGTTTTCGCCAACCGCTGCATATAAAAATATTTTGTTTTTAATTTTCTGGCAGCTGTCAAATTTCATATGGCCAAAAAATCCATTTAATTTTGAGCAAGTGAGGAAATTCCAGTAAGAAAAACACTGCCTCAAAATGCCTGAAATGTCCATTGCTGAGAAGCAGCTTCTGCTTAAAAAGCACGAGCGTGCCAGTCGACTACGTGCTGAATTCAACAAGCAAATTACAAACCCCTATCGTCATGCAACCGGTGAGGGTGGCACTGTGGTAAGTTAGCTTCGCAAGTGAAATGTTATGTCATCGATCTCGCAATAAGAACTTTCAATCAATGTTTGTTTTTCTTTTTAGTTTGATGCAGGTATGCAGCGTTTCCAAGCTATGCGTGTCAACCACTACGAACACTTCCGACCAACAGGCAAGGCATTAAAGATGGGAATGCTTACAGTAGTTATTCCAATCTGTGCATTCGCTTTAGGTTTCAAAATGGACCGTGATAGAAAGGAGCAACAATTTCGTACAGGACAGGTTGCCTACAAAGATCGTCAATTTAAGTTCATTTAAACAAGAACAAAATTTCTGGGTGTATTTATCTCTAAAGAATATTAATACAAATAAAAATTGGTTATGAAACTTCCATAAAAGCGCTTTACTTGTCTTCCAATTGTTTGTCTCTAGCTATGACGTAGTCTTCGAACTTTACCATGTAGGTTGTCCCCTTGTGCCAATGAGCAGTAACTTTGCAAGGCTATGAAATCAATAACAAGAATGTAGGTCATACAATGGCAGACAAAAGAAGGCACCACTTACAAATCCACAGTGTGTCAAAACAGCTTCCACAATTCCAGCTGTGAAATTGGCGCAATTCAATGAGCCTTTATCCTTGGGTACACTTATGAAAGCATTAACCAAAGGGTCTTTTTCAATGATGTAGTAAGTGCGTTCATCTTCGTTTGCATGTTCCAGCTTTTCTGCTTCCTTACCAAAAAGGTTCTGAAAAAGAATGCATAATGAAACTTCATATAGCAAACTGTCACACTTTCATACCTTCCAGAGGGTTGTCTTTACAAACAGAAGCATTTGTGTCAGTTTTGTCTCTCGCTTCGAACTTCTCTCCCGAACAAAGTAGATATCTATTACTCGAGTACCAACATCTTGTCCCATTTCATGTAATCTACAATACAAACTTTGGACAAACTTCTTTTAAATCGATGAAATTCTTACTTTGTTTGTAATTCGGGAACAGTGTACACACGACTTTGACAATATTGCACAATTTCACTAAACAAGAGAGCTACAATGCTCTGTGAAACCTCTGTTTTGCCCTTTGCAAGTGGGCGGTCGAGGATGTTAGTTCTCGGACGCATCGAAGAGATTTTTAATGCTTCTAATTTTTCCATTATGCAGAGTTCCTTTTATTTCTCGATTGTATTGCTATTTTAACTTAGTATAATAGTAATTATTGTTTTTTTCTTCAAAATTAGATTGCTTTGGTAGAAGTAAACAAATTCATTCCAAAATGCAGATTGACTACTGACAAGACAACTGAGAACTGATACTCTGACAAGAGAAAAGTCATACGAAATCTCTACATGGTAGACTTTATAATTTTCTCCCTGAGACTTTGAGAAACTGTGTTGTAAAAAAAAAATGAAAATTTATAAAAGTTCACTAAAATTCATGTGGCCCATTAGCTCAGTTGGTTAGAGCGTCGTGCTAATAACGCGAAGGTCGTGGGTTCGATCCCCCCATGGGCCAGAGCAACTTTTTTTTAAAGATCAGTGTTTTTCAAATTATCAAAACCATGTCAATTTCTTGTGCTTGTGCATTCAAAATTCTTATTTGTTTGTGATAACAGTCTTTCGTTTTTTTTGTTTGTGATAACAGTCTTTCGATGTTGGCATCGGAACCAACTAAGATAACACCATCCTCAATCATTCATATACATTATTTCTGTTGTCAAACTCCTTTTATCTAATTTATAAAATAGTCAAATCCACTAAAATAGATTTCACTGAATAGGAATTTACACATACTCATGACATTGCACAAAAACTTTATGTTATACCACACTATTGTCTTTAAATTTCGGAAATTTCAAATAATTCAATAAATGAAAAATATGACAAAAGGAATACCTCAATTTTAACCCATTGAAAGAGAAAGACATGACCTTGAGTGAGTGGTGGAGAAACATTCTTTAGTTACACCATGCATGAATGAAAGAAAAATATTTATCACTTTTGTAATGTATAATCCTCTTTTTTTCGCTTGCACATTGAGTGAGTGGAGGAGAAACATATTTGTTACCTTCTTCTGTTGTTTGTAATCTTTTTTCTCATTATAAAAAGTCGAATGCATTTATTAGGTATCACTAGATTGCATGAATGAAAGAAACATATTTTTTAATTCTTTAATTTAAAATCTTAGAAGAAGAAATAGAGGAACGGGCATATCGAGGAAAAATTGGGGCTTTTTTCAAAATAGTGCGGGTTACACAAACAAATGCATTTACAAAATAATCCGCCAATAGTGAACAATAACATAATAAAATATTGCAAATACAATATAGCCCAGTCAATGATTATAAAATAGTGCTAAATTCGCAGAGCGCGATGTAGTTCTGTATTTTTGATATGTTGTTGGGGCATGTTAGAGTAGTCTATAGCCAAGTTTGCAACTTCGAAAAACCTGTGCTCGCTGCAGGAAAAATGCAACAGTGAAAAAACGCTAAAATCACCCCATTTTTCCTTTATAACTTTGGAAATATGCAACTTAGCAAAAAACCGTCAACTATAAACTTGTTTGTTATAAAATTTTCTACAAGACCACATTAACACTACATCGCGCTTTGCGAATTTATTGTCGAATTTGACTGGGCTTATACCTACTGATATATTTAGGAGTAAACTAAGATCTAATCCAATATTTCAAAATTTTGACTCTGAGCAGCCTTATGGTGGATTTACATGTATCTTCATCTGCTTAATGCAGAAAAGTAGAGCAGGACAGATGTATACAAAAAATCCGAGCGAGTGAAAGGGATCCATCAAGAAGATGAACATGTTCGTCTTCATTTCTGCTTTATGGCACTTTCCTATAATGCAGAAACGAAGTTCTTCTGCATTTTGATCTTTTCTCTCTATCTAACAAATATACATTTTGTATTTGGCATCCTTTTTTTTGTGCAGAAACCAAAGGCAGATACATGTTAATCCACCATTAAAGTATTACCCCCGTATTTATAAAGAAAAAATAGTTATTTCAGCTCCCGTGTTTAGGAAAACTATTCCATAGAATATGAATTTTCTGGACTCAAATGGAGCAGTAAGCAATAATTCACCGGCTGAATACTTAAGTGCCCCATATACAAAAAAATTATTCCTCAGAAAACGAATTTTAAGGTTTGAAAAATAATTCCGTTATTTTGTACTTGGCAATTTCGACTTTTGAATTTTTATATATATTAATTAAAAAATCCTTTTTTGTATTTCGAAGTCCTGATGTCAAAAAAACGTTACGGTTATTTAAAAAAAAAATAAAGTTTGAAAAAAGTCAAAAATGAATATAGAACCCTCTTCCATACGAATACGAAATCTATGAAAACCAAACTTCAAAATTCCTATGGATATAGAACTTTTATGCACTGGACATTCGGAAATCAACGAAATCAAAAATAATAAAAAAAAATCAAAATTTCTAGCATTATTAATTTTTATAATTTTACTTTAAGCGATAAAAACATAAAACAAAAAGTAATATTAATTTAGTGGCTGTGCCTTGCTCTATTCCAGATTGGATTATTTTTGAGTCGATAAGAAACGTACGAAAATGATAGAGCATTTTAACACTTAATTATGAAAAATACTGAAAATGAAATTTGGTCCATAAAATTTCCTAGAAAAATACATTCAATTTTATTCGGAATTGGTTTAAAAATACTTCAACATTCGTAGGAGTAAGTTTTGGTATTTTTGTCACCCTTTTTTTTAAATTAAATTTCTTTTTTACCTTTTTATTCATTTTATTGAAAAAAAAATGTTTAATTATCATCGATAAATGTAGAGGCAGTTAAAAAAATACGTAGGTACTTAATAAAAGAAAGGATGTAATATTTGAAGTGCAATTTAAAGAATGAGTATGCGGTCGAACCACACTAGTAACTTCCCATTGGTGCACTTGAAAACCATACACGACATATGTACATATTTACCTAAGTGGTAGAGTATATATTATATGTAAAAATTAATTTGAAAACGTAAAAAAACTCAGAAATACCACAATTTTAATGCAAAATTTTTGTGAGATATGGATCGTTTAATTATCACAGGATGATCCATATGGATAATAAAACGCGGCTGACGTAGTCAACAACTGGTAATATTTTTTAAAAAAATCAATAAACTTTTTTTTTTTTAGAGCAAAAAAAAAACTGGAGAAAAAAATATTTAAAATTCTTAACAAATGTTTTTTAACTCGAATATTTTGAAACCAAAAAAAAAAATGATATCGATTTCAAATTCTTACCAAAAATGTATATTTATACAATCTAAATGTTGTGTTATTTTGAGATTTTTAAAACCACCCTTTAAAAAGCTAAAAAGCAAAAATGTTTTAATTCGAAAAATTCTTACCATCAAAATATTCTTTGAAACTATATAATTGGCTATAATTGGCTTAAATAATTAATATCTCTATACCGAGAAGAGTTAGGAAAAAAGTTTTATAAGTAAGATTTTTAGAATTTTGTAAGCTATTTACAAAAAAAAATATAAAAATTTTAATATTATAAATAGCAAAGTGCAATAGTGCAAAATATAGGTAATGTCACATTTTGCCAAAAAAGTTATTACATACAAAAAATATGTAATTATCCTGTGATAATAAAACGATCCAGATCTCACAAAAATTTTGCATTCAAATTGTGGTATTCCTGAGTTTTTTTGACGTTTTCGAATTGACTTGTAAACAATAAATAAAAATGGAAGAGTAGTAAGTAAGTGTTTTATTCACCCCTATTACGATTGTCGTTTCACTAAAACAACAGTAAAACGATAAAGCTCTAAAAGCGAAAGTTGGCGTTTAAATAAACCCAAATCTTCGATACTTTCTCCAATCCCCAACCATCTCATCATTATGACGAAATTAGTTTTAATTAAATATCATTTGCCGTCTCCAGGCACGTGTCGTTCACACGACAACCGTAATAAGGGTGATTATCTTTTATCGGGATCTGGATCTTGTTGAGAATTAAAACTAATTCTTGGATCTTGAAATAGATCCAGATAGTAAAGCAGGATCCCAAATTGTTTTTGTATTGCGTGTAAAAGTTAATCCAGATCTAGATCCAGATCCCGATAAAAGATAATAAAACACAGCTGTCATTATATGTAAAAAAAAAATAAAATGGGTTCGGAATAATTTTTTGTTCTTGAAATATTTGAGACGAAAATTATTTTTCAACTGTTTTTCTGTGTCTGTTGAATTTTTTTTAAATATTTACCCATTTGGTATTGTGTAATTATGTGTAAAATAAAATTAGTCTGAAGTGAATACAGCCCCTTTTTAAATTGATGTAGTAAAAAAACGGTTAATTGAATTTGTTAGAAAGCCTTTTTAGCACGTTATGAGAATATTATCTGTAAGATAAAATTTATCCGAGGACGATATTTTTATGCGTTCTCGAGATTTAATAGACGAAAAAAGTACCTCAAACGTACGTACATACACACATACAGACATCTTGCTAAAAACGACGGATTCTGATTCTAGAGACCTCAAAACGTGAAGATATGTCATGTTTTTTTGTCAAATATCTTTTGAACCCCATGGTTTACACCTTAATGACTATGAAATAAAACAAAGAGAACGCAATAACCTTTTCAAAAATGTATGACTTATTGCTGTTGAGTAGTTAGAAGAGTTCACAATGAGCAAATGCATTATTGAAGTTGTTGGTTCTTTGCAGCCGAATATCTCTTGAACTTCAGGACTTAGAGCTTATCGGTCATATAATGAAATGATGCAATTGCAATTACCTTTTCAAAAACGTATTACACATTACTGTAGACCATTTCCAATGAAAAATTGCACTGTTATTCTATTTGCCGATTTATGGCCCAAATACCTCTTGAACCCCATGGTCTACATCTTAGCGGTTTTCAAAATAAACAAGTACATCCTTAATGCTTTTTAACGATATATGCCACATTTTTGTTGATTCTGTGCAGCAGTTTCCAATGCGGAAACAAAAATTGCAGTGATTCCTGTAATAGGCCAGTCAATGATACAAAAATAGAATATTGAAAAAAACGCTAAAATCACTTCCGTTTCACTTAGATTTGTCTTTATAACTTTGGAAAGATGCAATTTAGGTAAAAGCCATCCTTTATAGATTTGTTTGTTAAACATTTTTGTTTTAAACTTAGTTTTAAATTCATGCATATTTATGTTGCTAACTAACCGTAATGCTAAAAAAAAATCTTTCAAATACCCCCATTATTATCTGAGAAATTGTAAGTTTGTGAATAGTTTAAATTATGGTATAATATACAACCCAGAGCGAAACGAAAAGACGGAAATGAAACAAAAAAATTGTTATATACAAGCTACCATGATTTTTGTCCCAAAAACAAAAATTTGATTAAATATATAAAACATACCTTGAAACAGAAAGTACCAAGTTTTATACAAATCGACCCATCCGTTCAGTGTGTAGGGATAGGTGTTACAAGTTGACAGACGGACAGATGAAATGGTGGCACCAACTATTTTCGAATTCTCTATTATCGTAATGACGTATATTTGATCAAAGTCTCGATTTCGAGTTACATATTTGAAGAATGGGAAACTTGCCAATGAATTGCAAGTCAAAAAGATGCTTATTAGCAAAACTGCAAATAAAATTTAAAAAAGGGTTTATTTTTAAATTGGATATGTTTTCGTCAATTTTTATAAATTGATTTGAATTTTATGAATAGTGCATTTTTATACAATGATAAACGTTAAGAAGTAATTTTTGAAAATTTCTTGCGAAGGAACTAATCATGACAACTAGAAACGGGTTTTCGGTTTTTGTTCATACATCTGTGATTTTTGAAATCTATATTTTTATCGAGTCAATTTTTTGTTAAACTAATACCACGCAGATGTGCTCCTATGACTGAATCAAGCTTTTATTCCAAAAATTGTTTTGTTTAAGTTTTGTAGCCAAAAAAAAATTATTGAAAAAAAAAAGTTTTTTACAAAAAGTGGCATCTTGAGAGGTATCAAAGACTTTTGGGGAAAGATTAATATTCCATCAAACATTACTTAGAGAAAACAACAAGATGTTTCATTTTTCAATAAAAAGGGCTTAAGCCGTTTTTCAAATAGATTAAAAGTCAAAAAGGTTACACGCACTGACTGCTAAGTGTTTAACGCCGATAAAAGTTAAATCATAAGTATTCCTATTTCATAATTTTTATAGTTAAATCCTTGAAATCTTTGTATAATGTTAAACCACATGGGCTTACCTCATTTTTCTTATAAGTATTTCAGACGCCAAAAATAACAACCCTTTTCTATTTTTATATTATACTTTTTAATATTTTATTTTGTTTATCTTCTTGTTGTTATAATAGTTTATTCTTAAAACATTTAGGTATTTTGTTTTTGTCTGTTATATCTTAGGCATGTCTATAGATATACCTTTTATTTGTTGATTTCTGTATATCTGTAAATATACTTCTTTTTAATTAAGTTTTCTTTTGTTTTTATGATACACATTTATTAAATATATTTATGATAGTTTATTATATATATGTGTAATTATTTAAATAAATTTGCGCAATTTAATATTTTAATGTACAATTTTCCCAAAGAAATAACTACATTATAAATCTTTTCAAACTTCATTTTTTTTTTTAATTTTAACAACTTTATTTGTTGTTTTGAGTTTATTTTTTTTTAACAAATAGAATAAATAAATAAATTAGATTTATTTTTATATTTCTTGTTGTTTTTGTTATATAGTTTTATAGTTTTAAACGTTTCATAATTTTAAAAGTTCGATTTTTTTAAATGTAAATGATGATATTTTATGTCTTTATTTTATTTTTAAGTAGCTTTAAATATGAGTTTGCATGTATGAATTTTATGTTTTATTTCTTAATACTGAGTTTATTTATAATATTTTGTAGTTGTAGTGTTTGTTTTTATAACATTAAGTTTGGCAAGTTTATTTTACGATATTTTTTTTTGTCATTTTATTATGTTTATTTTCTTGAAGCATTTAGCTTCATTTTGTACTAATGATTTACATCTTACTATTATATAATTCACTAGTTGTTGTTATTCGAGTGACTCTTGCTCGATGGAAATTATATTTCTCAAATAATCTAATCACTGTGTTTGTAATTCAACTCTGGAAGAACTTGTCACAACCAGATACAGAATATTATCGGGAAATATATTTTCCAACGCGTGTTGAATGTTGTTAATTTTAGGGTATTTATTTTTGTGAATAGTTACACAACCATAAAATTCTATATTTTAATAAACAGCAATTTAATATTACATACATTTATATGTATGCATATAGTTTTTACATATACATGTATAACGAATAATGCTTCGTTTTTCTTTAGTTTCCCCCCACTGGTTCTAAGTATGACATTAAATATTTACCTAAGAATAAAGTTTAAATATAATTTAATTAATTATTTTGTATTTGTATTAATTATGTATCTTATTTATTTAAGGTGCAAATTCATTGATAAAATGTATATAAATTTATTTATTTATGTATGTTAAAAAGAATATTAAAGATATTGCACAACAATACAGTATTTGTCTGAATTTTATTTACATATATGTAATACATCAAAATTATATGACAAGCAGTGTATTGTTGAATGCATAAAATAAATTCATTTCGTTCAGATGCTAGTTTTTTTTTTGTTTAAACAGACAAATATAAAATATATTTCAAATTTCAATTAATAAATGTAACAAGAATATTCAAAATGTTTGTTCCTTCCAATTTAAATGATAGTTATAAAATGTATTTTTTTAAATTTTCAAATCGAAAAAAATTCACTTTAGAAATCCATTGAGCCCATGGAAGGAAACAAAATAATTATTTTTAAGCATCTTGAATTTAATGAATTAATTTTTTTTTTGTTTTTTTCAAAACTTTTACTTTTAATTATAAGTCTTGATTTTATTAACATTTAAAGAAAACTTTGTGAAGGCTTTTGACATGGAAATGGAAACTTTCTTTTAATATCTTAAAATTGCAAAACAATTCCATTTACATTTAATGTATGCAAGTATATATATTTGTGAAGAAACTCCGTTCCTTATTTCTACTAAAAAATCATTGTTAAACCCCAGATCTTGAAATGAATGACTTTATTGCATTTCCAGGCAAGCCTTCGATTTCACAGTTTTCCATGTATTTATAAGTTTGTTCTGTTTTACTAAAAAATTGAAAATATAAAAAAAAGTTTTGTACATTATGTAGGTATTGTTTTTCATGTTAATTATTTTTTTTTATCTTAATACTGTAAGCGAATTCATCTTTTGTATTCGATTTCATTTTCTAAAAACAATAAAATAAAAAATTGTTTAGGTTTTTTGTTTATTTTTAAATATAAACACCAAGCTTGAGTTATTTTCTTTTCTTTTTAAAGCTTACTTGTATATGATTATATGAAATGATAAATAAAATGAAAAATACACATATATAATACCAAGTTACATAGCGTCTTAAAAATTCAAAAGAGAAAACATATTTTAAGGAATATTTTTTTTAATAATTTATGCAATAAATAAAACTTAATATTAATTATTGTTTAAATAAAATGCATACAAATAATATACATAAAAAGTACTTGTGCAATGTGTTAATTTGTTGTAATAAGTGTCATAAAATTGTGTGTATTACTTTGCGTACAAAACATAAATTTTGTATGTGAACAAATGATAAAGAAATTAAACGAACAAATAATATTATATAGAAAAATAGTATCTACACTACTTTTGAAGAAAGAGTTTGAGAGAGAGAAAGATAGAGAGATAAAACTAAAAGTTTGTATTTTAAAGTATTGTACTTCATTCTCATTTGGTATTGATTTGTTCAGCAGAAAGAGTAAAGAAAGAATTTTTTATTTCAATTTTGTTTTCCTATTTCGTTTTTATAGTTGTTTTATTTATTTTGTGTTCGCAAGGTATTCGGTTGAATTGTTTAGAGACCATATTGGTTTGTAAACACATAAACTTTAAAAAACAAGTCTGCCATAATCATTCAGCTGCGCTCTAACCGATCTTGGTGGATAATGTTGTTGCTGGTGTTTTAACTTCGTTTGTGATTTTTGTTGTCTATGATTATGGCCCTCTTGCGGATAGTTTGTATAGTAAAAGTTATCGAACTGTTGTAATCTAGCCTCCAAATGTCAGACCTGCGGTTTATGCTTTCCACCACATACGCCGCAGGATACGCCAACCCAGTGGCAAGCTCGTAGTGGTGGATAGCACCACAGACATGGTACAACCAAGGAAAGTAGTGTTAAGCCAATCCATCTAAAAAATAATTTTTATTTAAATGTATCAAAATTTGTATTTAAAAGTTTATCTATTTTGAAAAATATACTTGTTAAAATAAAAAAAAAAATAGAACTTCAGCAATTCGTATTTTCGTTTAAGTCAGCCTATGATAGCATTTAGGAACGAACTCCACACTGAAACGCCTGGTTTGCGCAAACCTGCTTCTGTAAGCTCGGAAGCGACTTCACGAAAAGGCAATCGTTTCAAATCAAGTGTGTTCTTGTCAAAATTATCAGTTGCGAAATTAAAAATCAGTTCAACTTTTAATATATTTTTTGTGCGGTTCACGTTGAAGTAAATTGAAAAAGAACATCACGGCTGATTTTGATATGATGTTGAGGTTTCTCAAGAAAACTTTAAGCGTGTATCAAACGGTAAGGTACTTTCTTAACGGCTACTTAACATAACCTAAGGTTTATTACTGATGTAAAGTTCTAAGTTTGACATAATGGCATTCCAAAAAAAAGTAAGTTATCTTGAGTAGAATTTGCGTCCAATGGATGTAGTTAACGTGTTTTTTGTTTGCATTATTGTTGTTTTTTTTTTGTTACAAAACGAAATAATTGGTCTCAATTTTGAGGTGGGATCTGAAATCGGTAAATAAAAAACCTTCGAAAAAGTATGGCTTGGCGTACAAGATATCAAACAAGATTTAAATAACCTATGTATGTGGCTAGAGTTGAACAAACTTAAAATTAATGTTAACAAGACTAAATTCATGGTGATCAATAGTAATGTCAATTTAAGTTTATCGATTGAAGGTAGACCCATTGAACAAGTCAAAGAAATGAAATATTTAGGGGTAATATTAGACAATAACCTGAATTTTAACAGTCATATGGTTTATGTGTGGAAAAAAGTTTCCAAAAAAATTGGGTTTCTTAAACGCATTCGAAAAAATATAACAACAATTTGTGCCGTTAATATTTACAATACAATTATTAAACCACATTTCGAGTTTTGTTCCACAATTCTATTTTTAGGTAATAATGAGCACATAGATCGACTGCAAGTTCTACAAAACAAGGCTATGAGATCAATTCTTAAATGTGGATTCCATACACCAATAAATTGGATGCTATCTTGCTTAAAATGGTTAAACATCAAACAAAGAATAATGTTTAATGCGTTGCTGTTCGTGTTCAAATTAAAAAACGACCTAGCACCTAAATACCTAACATCATGCTTGACCTACGTGGGAGACAGCCAACCGCATTACTTAAGATCGAATTTTGATTTTAGACTACAGTATTATAGAGATGCTAGAACTCAAAATATGCTTTACCATCGTGGACTTAAATTATTTAATGAATTACCTTCTGAAATAAAAAATGAAACAGTTTTAAGAAGATTTAAACAATTACTTATATCTCATATCAGAGAAACCATTGTATAAAGATATTAGTTGCATACATATTTATTTGTATAACAAAATTGTCAATATTTATATATTTATTGAAATTTAATAGTAAAATTTTACTAAATAAAAATACACATACATACATACAATTATACCGGCCAGTGTTACCAAATTGTAAACAAAATACATAAGATTGGATTTACAAAAGGCCAAAATTTGGGCATATGCCAATTATGTTTTTTGTATGCATTGCGAAACCACATTTAATTTGGGTTGAATCTTATGTATTTTTGGTGTATTTGCTTATTTTCGAAGTCCAATGCATTTGTAAATCATAATAAATATATAATAATATGAAAAATACTGCACACTTAGTTTAAAAAAAATGAAAAAAGATAAGATTTATTCCCTTGCAAAAAGTCACATGCATACCGATTAGAACGACAGAAGAATGTTAAAACAGATACCGCGTAGCGTAGCATCGACATACTTGCAGTTCTAATTCGATTTATTTATATAAAGTTTATACTTAAATCTCACCTAATCTGGAAAGGTTATGTATATTATCTGAATTTTGGGTATTTCTGACTCATCCCAGTTCAGAAAAATTAAAACTCTTCTTAGTAAAAACTCTTAATTTATTCTGCAAATATTGAGCAAAAAATCCTTTGCTAAAAGAAAAGATCCTTTGCTAAAATTTTGACAGTATCTGCTTGCACAATTTTTGAGGAGAAAAAATAAATCTTACTTTTTTCTGACCTGGCCTGTTTTATTAGCTCTTATTAGTTACCCAATATTTTATTTTAAAGGTAATTTTTTGTTTTTAAATATCGTCAATAGATAAAGCAAAAACAATGGCATTTGCAATTCTTCAACAGATCATAATAACAATTCAAAATAAAAAGTTAGAAAAAAAACAATGTACTCACCTCTTTGTACAACCAGTTTCATTCACACATTCACATGGATGCGATGGGGTTTCTCCTTCAGCATCGCTCATGCAATGATACAACATACAACGCGCACAACCCATTCCGGAGATACATTCAAAGCCCGTTCTAAAATTGTCGGGAGCAAATTCGCATGCACCCTTTCGGTTACACTCGTCCAAATACAATTCATGGCAATATCGACACCGCACCCTATTATTATTGCCCATCACTGGTACTTTAAATCCCCCCGAATCGGTTGTTCCATCGGGGGAGCCATCAAGCGCTGTGCGTTTCTTTAGATTGCAGATAGATTCACGGCGTGCATTTAACACTTGTGCCGCAGCTGGCTGATCAACAACTGGATAATTGTAATCGTGTACCTATTTAATTTTTTTTGTGAAAGAAAACAACAACATATTAATTATATTGCTTAATTGGAAGTTATTATGAGTTACTGCGGTTAAAGTGACGTAGGAATAGTTTTCACTTGGTGCTATCGATGGCTGCTCTGCATTTGGATTTGGTAGAGGGGATGGTGGTAGCTTATCACTGGATATGTACTGAATGCTGCCTTTTTCCTTTTCACTGTCTTTATCTCGTTCACTGCTCCCTGTGGGGGAAACTAGAGAAATGTTGTTCAAGATTTGTGGTTTTCCACTCTATTGAAACAAACAACTTACTGTGGCTTTTTTCGCTACCCTCTGGACTGGTCTGTGTTTCGGTGTCAATAGGCAAATCCAACGTCTAAATATAAAATTGTAAATGATTATAACAAACGTTTAGATGCTCATGGAATTTATCAAACCCACCATAAATACATCATCTTCACCAACTGAGTCGTATTTGGTTAAAGGGGGCCATATAATTGATGGATTTGATTTAGCCAATCCTGAAATTGTATAATAATATTAATAGAAAATTAATATAAAAATATATATTTGAGAAAATCATAGTGCAAAAATTAATTTTATTTCAAATTTATTTTGTGTAGAAATATCAGCAAATCATAATAAAAACATTTAAAAATAAAAAGATTTTTCTGTTTTAAAATTTCATCACTCAAATTGAACTTACCAATTATTTTATTTTGTTTATATTCGTAAAAAAAGGTTGTCCAATTATGAGGCAAAACAAAGAAGAGCACATGATGTTAGATTTCGGAAATTAAAAACAAAAATCAAAAATGGAGTAAACAAAACAACAAAAACTTTATTTTTTTTATATAAACAAAAAAATAATATAAATTAAAAAAATGGGTTATTTTGTAGTACAAAAATAATTCTTTTATACGGACTCAAAAATGGACAACAGTCAATGGATAAAATATTGCTCCTTAAATTATTATGTACAGTTCCTAAAGTGCCAGTAAAACGCTCTAGAAGTAAAAAATCGACAACGCGACGTTTAATAAAAATGTAAGCTTTGGTTTTTTATTGCCATTAATAAGTTCTTAGATAACAAACTTATGTACATAATGGACATGTATTAAGACAGATATCAATTTTTCGTTTTGGTTCACACATTGAAATTAATCAGCCCTATTGTGAGTTTCACCCGGAAAACATTTCGCCCGAAAATGTTAAATGTTTTGTTTGCACGGATTTTTAAAAGCTATTGTGAGTTTCGCTCTCCATATTACTAAGTGTGTCCTCGTTCGCCACCCAAATTAAATGGAAATTTTTTCGCCCGAAACTCACAATAAGGGAACAGTGAAATGTAATTTTTCCGGACGGATTTTCTTTCACGCGAATTTAGTGAGTTCTCACAATAGGGCTTAATGTGAAGAATTTAGTTTTTTTAACATTCTAGTAGGTTTTTTTTCACAAAAATATGTACAAAATGTCGATGAGAAATCTATTGGAGGTTTACTTAAATTGAAACCTAGTTCCTGTGAAGAAATAAAAAAAATAAAATAAAAATGTTTCTCGATTATTTCTGATTTCGTTCAAATTTTGTCAGAATCTTCTTTAACAGTCAAGGCGTTGGAGTCATTTGAAATTCCCAAAAATCAATAAAATTAATGAATACCCATTTTGTGAATTTAAATAATTTTCTTTTTCACAATAACTACTACCGTTCAGCTTTATTAACAAGGCATTTAGATATCTTTTATTGAAATATTCTAAAAGCTTTAACAATTTTAGCATTAAATGAAGATTATAAAATGTTTGGATGGGTTCAAGGGGGAATGACGAAACATATTTAGTAATTTTATTGTCCCATTCAATCAGTAAAAAATTGAAGAAGTGAGAACACTACGGTAAATAGCGACGAATGGAACCTGGGCTAGAATTTCCAGGGAAAAAACGGCTTAGGTCCATTTAAAACTGTATTTGGATGTGTGGATGCAATATTGCAAAAAGGAATCGTTCTTGGCCACAGGCAACCAATTTTTTTTAAAGCTTAGTACGCCGTTGATACGAAACAAAAAATCCATCAAAAAAAAAAAAAAACATGACTAAATCATAGACAAAAACTTCGTTTTTCTTTTGGTTTTGCGTAACGAAATTGAACCAGATTGTTTTGAGAAGTCTCCATTTATTGTTGGCGCACAGAATTAATTGCCCAGACCATTAATTGTGTGCGGAAAAATGACATTTGGGTTTGTTCGTGTTTTTTGTTTGTTTCTTTCATAACAGCATGGCTTTGTTTGATTTTGTTTTATTGCAATTTGTGAAACTCTTCATGAATATTCTTTATCGTTGTGTTTTCGTAAGCGTTTCGTTGTCTTGTTGGAGACCACAGGATTTCGTTTCGCATCAGTAGCGTACTAGTATTAATGAGTAACCTAGTGTGAGAAAGAATACGAAATCTGCGATGTGATTAAATTTTAATAGTGGCTACCCTATTGAGATTTTGTTTAAAGTTTATCAACCGTAGTGTTTTGTGCCTGCGCTTTTGAATATAATCAAGGCAGTAGAACGTGATAGTATTTTTCTTTGTAGGTTTTACATTTCCGTGTAATATTAATTATGGTTAAAAACTTCAATTTTTTCTTCACTGATCTACGTTTTTTTTAATAAAATAAAAATCTTGATGCAAAAGAAAAGCGGTCATGCATAAATAAAAATATAAAATAAAAACATTTACAAACTATAAAAAATAAAGTTAACTCAACGTAAAACTCACAAAAACTATAATATTTTCTTTATTTAATTTCAGTCTACTACAACTTGAAATTATTGTTTTAAAAGAAAACTAACTTATTCAAACAAAAATAAATAAAAAAAAATAGGAACTTACCGTCAATCAATTCATTATAAGCTCGAACAATTCCTTTGTCAAAAGCTCGCGCATCGGCAGCTGTTTGAAATGTTAAGCCATTACGTTGTTTGCCAGCACGCCAATGATGAAATGTTGGCATAACTTTGAAGTATTTTAAATCACGATTTATAACACAGCTTAGTATAACCTGTGAAATGGATAGATCAATGTGGTTGGTGTTTAGATTTATGCATATTTATAATATTGTAGTTTATTTTTAGACTTACATTCTGATCCGAAATTCTTTGTCCATAGATTATATATTCATGTCCACCTGCGCCGGGGGATAGTCTAGTACGTTTACGTATTGAAACGTTAGCTAAACCACCCCCAGCAAGTGGTAACCAACCCTCTGTGCTCTCGTCTCTAGTCATTACCTGTGCTCGAACTTTAACTAAGAAGTCGCTGAAAAACAAACAAAATAAATATTATTAACTAACATTGTAGATTTTTCACAATTATTTATGTATTTTTATAAGGCTCATTATGTTTTTGTTAATTATAGAATTACTCGTGTATTCATAATAAAATATTGATCATGATGTTCATAAGAACGTTGCTAAAGAGCGTTTTTAAGTTGTCCCCTCGATTTTCAGGAAAGCATGGCACGGCAGGAGGCGGATCGTTTTCTTTCTTCAACAGCAAGTCGCTATATATTTGATTTTGTATTGAAATTGAAAGCTCTTCCCAAATGAGAGTTTGTGCTCAAAAGCGATAAATGTCAAGGTGATGGATTGATGATGGGTTGAAATAAAATTGATGAATTGGTACGTTCATATGACTTAGGGGACTTGCAAGTAAAACAAAATTATAGACTGTGATTGGCCAGCTGTCAAAAGTTCCCTTCATTTGAAACAGTTTTTCGACAGCTGACGAATTACAGTCTAGAAATTTGCCTTACTTCCCTAAGTTAGTCCCCTAAGTCCTATATACCTACCCATTGTGTTTGGGTAACTTAAAAGGTCCGATCCATTTTTGTGCAAAGAAACTCATAAACTGTCAAATTTTGAAGAGCAAGGATGAAATTTTCTAACGATACGGTCTTGTTGAGTGGGCGCATACAGATATATGTAAATTGTAAATTCAATTTCTCTTAATTCTAATTTGTTTTGTTAATAACTAAAGAAACTTCTTGTTTCTTGTTTAGCCACACCAATTCTAAGTCGGCAACATCAAGTTCTTATTAATGTGCTCATTATACAGGGTGTCCCGTAAGTAATGGATAACCCTGAAATGCCGCATAGTAGACTTTATGACCGTCCTGAAAACTGATAAAAAAAAGTTCTATCCCAACCACAAGAAAAGTTATATGCATTTTTTTGTTCAGTGCATTATTTTTTTTCTTACTTTACATTTTTGAATACCACGACTACAAGTGAATGAGTTCCATCATTTTTTTTTTGCAGGAATATTTTACATTACTTGTGCCAACACATAAGTAGAAGAAAATTATTATAACTGTTGGACTTCTTAGAGAAAACAATTATTTAACATTGAATTTCAATGCAAAATGTGAAAACAAATAATTTTTGAAAAAGTTAAATCATAGCTGGTATAAAAAAAATGCATGAATACCTGAGTGGCCAACTATTTTAAAAATATGCGCGTTAAATGCAGATTTCAAAATGGTATTACTTATTATTATATCTAGAGTCAATAGCAAGTTATTGGTAAAAATCTGCAATACTAGAGTAAATTTAGCAAAAACAAAAGTTTTCAAAATTAGCAAAGTAAACGTGAAAATAATACCAAGCGTTGAACATAGCAGATTTTTGATTTATTGGCTGTTTCTACGATGTTGTCCTAATGATAAATCCAAGCTTTCAACTTCTAGGGCCGCATGCATTATTGATAAAAATGTCAAAAAAGTGCAAAAACCGGTTACATTTTCGAGCTTGTTTTGAATTTTACCTGTTCTATTGGGCTTTCACAAACCCATCAAATATTTTGTTGGTTGCTATTAGTTTATTTGTTATTTTCTCTAAACAAAAAGTTTCTGAGCCAGCTTTTAATCATATGATCACTTTGTTAGAAAACAAAAACAAAAATAGATAATTTTTTAATTTTTTTTTTATTTAAAGCAAATGCTCAAACTGTTTTCCACCCACTCTTATACAGGTTCTGCACCTCCGAATAAATGAACGTCTTAGTGAACGTGCAAGGTTTTGCACAGAAATTTGTAATGCAGCTGCCTCCACACGATTTCTTAGCTCCTCTAAAGACCTGATCGGCTTGCTGCATACGATTTCCTTAATGCATCCCCAATAAAAAAAATCGAGTGGATTTAGGTCTGGTGAACGGGGTGGCCATAAAATTGGTCCCAGACGTCCTATCCATCTGCCTGAATATCTGGCATTTAAATATGCCCGCACGGGCACAGCATAGTGTGCTGGACAACCATCATTTTGAAGCCAATGGGATTCCTTTAGTTCTAGAGGCACTTCTTCCAGCAAGGTTGGGAGATCATTTTGGAGAAACTCCAAATAACCTTGGCCAGTTAAAATCCCCGGCAACTCAAAGGGTCCAATTATTTTCCCATTGAGAATTACAAAAACTTTAATTCAAAATTTAAAAAACTTACGATTTTATGCGTTCTCACTTTCTCAGGATCTTACAATTTACTATTGAAAAAAGACAATTAAAATTGAATCAGAAGACTTTTTGTTTGGGGAAAATAACCAATAAAAAATAGCAACCAACAAAATATTTGATGGGTTTGTTAAAGCCCAATAGAACAGGTAAAATTCAAAACAAGCTCGAAAATGTAACCGTTTTTTGCACTTTTTTGACATTTATATCAATAATGCATTCGGCCCCAGAAGTTGAAAGCTTGGATTTATCATTAGGACAACATCGTAGAAACAGCCAATAAAACAAAAATCTGCTATGTTCAACGCTTGGTATTATTTTCACGTTTACTTTGCTAATTTTGAAAACTTTTGTTTTTGCTAAATTTACTCTAGTATTGCAGATTTTTACCAATAACTTGCTATTGACTCTAGATATAATAATAAGTAATACCATTTTGAAATCTGCATTTAACGCGCATATTTTTAAAATAGTTGGCCACTCAGGTATTCATGCATTTTTTTTATACCAGCTATGATTTAACTTTTTCAAAAATTATTTGTTTTCACATTTTGCATTGAAATTCAATGTTAAATAATTTTTTTCTCTAAGAAGTCCATCAGTTATAATAATTTTCTTCTAATTATGTGTTGGCACAAGTAATGTAAAATATTCCTGCAAAAAAAAATGATGGAACTCATTCACTTGTAGCCGTGGTATTCAAAAATGTAAAGTAAGAAAAAAAATAATGCACTGAACAAAAAAATGCATATAACTTTTCTTGTGGTTGGGATAGAACTTTTTTTTATCAGTTTTCAGGACGGTCATAAAGTCTACTATGCGGCATTTCAGGGTTATCCATTACTTACGGGACACCCTGTATGTACATTAGGGTGTCCGTTATTTCCCAAACTCATTTTTTTGGATAGCACACCCCGTCAATCGAAAGGTTATGCCGAATGAAAAATTATTGACTAATTCCCAGGTCATTAACCCGTGCCTCTAAGGTCATACTTTTCCCATACAAATTTCTATGGGAACTTTACACTTTTCACATTTAATTTTTTTTCTCTGGAACTATAAAAGTTATTCTAATTTTTTTTGGGAATTCTGATTGATTTATTAGTCCTTTAAAACCTGAAAGTAATAAGTAAAAGTAAAGTAATAAGGTTTTTAAAAATTGCATTACAAAAAATAATGAAAACAAATTAGAAATTATTTATTTAGATTTTTCAAAATATTAAATATTTTTTAATTTTGTATGTATTAATTTTTTTTTCTTATCAAATAAAGTTTTTTTTTATTAATTTTTGAATGTGGTTTTTAAACAAGAAATTGGTCAAAAAATCAATTAAAAAAAAAATATTTTGATAAGAAAAAATTTTTTTATTTTATATTTTTTATGAAATTTTTCCCATATTCGAATTATAGGTATCGTTAACCTCTTTCGAAATTAGGGAAACATTCCGAGAGAAAAAACTACCTATCGTGAACAATTTTTGTATGGGAAATTTGTTGCTTTTTCGCTCGGAATATTTCCTGTCATTTAACATGGGAATTCAAAAAATTAAACAACAATTATCCAGAAAAAAAAAATTAATAAAACTAAAAAAAAGATTTTTGTTTGAGATCAATTTCTTCAAATTTGAAGCAAAAAGAAGTTTAATGGAAAAAAGCGATACTGCCAATGGATTTACTACAAATAGACCGAAGAAAAATGTTCAAACATTTTGGAAAAACGTTGAAAGTGATCTCAACTCCATTGACCCTCCAGTAAAATCAGTTGCCGAGTGGAAAAAGTAAGTGGTTAATTATTATAATGGTGTTTTCATAAAAAAAAAATAATTTAAGGTTTGGCTTGATAAACAAAAATATGTGAGTAAAATAATGTCAGAAAATTTAAGAAACAAAAAAGCGACTGGCGGAGGTCCTTGCAAAGAGTATAAGTTCAGCTCATTGGAAGAAACCATCATTAGGATTTGTGCAATGGGCGATTCAGTGCAAACATTTCCAAATGCTTCTACGTTTGGTTCATTTGATCATTTGCCTCTTGATCCATAACGGGCAAATTTTGTTCTCAAAGAAATCTAATACATTTGAAAGGACTTTTGAAAAGGAAGAGTGAGCCAACCCGACCTCATGTTCTTTTCCCACTCCTGTCTGATACCCACCTTCTGCAAAGAAACGCAAGCGCGCACTTTTCTTAATGAAAGGAGATATAGCGATAGGTTTCTTTGATTGAGGCAAGAAATCAGACAGGGTATCTATCGAATGTTTAAACAATGGCTTGTTAACTCTATGACAACGATGGAATATGTAGATCAAGAGATCAAAATTATATCAAAATTGAATGAGTCAATAAAATGTTTCAACTTACAGTGGTTCTGGCAGCTCTAAAGCATTTAAATGATCCCTTAAACTCGCCTTATTATTCTCTGCTAATTTTGTCCTCTGTGCTCTTTCTCGTCAATTAATAATAAAAACCATATTCTGTGCATTATCTATCATTTTGTTTATAATTTAAACACATCACAAAATAAATAAACTTTTGTTTTTGTTTACTGCAAAATCAAATGTCAAACTATTCGAAAACAATATTCGAATATTTTTTTTTTCATTTTCATGTTGGTCAAAGTTGTTCCCAGAGAAAAGCATTCCGTGGGGAATTCCCGATAGGAGGAATGCGTTCCCGGGAACTATAAAATTCCGTGGGAAAAATCCCGATAGGCCTGAATACTAAAGTATTATACATTTTTTTATATACATTTTTAAATGCAGTTTTTTAAAGGATCGATAAATCAATCAGAATTCCCAACAAAATTTAAAATAACTGTTATAGCTCCAGAGAAAAAAAAATAAAATGTGAAAAGTTCCCATACAAATTTGTATGGGGACATCTAGCTGCCCTATGCCATTGCTATTTGCCAAAGCGTCTTCATGGGCAATATTCAAGGCAATATTTTATTGCCAATAAAGCCGCTGCGCAGGATTAGTCTCACTGTTATCTCGTTAGATCTTACTGGAAACAATAACAAATTTTCGAATTGAACCAATATAAAAAATGGGCACGACTGGATCGCACAAAACTTGCTCTCGTAGCTAACAACTTTAACGTAGTTTGAAATAGTGTATTTGTTGTTGGGCAATAGGTCAATAAATGAAACAAGACCTAAAGCCCAACAACAAAACAACAAATACACTACAATCAAAAAAGGTCACCTACTCTACATATGTATCATTAAATAGTCAACGTACATAATGTATGTATTGGTTCCATAATGTTATGATATAATTAAAAAAAAGTTTTAAAAACAATTTAAAATATAAATGATTACTATGAATTATTATAAATTAGTTATTTTAATAGCTTAAACAGATAGAGCTCAAAACAAAGTATGCCATCTGATTTGTTTAATAAATATGAATTTATGAAAAAAAAAAAAATTAAAAAATCGTTGATCGGTTTTTTTTTTAAATTAATTTTTTATATATAAAAATTCTTGAACATTTTTAAAAATAAAATTTGGTATGCTAACTTTTAGTATTTAATAAAATACAATTTTTCACAATTTTTCATGATATTGAATTAAAAAAAAAATAAAAATCAATATTTTTTTAAAAATCCAAAAAATATGTTTTCGAAAATTTTTATATGCAAAATTGTTAAAATTGTAATCGACCTTTTGTATAAAAATTTTGGTTGAAATCGGTGTAGTAGTTAACGAGAAATTTGAAAACCAAAAAATTGGTTGTATGACAGGTACCGTTAATAACCGTTATAAAATATTGTTTCTACCAAAATATTTATTTTAGTAATTTTAGTACCTGGTAATTTTTTTTTCAAAATCGTAAGAGCCAGTTTTGAAATAAATACATTTTTGTATATTGGCTGTATGACAAGTACCGTTATATTTTGAGCTAAAAAAAAATTTCAATTTCCCCTATACGGAATCACATAAGAACCTTAAGTCCAAAGTTTGAAGAAAATCGCTTCAGCCGTTAAAACTGCAGGACGATGTACAGACAGACGGACAGACAGACAGAATTGCGAGACCCACTTTTTTCGCGTTCTCTATCATCGTAATGTTAGGGAAAATTATTATCTCGAATTTTTTTTTGTACGAATCCTGAACTTGCCCTACACTACGTATATCGCAAGTAAAAATACTATTGCAAAATCAGTTTCCGTCGACTTTTAGAATGATAAAACTATGAAATCACTTCGGCTGTGTGGGATTATAAACGAGTATTTATATAAATTTGGCGAAATTTAAAGATATGATTTTACCTTTAATATAGATGAGGTGCGTCGACCCGACCTATTACAAATTACAAACAATTCACCTGATGCGACGTCCTAGATTATGTCATTGTGTTAAAATACTTTAAAAAGCTTTAATTAATTGTAATTCGACAAAGTCGTAGGTGTCTTTATAGTGCGGTGGCCAAGCGGTTGATAGGTACGAAGACTATGATACGATGGAAGGTGTGTAAATGCATACTAATCAGCTAGAGAATAATGCTATTATTAGCTGAGTGAGTTGGTTAATGAGTTTTTCCTGAACTATACAGTGTGTTTTATTTGTGTATGTCCTGTGTGCATGCGGTCATTATAGTCTACATCATGTAGTTGTTGTTTTGTTGCAGGCCAACCATGAGGGTAAGGCACATACAATTTACGCTGTTATTCATGTTTGCAATAATGCAGGTACAAACATGCATAATGTTAAAATAAAAAATACATTTAAAGTGTACCTACATTATTGTTTATAATAAAAATGAACAACATTTTATTTTATCTAAATAACACAAAAATCTTGGATGTCTAGAACTTATTACTCACTAGTATTGGAGTCGATAAAATATCTACCCTCTTCAAAACACGTGGAGAATTACTACATCCCAACTACATACATCACCGCCCAGATCTACCAATAATGTGCAGCCTTTTCAATATGAACACCAGAGAAGATACAATGCATTTTGTAGGGGTTTGCCCAATACTTATCGAACTTAGAAAACTATACCTGAGTAAGGCCATATTCTTAGCCGAAGAAGTTTTTCGCCTTTTAAATGGAGGATCCTGGATCTGTATAAATAAATTTGTCAGAAATGCACTCGGATATAGCAACCAAATTTTAAGAAAAGACTTTTTAACTAACATAAACATATAATGCACCCAAGAATCTAATACACACATCAGAAATCTACTTGTTACTATAGATTTATTATTGCTTAATTTCGAATAGCTATTTTTTAATAGACCTATAAAATTGAGTCCGACCCAAGTGGGGCAAAAGTCCATTAAAGGTTTTTGACTTGTAGACTTTTGACCCTGCTCCAATATATTATGAATCTGTTCTCTGCTTTTAGCCCAGTCAAATTCGACAATAAATTCGCAAAGTACGAACTAGTTCTGCGTTTTTGATATGTTGTTGGGGCATGTTAGAGTAGTCTGTAGCTAAGTTTGCAACTTCGAAAAACCTGTGCTCGCTGCAGTGAAAAACACGCAAAAATCACCCCATTTTTCCGAAATTTTTCTTTATAACTTTGGAAATATCTAACTTACGAAAAAAAACATCCCCTATATTCTTGTTTGTTATAAAATTTAAAACAAGACCACATTAGTTTAAAATTCATGTATGTTATATTTGAGTTGCTATCTAACCATGAGTAAAAACAAACATTTTGAAAAACTAATTAATGTTGAAGCACTAAAAAAATAGGTCAATAATTGTCCAATCGCGCTCAAAATTTGCAATCAAATAGCCTAGACTATTATAAGAAAAAATTTGAAAATTCGATCCAAATCGGTGAAAAGTTTTGGAAAGAAACATGATGTTAACTGAGTGCAACAAGCAATGTTTGCATCATTGCTGTGTTCAAAGTAGGACGCTTAAGTGTACAAAAATAAGTGCCAAAAAAAATATAATTTGCAGTGTGTTTATGCTGTAAATTTTATAAACGTCGGTAGCCATCGACTAAAATGTTGCGTCTTAGAAAGGTAACGATTACAGCTCTAACTGATGAGGTCCACTGTAATTGTTATCAGGGCCGAAACGCATTGGACTAAAGGTCGCTTAAATACTATTTATTGAATTTCCTTCAATACAGTCCACTAACATTAAAACAAAAACAAAATAACTTCTATTGTTTAGGGTTTTTCTTTCTTTAATAAAATGATGCCCACCAACTTCAATGCAGGATCTGCACTTCCGAATAAAAATTGCCTTGATAGTCTTGTAAAGTTTTGATAGCATATTTTTAAAGCATGCTTGCACAAAATTTCATAGGTCCTCTAAGGCTGCGCGTACAGTAGTGCGACAAAGCGATGCGATGCGAGAGGTATTCGAGATTCGAGCAAAAGTGGTCAAAAGAGTTTGTGAACGTGATGCTTGCGATAAGTATGTGATAAAATCGCAACACTCGCAGCAAATATCGCTTCACTGTGCCCACGTTTATAAGAATAAATGTAAATGTTTTTCTCGCACAGAAACATTTCTCGCATCGCATCGCTTTGTCGCACTACTATACGCACAGCCTAAGGACCTGATCGGCTTGCTGTATTTTATTTATTTAATGCAAGTAACAAGAAAATTGAATTCGTTTCAGGTCTGGTGCAAGTAAAGAACATACATCCCAGACGTCCCAGACCATCTGCCTGCGTACCTGATATCCATATTTGCCACACAAATAGGTATCTAATGATGTTTTTTTTTTTAACTTTAAGGTTAGGTGCAATTGAAAATAGTGACTAACATAACATTTGATGGTTTTGTTAAAGCCCAATTGATCAGGTTTAATTCAAAACATGTTCAAAAATGTATTCGTTGTAATAACATAATTATATAAAATAAAATTAATTGGGTGGCGCAACGGCTCGTGAAGAACCAGGGCCTAGTGACTAACAACTCGCAATCATTCCGTTGTGCACAGAAACTGGACTGGAATGGAAGGGACTTTTATGCCGGTTCCGAACGGCTAGACGAGAAGCACTTATTCATGACAATTGATACTCTTGGAGGATTCCCCGCAAGAGGAAAAAAAACTTTTTAGTTTTTAGGTGGACGAGGCTGGGAAGTGAACGCTACGGACTACTACATAACATAATTATAACATAATTATATTGAGGTTGTTTTTTACTCTATGTAAATAGTTTTTTTTTATATATATATGGTACAAAAAAACTACCTGCGACGACTAGGTTCTGACATTAAGTTTAAACTATATTCACAATACCCCCCAGTAAAGAAGAAATCATCACCGCCATCAAAGCACTGAAGAACAACAAAGCGGTTGGACTTGACGGTATTCCTGCAGAGCTCTTAGGAGCAGCCCCAACAACATCGAGCGAGTTACTGCACCTACTTATTAAGAGAGCTTGGGAAACAGAGAGCTTTCCTGAAGAGTGGAAAAAATGATTGATTGTCAAGCTCCCAAAGAAAGGAGATCTCACACAGTGCGAAAACTGGAGAGGAATATGCGTTCTGCCTGCAGTAGCCAAGATAATAGCAAGGATAGTATTGGACCGAATTAAAGACCACCTCGAAGACACACTCGACGCCGAACAAGCAGGATTCCGTACTGGATCTTCCTGTGTGGATCTCATCAACACCCTGCGGATCATCATCGAACAGTGCGTTGAATATCGATCACCAATTCACCTGCTATTCATCGATTTTGAAAAGGCGTTCGACAGTGTCAATAGAGAATTTATTTGGCTTGCTTTGGGCAGGAGAGGCATACCAGATAAATTGATAGCTATTATCAAGGCTTCATATGATGGATCCAAATGTCATGTTTTGCACAAAGGTAGGCTGTCAGAGGAGTTTGAAATCCTAAGTGGGGTTAGGCAAGGCTGTATACTGTCACCAATACTGTTCCTGTTGGTGATAAGTGACGTACTGCACGCAGCTTTGTCAAATAGAAATGGAGGAATTCAGTGGACTCTGCAATCTCACCTCAAATATCTGGACTACGCGAACGACGTATGCTTACTCTTTCATAGGATCATCTCAAATGACAACAAGGGTGGAGAGAGGAGCAGAAATCGTAGGGCTTAAGATCAACTCGGCAAAAACTAAAATGATCAGCCTTGGAACTCCCTCATCAATCCAAGTAAATATTTCTGGACAACCGGTAGAGATGGTAGAGGATTTCCAATATCTTGGGAGTATTGCCTCTACGGGTGGCGGAACTGAACTGGACGTAAACAACCGAATCAGAAAAGCAAAGGCTTCGTTCGGAATGCTGTCCAAAATATGGAGAAACAACTCTTTTAGCTTAAAGACCAAGCTACGACTGTTCCGATCCAATGTTGAATCCGTGCTGCTTTACAGGTGCAGCACTTGGGAAGTCACTGACACTGTCACAAGAAAGCTGCAAACGTTCGTTAATAGATGTCTACGAAACATTTTGAGGATTTTCTGGCCAAACCGTATCTCCAATACCGAACTTCATGCGAGAACGTGTCAGGAGCCCATAGACTCCATTATACGAAGAAGAAAGTGGCAGTGGATTGGCCATACGCTTCGAAAAGGCGATCGGTGTATTGCATCTCAAGCAATGCAGTGGAACCCGCTCACACAGGAGGGAAGACAAGTGGGCCGGCCTAGAAGTATATGGCGGAGAACAGTCGAACAGGAATCGGCATGACTGGGGAAAAGTTGTAGAGAGCTGAAATACATTTCCAGAAATCGTACAAGATGACGCGTAGGAGTAGTGGAGGCCCTTTGTCCCGTAAGGGAAACACACCGACGTAATAGGTCCGAGGACCTAAATAAGTAAGTATATTCACATAAAAAACTTTCCAAAACGCTGATTTATTCCTTAAAATTGTTTAAACATAAATTTAAACAAAAAAATATTAAAAATGTATTATATTGTTTGTATGAACACATTGGATGAGCAACTCTAAAAAATCGGTTTTTCGGAGTAGGTTTGAAAAAAATTCTTGAATACTAACAATTTCATAGCAACTGCTCCGTTTTTTTAAAAGAACCAAGGCAAGAATTTGTTTACTAAACAATAAATTTAGAAATAACTCATAACATACTCAACGCACCAAGAAAATTAAATCCTGCTGGATTTCCATCTTTTGTAACCTAGAGATGATTCCCACAAAGTTTGAAAAAAATCAAAAAATGGCTTTTCGATTAGACGTTTTCAAATTGAATGACTCTAATGTGTCTTTTAGATTTATATGTGTATAAAATTAAAAGTTTTGGTAATTCAAAATGAAAGTGAAATATTTAAATCAATAAGAGGCTTGATGACATGGACTTTTTCATAAGTCATTTCGATAAATAAAACCCGCAAAATATAACGTAGGTTTCAAAGAAATGTCCTGGAGGTTATTTAGGTGACGATTGTGGTAGAATATCTGTGGTAGAATATCATACAAAAACAATTATACTCTTAAAAACCCTGTTGGTGTAGCGGATGTAGCGAAAAAACCGTATGACGTATGAGCTTACATTTATAGGGCAACTGCTTGGGTATCATTACATATACCCAACTCTTAAGTAGAAAAAATATTAAAGTGGAATGCTTATAATTAACTGCAATATTATTTTTTCAACAAGTAATGGTGAGTTTTATATACCTTACCTTAATATAGCTCTCATAGTAACATGTTAAATTACTCCTACCCTCAGACAGAAAATACCCATTCCTTCTCAATGCCCATATGCTGTTGCAAGGTCTCTTTCCTCTACACTCTCATTGCTTTCGATTGACAAAAAAGAAATTGATTCACAAACAACAAGTAGGTAGGTATACCTAAGTGCAGACGAGAATTCATTCAGTAATATATCTAGGGCTGGCCTGTCCTTCCATATCCAATGTATCGCCTCTTGGTCCTGAGTACTGAAGCACACCTTAAATGCACACAGCAGTCACCTCGCGTTGTACATTATATACCCCTCTCTCTAGATTTACTTAATTTATGTACTGAGTTAGGTACCCTGCATGAAAGTCATCCTATGAATGAAAATGTAATTTTTCTTTCAATGTTTGCAATATAAAGTAATTAAGTTTGGCGCAATGTAAGCGGAAAAGGCGATGAGAGGGGAGTAGCAACACTTAAGTTAAGAAACTCAACACAAACTTGATAGGTACATAACGACAAAAAAAAATTGTCCTAGGAGCTGAAAGCGGCACAGCGGCGACAGGGGATAGAAAATGTGAATTAGAAGTTGACCTAAATATTCAACAACTTTGCCTTTGTAGAGGATAAACATACACAAACACATAGATGATAGCAGAAGAGGAATTTTTTCGTATATTTAAGTATGTAGTATATACAAAGTTGGAGTTTTGGGTTTAAGAGTGGGGTGTTGCATATGCGCGCATCCTTCCCTTCCTTTCGAATCTCGCACTTGCAACCTTCACAAATATAAATAAATATAATACACACAACACAACCTTTGATGTTGCAAACTCCATTAGGGTGGTCTTTGGGTATGGTCTTTGTTCCGGCTTTAATGCTGCGGTCAAAACGCTTATAAAGCTTAATTTGGATTTTGCCATAAAAAGTATATTAAGTTGTTGTGTGAGCACTGATGGAAAAGCTTTCCATTCAGTGAAAACAACAGAAGGAGATTATGTTGTATTGAATTTGTATGTAATTGTTTGATTGTAATTTGTTGAAGATAAAACTTCACTAAAATTCAGTGTTTTCGGTTAGGTACCGCAAATGGATAATCTAAAGTTTAAAACAGGATGTGTTTGTAACCTGCAGTACAAATTGGGGTAGGTAAATGTTAAATTAAGGAACCCAATACTCTGCGTTAATAAGACATGTAGTTTTTTTGTTCATGAATAAAACAATAAAGTGCTTCCCATTTTGCTATAGAGGCCCTTTTTCGCAAATTATTCATCTTCCCGTCAGAATTTCTCATGCACGATACCATCTACGTCGGGGCGGGATGCAAAGTCTGGAAGAAATTTTAAATGAGCTTAAAGTCCCAACCCTGAGTTCAGGGTTCAAAATGCCATCAAGGACCGACCACAAGTCAAATCAGTCCGCTACAAAATGGGAGGACTGTGACCCGATAGGTTTTTCGGACTCCTAGCGGCTTGAATTGATGACCCGATTTTATGTCGAGGATACTCCTGTTTGCACATCATTTATGACCAAAGGGTTGCAAATACTATGCTCTGTTCAACAAACATTGTCAGTACAGGGCTTATGGGCGAGCTTTTTTCAAAACAGTGGCGCCTGTGTATACTGTCAAGACACTGAATTGAGAAAACTGCCAATAAAAAAGATTCTAACCCACTGAACAACGTACAGGAATTGTTGTTGTAATGCCCTGCAAAATATTGTACACTCCACCATGACCGTCCTCATTGCATGCACAAAGCCAAAGCACACTGATCATATATCATTTCTACTCTGGCCTGGCTGTGTGAGCTAAAAAAAATATACATATATTCAAACAGAGTTACCCTTACCCTTTCTGTTTTCAAACTTTTGGGAAAAATATTAATTAAGGTGATATATCATGCTAAGTACGGAAACCCTATGAGAGCTTTAACTTGAAATAGGTATATGCAAGCCAAAGCGGCCAGACAGAGATACAAACGTCCTATCTTCCGTGTGCGACAATTTTTGTTGAACAGAGTATATGTATCTACATTTTATGCATGTTATAATGATTTTAACAAATTTTCTTTCGAAGTGGTTGAAAAGCTTGAGTTAACTTAAGAAAGGTTTGGGTTAACCTAACGATTTGTATGTGTGTTGTATTGTAAAAACACCTTATAAAACACAAGAAAGTCATACCCGTATTAAAAAATGTAATTATGTAATGACTGCATCCAATTATTTTGTTTTTCCGTTTATAAGCAAGAAGAATATAATATGACAATAATTATTATATTGAATTTTTGAACAATAATTATTATATTTTGATATATGTATGTATACCACACGTAACCACATAATATACCACATATTGCCAACGAGCTCAGGAAACTTGATTGTCATATAATTGAAAGCAAATCGAAAATATAAACAATAATCAGGAAAATCAATTAAAATCCACAAACAAATTATTCTCCTCAATTAAGAGATTCCCAGAATATCCCGTTATCTTTTTTTTCAAAGTCTTCGAAAAATGTCTATTGTACAGGGTGTCCCAACGACACCGGCCCACAGGAAAACTATGGGTTCCTGAGTTGATTTTAATTCGAAAAATTTAAGAGGTAATTTTCTCGTTTTCGCTTCCTTTTCGACTTATAACGGTATTTATGATTTTTGATCTTATTTCTTTTAACTAGCTGTAACTTTTCCTAACCGCATCCGATTCTTGATTTTTTTGTTTGATTTACACAAGGAGAGTAAGCAGTTTATACTTGCCATTCAATTTTTTCTATGCGGATAACGGGTTTCCCACATTTGAATATCAAACCCATTTTATTATTAAGGGGCATCATTTTCTATTTAATTATGAAAGCCCATTTTATTTTCTTAAAAATACTTCACACTTTTTTAACAAAATACAACACTAAAATTTATAAAAAAAAAAACAGAAAAAACAAAAAAAGGACAGTTCAAGAAAATTTAACTATTTGAATAAAAACGAATAAAATATTACGTTTAAGCTATTGATTGGTGTAAGAAAGAGCCATCAGTTGAAATCATATTATTAAAACCGTTAGTAAAACGATACACAGAAAATGTTTTTTAATGAAATGAATGTTGACTATGTTTGTCTCGAAGAATCTGGCTTATGCAGTACTTCTAGTTATTGATTCTCTTTAACCGTTTAACATTTTGTCATTTAAATTTAAGTGTGTAATTTTTAATTATTTTCGATTGTGGCCGCCGAGGTCACCCGATCTTAACCCACTGGACTATTTCTTGTGGGGGCATTTGAAAAACACCGTCCATGAGCGCCAAATAAATACATTGGAGGACTTAAACCACCGTATTAAATTGGGGTATTAAACCGTGACACCGGATATGATCAAAAGGGCCACTGAAAGTAGCAGCAGCAGCAGAGTGGAATTTTGAACACTTTTTGTAGGTTACTCGCTACAAACAAAGGATTATTTTTAATTTTGTATTATTTCTTGAACTTTCTTTTTTTCTCTTTTTATTTTTTTAATAAATTTTAGTGTTGTATTTTGTTAAAAAGTGTAAAGTATTTTTAAGAAAATAAGATGGGCTTTCATAATAAAATAGAAAATATGCCCTTTAAAAAGGTGTTTTTGTGGAAAAAATGACACCAAAGTCAAAAGAACGACCTAAAAATGCCAAACAAATGGATTTGATATTTAACTGTGGGAAAACCGTTATCCGCATAAAAAAAAATTGTATGGCAAGTGTAAACTGCTTACTCTCAACAAAATCAACAATCGGAAGCTTTTTGGCAAAGTTAAAAGTAATAAGATCATAAATCATAAAAACCGTTATAAGTCGAAAAGAAAACAAAAACGAGAAAATAACCTCTTCAGTTTTTCGACTTAAAATGAACTCAGGAACCCATAGTTTTCTTCTGGGCCGGTGACGTTGGGACACCCTGTATATAGTTTCCTTTGGAGGTCTTAACTAAAGTTATAATGTTCGGATCATCAAAGTTAAGGTATATGGGTTTTTAGGGTGTTTGCCAATATTCTGCCGAAACAATTGTTGGTTTATCTAAGCTTTTGGTTTCTTAAACTGAATTCAAACGAAAAAGTGGAAAAAAGTTATTTGGTGAATCAAAATTATTTTTTATTTTATTTTGCGATAAATCAGGCATAGGTATAATAGGTATCTATGTACTTGTACATACTTGTGCTTTAAATCTATTTGCTTCAGTTTTAAATGTATGCTTAGACACACTTAAGGATTAAATGTCATTTGCTATACTTAGTTTGGACCTGGTGGCTGTGTGACCTTGACCAATTATTCTTATATGCATTTAACTTTTCAAGTTTGTTATGGAATCAATAAACACTAAATATTCTTGCCATGTATCGATTAAAATCGTTATTTGGTTTCCAATAACGAAAATTATTGACATTGACAAACTGAATAAATCTTAATAAAAACCCAAATGTCTTATTTCGATTTGATGACGAAGTCACAACCTAAGCTTTTTATGGGTTGATGCTGGCTGACAACAAACAAATTTGACACATAAACTCAAAAAAGCTTATTTACTCAGTTGCTCGTTCATGTGGTGCGCAGACAAAAACTATTTAAAATACACTCATCTTTAAACCTAACATAATGTAATGGTGGCACGACGGCATATGGCATACCGAGTCCGACATCATTCAAATATTGCACTAGAGAGGAGAATAAGCTTTTTTATTCTAAGCACCGTCATAAAGCACAATTTTTATAGAAAAAAAAGACAATAATCCATGAATGGATGCCAGCTCAGAAGCAGAAGTATCAACACCGCTCTCTTGATCTCATTTCCTATCCTCTCTGCAACACATGTGAACTGAAGGGGATAATGAAGGGTATCGTCTCTACATACATAAAATAAAACTAACCTCTCCCATTCAATGTTGCACGTTTCATTGCTCGAAGAGTTTCATTGTTATTATTGAATCCATTTTAGTATATAAGCTGAAATATACACGTACAGAACATGTGTATATAATATATTTGTAAACGACATCCGACATCACCATCGGCTAATATAGGGGGTGTTTTACCCATAACCACCATCACCAACCCATACCGTATACATTCGCCAACTTAATACACAATTCCACTCCCTTCTTTATAGATTATGGGAAAGGAAAAATGGCATGGCAAGCAAGGGCAAGTGAGGGACAGAGGAAATTCTCTGTGTGAATTGTTTATGTTTATTTTATTCCTCTCGCAGTTCTGTGTCAGGTTGTCTCTTAGAGGTCATGTCTATGAAAATGAATGAAAAAATTATATTCATTGATGAAAAAATATTTTATTCACGATTATTGGGTTTTTGTTTTGAGTTTTTTTCTATCTATCTCGGTCATTGCTTCGAAAACGACATAGATAGAAAGAAAATAAATACAAATTCTATTTTGATTGCTTTCAATTTTAAACAAATTGATTTGTGTATTTAACAAAAAAGAAGGGTTGCAAATTAATGTACAGAAAAGATCTTCAATACCTACCTACATATACCTAAACACTCAGCAGACATGAATCTTTTTGTTCGTATGTTTTTTTTTTGTTTTGTTGAACAATTATTTTCAATGTCTTTATGTCTTTCTTGTTTGCTATTTATGCCAAATCGGAACTGTCAAAAATTTTTATTCATTATTTCCTTTTACTATAAAATGTTTTTTTTTTTTTTTGTTTGCTCACTCAAATCTCTTTGTCAGTATGTATATGGGTGATAGGCAAGTAGCTTTTTGCATTGATATAATTTGTGGGGTAGTGAGGGAGAGATAGAGCTTTCGACATCTTCTTTATTGAATGAATTTTGGTTGTTGTTATTGCACAAAGTTTGAAAGGTAGAATTGTTTTTGGCGTTATTATTTTATGTTTGTTTTTCAGAACTTAAAAATAACAGTTGGGTGGAAGTTTTAAAATAACAAGGCTTAACAAATTACATTTATTCAATAATATACATTTTTACATTACCTACGTTAACGTGGTCAATGCTCTTACTAATTTTTAGTCGAATTCTGAGAACCATCAGATGACCTGTGGTTTAGTTTCTTAGAAAATTAAATATTACGAAAACTACTTTAAGCCATAGTAATGTTTTCTTACCTACATACATATGTATGTATTCAGTGTAAAAAAAACCTAATTTTGAGCTAATCATATCGAGTTTTTTTTTCAAAATTGAGTTTTAAAATTAGTTTTTTTTTTTTCAAAAACTATTCTTTAAAACAATTTAATTTAATCTGACATCTGGAATTAAAAAAGGCTTTCTGGCTTAAAAAAGGCTGTTACAGATAAGCGTCGCCATTGTTGTTTAATTTTATTTTCGTATATATTTTAAAAGCCTATTGTTCAATCATCAGTTAAACTATCAAAGGAATAAATACTATATAGACCAAGAGCCCACAGCAGATTTTCCGTACGAAAGTGAACCAAAAAAAAAATTATATGAGTCGAAAGGTGTATTAAGGCTGATAAAAGAAATGCAAATAAAAGAAATGCAAATGTCTTGCAGTCCCTGGTGGCGGCTGTTAGGTGGGAGGGGCAATTTTCTAAAAAAATTGACTTAAAACAGAAAAAAAATTATTTAAAAACAACGGTAACATGTACAATGTCCGGTTATATTTTCATGAAAGGCCAGAAGTCCCTACTTTCATTTCCTTTTTAAATAAAGTTCTATTAATGAATAGTTTTTGAAATATTAACGTTTGAACTGAAAATATTGAAAAAAAAAAAATAAAAAAATGGTAAAAAATATTTTTTTCGCAAAATTTTACGTCATTAAGTATTTTTTTTGTTTCCAAAAAAAACCGAATGGTTCTAGGACTTTTACTTTTTAAGATATTAAAAACTAATTGAACCAGCTTTCTCATAAAAATAAGACAAATCCGGCTAAATTATCATTTCAGCAACCAGTTAAAATAGGAAAAACATGCGCAACGTATACATAAACACCCCCTTAAAAATACTTGCGTAAACGGGGCAAATAATCAAATTAAACGTCACAAATGACTTATTCTAATGCATCAGATTAACTTCTGTGCTTTCCGCATCAAATTCATGAGATAAAATTATCTGTTCTGCAGAATATTTTTACCATACGAATTTAAATAATTCATTTCTGCGGAGATAAAATTATTTGGTTTCTCAGGATTATCTTGGTTTTACGCCACTGCATACCATTTTCGATGGCTTCCCAAATTATTTTTCCAAGTCGAATCAAAATAAATGATGAGGACGACTTCAAAAAATCATTACGCATGAACTGGGACTTGCGTTCAGTGATTTAAAAACGCTCCGACCTAATGTATACATGGGTAATTCTCCACTAAAAGCTCCTTATCGTGACCCCGACCAAAAATGGTTCAACAAATTAAAAAAAAATATTTATTTTAAAGCCAATATGGTCCAAATGTCATTTCCGTCGCGTGTCTCCTCCTTGTTTCAGCGCGGAAAAATGAATTTTCTGTTTGTTTTTAAATGCATAAATTGTAATTTGACTGAGTTCCAGGATTAAGAATATGTAGTTAAATGCAACTTCCCTAAAAACTAAATTTATTTATTTGAAACAATTAACTTACAAACTTTCAAACATGTGTCTCCATGTAAATATTTGCATCATTTCCGTAAAAATATGTAAAATGCTTATAAATTCAAATTATCGGCCGTCAGTTTATAGGATTTAGACTAAATGAAGAAACTCATTCATGCTTGTTTTGAAATATATTAAATTAAACGGGTGGGACATCAGTTTCGTGTGTAATTTTAAAGTAAGTGGTTGTATCACGTGTTTCATCAATTTCGTCATTTCTGTAGGTGAATATAATTTTAGTAAGTGATAGTAAAAAAAAAATATTTTGTCAGTCTTGTGAAGTTATGTTGCGGTTAGTTATACAAAATTTAAAAAAAATATACTTTCTATTTTCTTGTCTAAAAAGTTAAAAAACATCGATTTTCGTCATTTCCGTCGCCTTTTTTGGGTTACGGAAATGACTTTAGATGTGTTTTTTCTTTAAAAATCATTAACTTATTGCAAATCACTAAAACTTTTGTGTATGCATTTAAAACCCCTAAAACGCAATTGCAGACCTTAAAACTGAGATAGCAGCGAAAAAGTAACAAATTATTTATCCTACTAGTTAAATGTCATTTCCGTACCACACAATCATTTCCGTAAATCGATTTAATTTAGATTTTAATAATTTTAAATAAATTCCTGTAATACCGTAAGTCTTTTAAATGCATCCTGAATCACACGACCCTTGTTACAAGGAATATTTTAAAAGGAACATTTTTGTACTAGTACATTATCATTTCCGTATCGAAGGCGTCATTTCCGTATCAAGTCCAAATTCTCAAAAACGCTTAAAATCAAGTTCCCGCACTTTAAATCATTAATTTATTCCATAATTTATAACAACACTTATTATTTTATGAGTCACTTTATAAAAAAAAAAATGTCTTAAAAGATTTGTTCAAAATACTCTTTTTTGACTTCTATACTAATATCAAAAAACTCTCTTTGGTAATATTGCTGCAGTGGCAGACTCCACTAAGCAGTGTTGAAATTAGGTCATGTACGTGAGTTCGGAAAAGATTACAAAATCAATTTGTACGTAGCTCAGTGGTTCTTGCCGTGGGTTCAGGAAAGAAAACTTTCTTTTGATAAAAGCTCTCCGATAAAGCCAGGACTGAAAACTTTTGTTGGACAGAGTATAGTTAGTAATCAATTTAAATATATTGAAAATTATAATCGATTCAATTATAACAATTCAAATATTTGTAATTCGTCTTAACCTAAACAATCAGTTGCGCAGCCAATCATTTTGGTCTAATCGCTAACGACAGACGTTAAAAATGATCTTGACTATATTCTTCTTGTTTCAACTTATCAATTACGCTGGCACTCAAGTAGAAATAAAATAGGTGGTAAGTCACTTTAATTGTAACAGATAACTTGTATATATAATGGCAGTTGTTAGAGGTGGCCAAAAAAATACAAACACTTGTTTTTAGACTTGCTTTTTGGTCCTTTTTAATTTTATTTGAAAAATAAGCAAACAAGTCTGTTTTTTATTTACCAAACTGACTGTTTCTTGAATACCAAAACAGCAATTACACTTCCTGTAGGGACATCTCTTTCATTTGCGTTCCTTTTAAAATATGCATACTTCAGAATTGATCATACAAAGGAAGCAAATAGTAAAAAGAAATATAAATAAAAATAAAAAAAACACCAAATATGTCGACCATATGGTCACCTTTTGCATATTTACAATTACGAGTACATACATATATGTTTATGGTTGACTTTGAATCTTTGTGCCTTCCCGAAAGAAAGACAAATTACAAACTGTAATTTAAACCTTAACAGTGAAGCAGGAAATTGCATTTTTGGTTTTATTTTTAGGTTCTCACAAATACGGAGGCAATTTATGTTAACAGGCATAGATGATGATTATGGTTTGGTTTGATGATGATTATCAAAATGATATATGTACATAATGTATATATGTACATAGATGACAGCGGAGCATACATATTAATAGACATTCATAAGCATATTGTGAGATACATAAAGAAAGTATCGGTTTTGTATGTGTGAATATGATACGAGACTATAGCAGTACGTAGAATAAAAACTGGTCAAGTGGACACCACCTGTTATACCATGGAAACTGTAAGCCTTTGCTGATTTTGTTTTTAAGGAGAATTCTAAGGTGTTATAAATGTACATTATTGTGTTCATATATTTAAACGTCAATATAGATTAATCTACCTCTGCTCTATTTCTTGATTCTTTTTTGATAGAGTTTAAAATAAACAAAACTCAGCTCTTGGTAACGGGTTTTAATAATAACACTATACATATTGAGTTGGTTTATTATGAGACTATTATTAGGAGGTTTTTAAATCAAGTTGTGAACAGCGTTATGAGAAACCCAGAAATAAAGACACCAAAAAATTTTTGATCGAACGAAGAATATCTTCATAAATTGCTTCGTACATTAAATAAAAAGCTAAGAGATGGCGTTAAATGTTATGTGGGCGAAAAAGTCTAGTTTGGGGTGGGTGTAAAGAATTTTTCTTATCGATCATGCTGTTGTTAGTTCAGAATGAAGAGGTTTATCTTGTTTTATATTATTATTTACCTAAAGTATGCTTATTTGTATTTGTGCATACGTATGTAGGTATAGGTATACATGCATACTTATTAATTTCGTAAGCGTAAACGAATTAACGAAGTAGTAGCCCGTAGCGTAATGGTTAGTGCGTTCGACTGTCACGGTGGAGGTCTGGGATCGCTTCCCAGCCTCGTCCACCTAAAAACTAAAAAGTTTTTTTTTTCAGGGCTACTGCCTCTTGCAAGGAATTGACAAATCCTCCAAGAGTATCACTTGTCACGAATAAGTGCTTCTCGTCTAGCCGTTCGGAATTGGCATCAAATTGTAGGTCCCATTCCATTGTTAGTCACTAGGCCCTGGTTCTTCATGAGCCGTTGTGCCACCCGATTTATTTAAAACGAATTAATCGAATGATATTTTATATGATCACTGAGTTTGCACTTCAATTTATACGCTGTTAATGAGGAAGCGGCTGTCAATGTTATCGACAAATATTTATTTAAAAAGATGGATAGGATTTGAAAACGAAAGTAACTGATTTCTTTTTCGTCATTAATATTGATATTCAAGGGCCTTATAGTCCGGGAGCCCGTGACAGATTTTGATGACCAATAGAACCACAGCTTATCTTTGGGTAGTTGGTTAATTTGACGTTATAATGAAGCCTAATGAAAGTCAGCTGGCGGATCATGGGTGGGTGTGTCTACAGCAGCCCCCAAACATGTAAAAAAAAAAGTTGGCTTGCGACTCCACCACAGCATAAGGTTAACACCTTATATTATGCAAAAACAAAAGTCAGATGGCTGTATGCGGGTGGAAAGACCGTCAGCTGACGTAGTGAAGTATGCACGCATAGAACCACGAAAAGAAGCCATGCTCACAATTCACTACGTCAGCTGATGGTCTTGCCACCCGCATACAGCCAGCTGACTTTTGTCTTTGCATAATATAAGGTGTTAACTATCGTATAACCAAATTTTAGCTTCGGTGGTATTACCTTTCTTAAGTTATTCTGCAAAACGTTTATTATATGAGTGCATTTTAAATCGTAATCTATAGATTTTGTGTATGACGCATTTTATTTATTGAGCGGAATTTCTCAGATTTAAACTTTATTTTATTGACTGCACTAAAAGGGTTTTATAGTAATCATACAAATTAAATGAACACAAAATAAAAAACCCATTTTATTCATTGAAACTTGAAAAAATTGCGTAGGCAAGACAAAATGGTAAAGCTAAAAATCAATTATTAGTGGAGGCTAGATAGCATTTTAATCAAGAACCCGGGGGACCGCTCCGATTTGGATGATTTTTTTTTTTTTTAATTTAGGAAATAAAATTTTAAAAAAGTTAACAGTTTAAAAATTGACGCTCTCAGCTCAAAATTTTTTAAATTTCAAAAAACCAACATTTTTCAAAAAAAAAGTTATTTTGTAATATTATTTGTAAAAATATATAAATTAAGTACAAAACAATTTATATTTATATGCACAGTTTCTTTTAATATATTCAAAATAATTAATAATACATACATACATACCTAAATTTAATTTAAAAACTAATGTTATGTATAATAAGAATATCGGACAATTTTTTTTGAAAAAAAAAAAACATGAGCGGCAGAATCTGAAAATATAATTTTGAAAAATGTCCCAGAACAAAAGTCACTTTTTTGTATATCCTCTACAAGATCCACCATACCAATTTTAAATATCTGACAAAAAAAATTGTCTGATATTCCTATTATACATAACATTAGTTTTTAAATTAAATTAATAGGTATGTATGTATGTATTATTAATTATAATTGATAATTGATTAAAAGAAACTGTGCATATAATCGAGTTTTACTATAAAGAGTTTTGAACTTTTATATTAAATATTACTATCAAAAAGATATATATTATTAAATATTACTATTAATATTATTATTACTATTCGTTATTTTAATTGCAAATAAAAAAAATCTAACATCTCCCCGTGAATATAAGCTGGTTTTACTGTAAGTTTTGAAATGTATATATTACATACAAAATAAAAAATATTTTATAAATATTTCAATTGTTTTGTACTTAATTTATATATTTTTACAAATAATATTACAAAATAACTTTTTTTTTGAAAAATGTTGGTTTTTTGAAATTTAAAAAATTTTGAGCTGAGAGCGTCAATTTTTGAACTGTTAACTTTTTTAAAATTTTATTACCTAAATTTAAAAAAAAAAAATCATCCAAATCGGAGCAGGTTCCCCGGGTTCTTGATTAAAATGCTATCTAGCCTCCACTAATAATTGATTTTTAGCTTTACCATTTTGTCTTGCCTACGAAATTTTTTCAAGTTTCAATGAATAAAATGGGTTTTTTATTTTGTGTTCATTTAATTTGTATGATTACTATAAAACCCTTTGAGTGCAGTCAATAAAATAAAGTTTAAATCTGAGAAATTCCGCTCAGTAAATAAAATGCGTCATGCACAAAATCTATAGACTACGATTGCACTCATATAATACACGTTTTGCATAATAACTTTAGATAGGTAATACCACCGAAGCGGAAAGACCGTCAGCTGACGTAGTGAATTGTGAGCATGGCTTCTTACCGTGGTTCTATGCGTGCATACTTCACTACGTCAGCTGACGCTCTTTCCACCCGCATACAGCCAGCTGACTTTTGTTTTTGCATAATATAAGGTGTTAACAATCATATAACCAAATTTCAGCTGTGGTAGTCGCAACCCAACTTTTTTTTTACATGTTTGGGGGCTGCTGTAGCCACACCCACCCGTGCTCAGCCAGCTGACTTTCGCTAGGCTTCATTATGACACCAAATTAACCATATCCCAGCAAAATTATCTATGGTGGAGTAACTGACTAAAATATGTCACGGGCTCCCGGGCTTTTACTCTGCATTTCATTTTGAAAGTGAAATCAGAAAACAATTATTTTGTACTTCCAATGTACAAAACCGATGTATGTAGGAGTAGGTACATACATACATTATGTATGCACCTACTACTATGGGATTTATTATTACGAAAGTTGAATTTTGGTACCTGGTTTTTCTGGTAATTTAAAAAGCAGTTACGTTCATTTGCATATTTATTCGGAATCTTCAAACAAAATTTTGAATACAAAAAAAAAAAAAAATAATTAATATTAAATATAATTCACGTGTGCACATCCAGATTTGGCATACGACAGAATTATAATCAATGTGACCACACTTCTTAAAGCTTTGAAATCAACCTCACAACCGAAAATAGTGTTAAATCTTTGTATAAGAGTAGATTGAGTTCTTCAGTTTACATAATGAGATATGACCCGTTATGTTTCAGTAACTACAGCAGTATTGCACACATGAAAGTTGTCAAATCAATTTAAAATTCATAGCTGGTTAAAAAAAGACTGCATAGTAGTCGTATTCTTTTAGAGGTAACATTATATATTTACGTACTTTAACAGCAATATCTAATAAATCTTTTATGTACTCGCATATTAGTCTAAGAAAGATATGATCTCACCGGGAAAAAATTAATTAATGAAATTTTATTGGTGGTATCGACGCAGAATTTCATCCTGTACCTACAACATATCCAAAGTGCCCCAAATTTTTTTTTAATTAAGCGCGCGCTAAAGGGGTTCTTACTAGGACAAATAAAGGCTTTATAGATAACAGCCAGATCAGAAGGGGTGAAAAATTTCTTGCATCGCCGAAGAAAACCTAAGCACTTTGCAGCATTTTTGGCAACATCAAATATGTGATCGTTCCACAAGAGGTGGTCTGTGATACACTTACCGAGGAATGAAAGCTTTTCGGTTTCCTCAATGCAAGAGCCACTCATGGATAGTGGTATGGGTGGTGGGTTTCGTTTTGACGACACTAGACAGCATTGAGTTTTTGAAGCATTTAATTCTACGCGATTTTTGATTCCCCATTGGACAATGCTGTCAAGATCAGAAATAAATGACCACATTGGCTTTTTGTATAGACGCATTTCAGGGGAATTTATTTTAATACAATCTAATGATCACATGATATTAGGGTGCTTTTCGAAGCTGATTCTAAAAACCCCAAAACTGGAAAGATACATGTATCCTGTAGAAAGTTAAAGTACTTTTTATGGATTGATGCCTTTTTTAAAGTACAACAAGTAAAATATTACCCAAAACCATTTTAAAATAATGGGATATTGATGAAATTTTGTATAAATGTTTCATTTGGCATGTTTACCAAGAAACAAGAAAGTCAGTAAAAATATCTGTTGTTATAGGGTGTTTTTTTGAGGGAGAGATGCAAGTGAGTGATTATTACCATTACATCCATCCAACAAACAAATTCTGACACTTATGAAATGTGCTTAAAATATTAAATTTATGTTGGCAACAAAGGATCAAAAGAGTCCATAGAAATATCTTAGGTCCAATGTTTTTTTTTTTGGGGGGGGGGGTTCAATTTTTGAACTGCCTAACGGAAAATACAGTCATTTTTGTTTTAAAATTAATCTTACTTTTTTATGGGTGCTTATATCATATTGGTCGGACCTGCTGTATGTATGCCTTTTGTTTTAGTATTCTTTGAGTACAAAGGATTATTTAGATATACATTATTTGTATATATGTAAACAGATAATAGATTGATTGGTTTGCCCACGCACACGTCAAAACCACTCGATGATTTTAAATCCAGAATTGAAAATACTAATTTCTAAATAATCTAAAATGCAAACTGCAACCATAGGATGGTTTTTGGTATGTCTGTTAGCCAACCAACAAAGCTCTTAATCCGCGATAATTAAACAACAATCTAAAACATAAGAAATTACACCTATAAAGCATTGGGCATGCTCTTCTGGACAAGGAGAAGCATATAAAAAAATATGGTACTTTAGACAGGTGCTCTGTATTTCGTTCCGAAAGTGAAAATTTCCTAAAACGAATATTTTGTACTCTCTCCTTCTAAAGCGGAATGAAATCTACTACTTTCGAAATAACAATTCCGAAAGTGGAATTTTCGTACCTGGCAATTAGTTTTCCAACGTCAAAAGCATTCTGATACGGAAAATTTGTTTCTGCAACTGATGTGATAACGGAATTGAGAAGGAAAGTTTTAAAATGTATGTTTTTTTTAGAAAATCTTAGTTATGATAACAATTTAAGCAAATAAATTTAATTACAGAAAAAAATACAAACAAATCACAAACAATTCGAGATGATGGTAGATCATGTATTTTCATCCCGATTTGGCCAAGGGACATTTAGAAACCCCGTACGCCAAGCAAACATCCAACAATTTGTGGAATCTTTGCCACCAATAAAACTTTACCTTTTATCACACATTTCCATAATATTTGATTTGTCCCGTATAATTTGCCGTGCAATCCATTCTTCATTATTTTCTGCGTCCATCCAAAGGTCAACCGAATCCATTTCCTTTTGATTTAATTTAAATTGTTTCTTTAAAAACCATATTTTTTGTATCCGCCTTGTTTATTGATTTGACAGATCTCATGAGAAATAATTCGAGACCCAAAAAAACTAATCCGTAGATGGAAAATTATTAAGTACTATTTTTTCCGTTTCGAATATTTTACACAGTACAAAATCAAAAGCGGAACGAAAAGCACTTTCGAATAGGATTGACTTTCGGAACGAAATACAGAGTAGGCCCCCAGTTCGTTATCAAGGACATCAAGGAAAGTATAAGGCTTTCACATGTAGCCTAAAATGGATATTTTAGCAAGACAAATGATTCGAAGCGTAGTGCAAAAATAGACGAAAAATGTTTTAAAGTGCAAAATACAAATACTATGAAATGGCCTGCCTGCTGATCATGGAAAACTCATGGCCGTTTTTTTGTTCGAAGATGTGTGTAGGTATACAAATTTCAGAAATATGGACATCTTAGTCTTAGTAGTTAAAGAGGATTGACACAGTACCTACATATACATATATTCTTTATTCCATTGTGTTGATTTTTTTGGAAGACACACCTAAGAGGTGCGGAGCGGTTTGTTTTTGTTAACATTCAATAAGAACATTTTCTGTTGAAACCAAACCCTCCCCACTTGTACTTAAAAAAACAGTCCTGGACCAAAATGTTTTTGTGTGCTGTTTTAATTTTGCATTCTTATGATAATAGGCGTGTTCAGGAAAGGGAGATTTCGGAGGCCCTCAGCAATCTCAGTTGCCTAAAGAGGGTTCCTCAGCAAAAAATCTCAGTTTGGCTGTCAAAATACTGAGGAAATTTTTTTTTGATTCGCTAGCTTAGCTTTTGACGGATCAAAATCTCCATATCTGTTCCGCGAAAGCGTCTAATTAAAATGTTTTCATCAAGTTTTATTATTATGAATTTTGCTGTACGTTCTATTTTCTACTTTTACCGATATACATCCTACATAATACAAATGAAGCGCTTAGAAGATAAAGGACGTAAGCGACATTTTTAAACATTCGAGTTATAATCATTTAAAGTTTATTGGCTTTTTATGAAAATAATAAAAATACTGTAAGGATAATTTAAAGTCAATAAAACTTAGGCGAATTTAATTTTAGGAATCTTTTTTATTTAACGCAAATACCTAGTTGTTGAGATATTTACACTTTTGTGCATTTAACACCTTTATCTAGGAACTTTTTTGTATATAATTTAATTTTGTTTTTATAAAGGTGTTAAGTGACTTTTTGATATGTTGTAATTTACTTATTTTTTGTTAGTTTTTTCTCTTTTACTTCTCCAGGATCTGCTGAAATTGCATTTAAATAAAACCATTGATGAATTCAGCCATCATGTTAAGCCACCTGCGTCGGAATATTCAAATTTGAAGTAGTGTGTGTTGGCTGGTGCCTCTTGCCTGCACATGTACTGATTTTTGTGGTGTTCACCTATAATGTCTTATCTTAAAGTGCCCACTTAACACCTTTATGCACAAAATGAAAAGTTCAGATAAAATTATTTTTGTATAAAGGACTTAATATAAAGGACTTAAGCGCATTTAACACATTCATCCACAAAGTTGATTATTAAAGTGTATGCATATAACACCTTCATCTTTGGCTAAACATCAATCTAGAAGCGATAGAAGAGTACAGACGAGTCAGAAATTTAAGTTTTCATATAACACTTCCATCTGTAGGTAAAAAGCCAAATTTTAAAAAATGTCACTTAACACCTTCACCTTCTAAGCGCTTCAAATGTCGAATCGAAAAATCAGATAGCCTAACAAAAAACCCTAACAGAAAAGCCTTCAGAAGTGCAAAATTCCAATCCTTTTCCAAATGGAAACTATGAACTCTAAAATCTTTTCGAATGTAGTGTGCGTATGGCAAATTTATAACTACCGAACTTCACGTGATGACGGGGCAGGACTCACATTATGTGAATATGCATGAAGCATTACGAACCGAAAGGTGCAATCGAATCAATTGTAGAATTTGGACTTGAAGCTCCGTTCTATTACCTATTTCATTAAATTAACAGATAGGTATAAACGAAAAATCATACTCGCATTATTCAATCGGTTTATTAATTTTTAATTATTGATTCAATTTATCTTCACAAAACAAAAAACTCAGCACTGTCATGAATTCCACCTACACACTTAAAAAAAATTCAATCCTCAAAATAACCGATAGGACAACAATATACGAATTGAAACCTTACGAAGAACGTAATCGAAAGAAGGACAGAAATGAAAAAAGTTATGTATATTATATAGATACACCCAATTCAAATGGATGGAATAAGTGGAATCCCATCACATCATCCTGGCACATTTTTTTTGTTGTAAAAAAGAATAGGTACCTAGGTTTAAAATTACTTTTGAAAAACTTTTCTATAAAATAAAATTCACTCAATTACCTTTCATGTCCTTCTGTCATGATTTGTAATCACAAATATCCTAATATTGAAGCGTAGCACGACCAGTTTCACCATGTTTGAAGCATAAAGACATCAGCCACAACCAAAGTTCTTTCAAATAGGATTTTCGGTAAAACAAAAAATTAACACAAAACTACCGAGTAAAAAACTTAAATTTTATTTCCTTAAACTTTTTTGTTTGTTGTTGCTTTTGACTTTTGCACAAGACGTCCAACCAACCAAACTCAAGAAAAAAAACTATACTATACACTCCCTTTTTCACTCAAAATATAAAAAAAAATATACACGACGAGACACGCAGATTTTCTCCTCACTCCCAACAATAGATGAATATTGAATTATTCTTTTTCTGGATAATTTTTTTTTTAATTTTACTTTATTTTTTCTTATAAATTTGTTAAAATAAAATTAAAATTAAATCAGAATTTCCAATTTAAATCAACGAACTTATTTGTTTCTTCTTTTTTGAACCCCAAAGAACCTGTAAACTTTTTTTTCTTTCAATTTTCAAAAGAAAATCGAAAACCGTAGGATTCCTCCTCCTTTTTCTTTCTTTTTTTCCTTTTGGGAATTATTTTCTTGATGCACTTCAGCTTTTCATTAATTATTTTTCTTCATCTAAAAGTAATTAACAAAATAATAATATATAAAAGAGAATAAACTTTATTTTTTTTTAGCTGCAAGGTATGTGTTTCGGAATATTGGACGACAGCAGGAAATTGCAAGAAATAAAAAAACACTTTTGCTTTTCAATTCAAACACACACTAGCTGTATATACAAAAAAGAAGAAAAACTGAATGATTTCGCTTTTAATTTTGTCGCTTTATTTCTCACTTTCTTGCCACTTTTTTGAGATTATTTTTGTAAAATTGGATTAATTGTAGTTTTTTTAAGTTAATTTCCCATTTTTTGAAAAACTTGTCCTGTTTTTTGATGGAGGAAGAAAAAGGTTCTTCGGGTTACAGCAACGAAGAAATTTGTGTGGTTTGTGCTGCGGAGCAGGAGCTGAGCCTTTTTAGTTTTTTCGCTCGCCTGTTCGCTATTCTTTCTGCGACCACCACCAACTTCGGAAGATATGATTTTTTTTTTTTATGAGCAATAATTTTTCTCTACGCATCAAAGTTGAACAGTGATGACACTTTTTAATATGCTAAAAGGATGAGGTTTTTCATTCAAACACTTTATTCGGGTGTCGGTGGTGATATTTTAAAACCCTGGTCTCGTGTGTTGTGTTGTGGAGCAGTGTGTCGCTGGCTTTCCATATATTTAATGCGCCTCAAAGAAATACAACACACGAGACAAATGTAGTTCTAACGATATAAAATACATTGTAGCCATATAGCGACACACGACAACACACGAGATACCTCTCTCGTGTGTTGTGTTGTGAAGTCGTTTGTCACTGTCGTTCTATATATTTTTTGCACCACACTGCAACACAACACACGAGACAAGTATGTTTCTACAGTTATGAAATACACTGTACCGATAGTGACACACGACTCCACAACACAAAACACGAGACAGGAGGTGTGGTTCCAGCTTAAGCTGGATATACACAAGCGGTTCGATCGCTTCGGAACCAATTTTGGTTTGTGGTTTTCCAAACCAATTTGACATTTATTAAGTAAAAAAACTCTATTGCTCCCAGCCATATTTGTACCAGTAAATTGTACTGACGGATATATTTAGCCACCATACACAATTTCCAATTATTGTTTTGCAGGTGTCCTTCCTCAGCACAGATATTTATTTATCACTTTTGTACTTTTTGCAAAAAGTAGGTACATCTAGTGAAGGCTTTTTATGCCGCCTCTTATAATGTCTTAAAAAATCCAGAGTTACAAAAATCCATGTACATGCAGTGACATACCGACTGGTTGAATATCCAAATGGTTCGGTGCTGAGCCTTTCAGACAGTTATCCAGTACACCCCTGCTCCACAGGCCATAAACGGTGTCCATAATCCAATCTACAATCCAATCCACAATCTGATTTGTATTGATATGTCACTGCTTGGACATGGATTTTTGCGACTCCATGGTACGGTTTTTAGACTTGTTCCATAGTCCGGCCATCGTTCATGGCCTGTGGAGTCGGGGTGGTACAAAAAGTCGGAACTAATTGGCTCCAAGCCGTTCGGCTCACTTGTGTATGGCCAGGTTAAGCCTGATCCACATCTGTGTTGTGGAGTCGTGTGTCGCTATCGCTACAATGTATTTCATATGCGTACAACCATATTTGTCTCGTGTGTTGTGTTGCAGTGTGTCGCATAAAATATGTGGAATGACAGCGACACACGACTCCACAACACAACACACGACACAGATGTGGATCAGGCTTTAAGATTCATCATAGTAAAATGAACACAAAACTGATTTGATTTATTTTGTTATTGTGTGTGCCATTTATCTAAGAATAGAGGCTCTCTCAAACCAACGCGAAAGCGGAGTGAAACAGCCGCAACGATTAAAAAAATGAAGGACACACAATTGCTTAACAACTTGTTGTTGCTTGGGAGAGCCTAGGCTTCGGTAGGTTTTTTACAAGCTAAGTTTCTTTACACAAGTGCGGATTATCTCTTGGTTAACTTTTACTTGAACAAGATAAAAACATAAAGACAAATATTTTCAGCCTCAGCTAATTTGTTTCCCAGCCACCTCTAACGGTTTAAGGCGGAACCACTCCTGTCTATGTCGTGTAGTATGTTAAGAAGTCGTGTCGAGCATAGCAAAGCTGAAATTTATACATTCCGATCTTTCTCATACGATATGAAAAAGTGTTGCAAGGGATGTGAGGTGGGCGGGAAATACTTAGAAAAATTGTGAAATAGATCGAATCGGAACATAGAAGCAATGAACGGTAAAAATAAGCATGCATAAAATACCACCAAGTTGGAAGAAGCCGTCAAACTTCATTTTGATCGAAAAAAAAACTGAGCGAACAAAATTTGTTGAGGGAAAGTAATATACCGTTTTCACTGGGCCAAATGAGGTAATTTCGTTGCAAATTTTCAAATGAGATCCGAAATTACCTAATTTCCCATACAAAATCACATTTCGAAATGAGGTAATTTCAACCTCATTTCCACGAAATTAGGTTGGAAATTAGGTGAATGCATCCAGCGGGAATCAGTTTCAAAAGCTCTTTAAAGCTTTTGTATGAATATATCAATACACTATACTCACCAACATAAAACAGAAAGAGAAAAAAACAAAACTAAACGGCTAACTGCCATTCCAAATTCAAAATGAAATGAGATGTCAAACGAAATTAGCTAATTTGATAATGAAACACTTTTTTGCCAAATTTCGAAATTACCTCATTTCGGCGCTAATGAAAACGTAGTATAAGACAGCTTTCACTCTAGGAAACTGAGTTGCCAGAAACTGGCTAGTTTGTTGGCGAGAAGGGTGTAAGGGGAGATTTTTTGTCTTCCTTTCACGCCCTTCTCGCCAACAAACTAAAACTCAGTCTCCTTGTGTGAAAGGGGTCTAAAAGTACTAGCTAAATTTCCTTTCTTTTTAATTATAATCCTAAAGTGTCATCTCTGCTACACTTTTCAACTAGATAACTGAATACAAAAATGTTGTTGTCTTTCTTGCGTAAGTACTGAGCCGCTTAGGGCGTGTATGTTTGGCCTTGTTCGTGGTATATCGACTATCGAGGTCTTTTTTTTATTGAATGGATAACCGACATCTACAACAAAAATTGCAATATAGATATTGCGCATACTCTCATTTATGTATTTTTCAATGAATTTTTTTTTGTTCGAATGATCCATTCGAACTCTGGGGATGATTGTAATAGTTTAAAAGGGTTTTGTGTTAATCTTGTACATTAAGCAACTAGTAGTATTTTAGGGCTTTAAGGCTAGACCGCACAAGACGAAACTGCGATTCATAATAATTTGTATGAAATTTTATGAAGTTCAGTTGCCGCTTAGTGCGATATAGCTCGTACAGTTTTATACAAATAATGTTTTCCCGCGTCGTGAAGTGTAGTTCCGTGAAGTGTTTCCCGCGTCGTGAAGTGTAATTCCGCTGTGTGCGGTCTAGCAGTAAGGTTGTGTCGCATAGGTATTGTATTTTCTGTATTTCATATTGAGTTGTTAGTCATGGGCATTTGCTAATTAGCCCATCTTGGTAAATGTTGCTTTATTTAAAACTTGTGAAGGGTTAAGGTTAGACCGCACTAGATGGAACTGCAATGCAGCGGTGCATGAAGTTCAGTTGCCGCTTAGTGCGATATAGATCATATACAGTTTCATACATATAATGTTTTACCACGTCATCAAGTGTAGTTTCGCTGAAGTCGAACGAGTGGTTTACCTTTAACGGACTTACATTTATCTGCATTTGGTTTCTGCAAATAAAAGGGTTGCCAAATACAAAATGTATATATGTTAGATAGAGAGGAAAGATCAAAATGCAGAAGAACTTCGTTTCTGCATTATAGAAAAGTGCCATAATACAGATATGAAGACGATCGTATTCAAATCGTATGATTTCTCTCGAAATTCTTGTAAGTGTACCATACCACTGTCATTTCAAAACTGTGCTTCATTGGGATGATTGAAACTGCTCTGAGATTTAATTTATGTTTTCTAATTATTTTCTGACGCATTTTTAATTCAAAAAATTATTTCAAAAAAATTCCATCTAAAAAACGTTTCAACATTTTTTTTAAAAATTAAAAAATGAAGAAAATACTTTTACATGGGAACTTTTTGATATCATCCCAAAAATTGAAAACGGTTATAAGGAACACTTAGGTGACATAAATTGAAACTCAGAACCATTTCAATAGTCCAAATGAAGTAAGTATTTTTCGAATGACGGTGGTTTGCATGTATCACTTGCATGAATGTCGTATGATTTTTTCTCGAAATTATTCACCCCTATTACAGAATTAGGCGAATGAGCTAGAGTGACAATTTAACTCATTTCCAATTTGCCTGCTACTAGTGAATCCGCCGATAGAAAATTGAACAAACGTCGGTTACATTACCTGCACTACCGACATTTTGTTCAACAAATTTCCCAGCAAACGTAGAACTACATAAATAACCAGTGAAATATGTACGTAATAGAAGTACTGCTTTTCCACTGAAAAAAGATAGGAGCTCGGGAAAAAACTCAGTTATATACCTCCTATACATGAGAATACATGAAGCAGCTATCTCTTTCTAGCATGCGAAATGTAGTGAATTTCCCCTCCATTAAAGTACTGACAAGGGTACTTTAAATGTATATCAGCGAAGCACTACTGAAAGTACTTCTAATGTTTATTCGCCAGTAGTTTCTTAAACCATAGCGAAAGCACAAAACTTGTTCTTTAAAAGTACTTCTTATGCGTGTACATTTCACTGGTTATATCCGTACTACTACATACTGAGTTCTCGAATCTAGAAGTACGGATATAAATGGTGAAACTTGTACGTAAAAGAAGTACTTTGTTTCTTCTGAAACTGGGCCTTATGAAATTATATATGAAATAATTTATATGTTAAATTGAATTTTACAAATAGTTTTCGTCACCAGTTTATTGCCAGATTTATCAAAATAAATAAAAAAAAATTGTTCAAGAGCCGTTCCAATAATTGAACAATTTGCTGCAATCTCAAAATACACGACGATCGTCGAAAATGGTTTCATTGACCCTGATGAATCTGAAATGCAGTATAATAACAAAATATAAAACACTAATAAAAACATTTGTATTTTCTATTTAAATTTAATGAAAATAATTATATATAATTTCTTTGTTTATTATATAAACAACAACCATTTATAACTCGCACTCACCGATAAAATAAATGTTTTTGTTTGTCATGTTGTGCAGATTCGAAATGAGACAAAACTTTGTGCATCATATACATCGCACTCTTTCTTCCCTTTTACGACAGAAGTAAATTTTTTTTTAGGAGAAATAAAAGTACTTTTTTTTGAGGGGAGAGTTTTTGGTAAATAAAGAAACACAGGCATTTATAGAATGCGTTTTGTTTGTGGTTGTATTTCAACGCAAACTACTGAGTTTTGGTTTGCAGGGTTGGTATTACTGAAAACGCAAACGATTCGCTCCTTATACAATCTCTTCAATTTTATTTTTGCGACTATTATGTCACTAATTCTGAAGTTTTTATTCCACTTTTTTTTTTGTAGAAAAATGACTACATAGACCTACTTTTGTACAAAAGTACAAAAGTGAGAAATTAAAATGTTCTGAAACAGAAATTAAAACACCATGCACAATTTTCTATTGTTTTTTTGCAAGCTGGTGTCTTCCGAATAGATATTTATTTCTCATTTTTGTACAAATGTAGGCCTATGTATAGTTAAGCCTTTTACAACTTAAGAAATTGTTCAAACAAAGTAAGGGCAACCTGATATTGGCAACAAATTTGCAACGAAATTCCGATAACAACATTAGGATTTTCTTTATAAATTTGAAGAATTCCATAATGGTATTAATGGTTTGAGTTTAATAGAAAAAGAAAACGGATATTGTCCAAGGCAAAAAAAAGGTAGAACCATCCCAAACTATACCTTCTCCATCCACATGCAACGTTTATTATTTGTATAGCTTTTCTTGGTGAATAGTGTAGTTGCTGAGCACCCGAGCAACATCGCTACCAGTTTTTCCACGCACCAAAATGTATCTTTCCACAACATTACGTCCACGTCTACTGCTGTTAGGTTAGGTTAGGTTAAAGTGGCTGTCAGGAAAACGGCTGACACACTTAGACCATAATTAGGTCCGTTGTGATACCACATGATAGGAATGAGGAGATTATCCTCATTACGAAAACCATTCGGAGCTTTTTATGAAGCGAGAGAGACAGTGTATGTCTGTATTAGCAAGATCGCTTGGATCATTGAAAAAGTAGTCCCCCAGAAGGAGTCTGCGCCTCTGTGAAAGAGCAGGACATGTGCAGAGAAGGTGAGGAATTGTTTCCTCCTCCTCTTCGTCCATGCAACTTCTACAGAAGTCATTTGAGAAAACGCCAAGTCTTGTGGCGTGTTTTCCTATAAGGCAGTGTCCTGTTATGACACCTATTACGGAGCTTATTTGTGATCTGCTTAGTGATAGCAAACTTTTAGAGAGCCTAGGGTCTAGCGATGGCCAGATTTCTTTTGTGGCCAGACATGAAGTAAGGTTTGTCCATCTAGAGTTTGCTTTCCTTGCAGAGTTTTGTTTTAGCAAAAGTTTACACGTAGCGATCGGTATACCTATGTTCCACCTGTTAGGCAAAACGGGCATTAGAGTTCCATTTCTGGCAAGTTCATCGGCTTTACAATTTCCCGGAATATCTCTATGGCCCGGCACCCAAAGAAGGTGAATATTAAACTGTTCCGCCATCTCTTCAAGAGACGATCGACAGTTTTGGGCCGTAACGGAGTTGGTAGAGACAGAGTTGAGAGATTTAAGTGCTGCTTGACTATCTGAGAAGATGCGTATATCCGATGTTGATATCACGTTTTCTCTTGGAATACGCTACAGTGGTTAGGGAGCCGGAAGGAGAGACTTAAATTAAGTCTGTCTGAGTACACTCCGCCACCCACTCCTTCCTCAGTTTTCGACCCATCAGTATAAAAATGAACTGAATCACCTTTGAGAGGGTCCCCAACGTCCCAAGATTCTCTTGAGGGTATAGTGACCTGGAAACTTTTGTCGACATTAAGTTTGGATGTGGTGTAGTGGGAATGACAAGGAATAGATTCATATAAGTCTAGAATTTTAGTATGACCGATAGAGTACTGCTACTGCAGTGAGTTTTGATCAAATAAAATGCAATCGTATCAAATTTTACTTAGTTTTGAATTGCTTTTTATTAAAATAAATAATTTACAATAACGTATCCATAGTTTGATGATTAATAATCATAATTTGGTTTTAAAAATAATAAATTGTTTATAAAGTGGGTTGTGGCGTTTGAAATGTCAAGAAATGACAGTTGAGATAATATAGTTCGGAAAATGGTGTAAAGAAGTGCAGGAATTCATAATATAGTTCGTTCGACGGGTTCAGTAATTGAAATAAACGCGAATCCGAATTCACCACGAATCTGGTCAATTCGCCGGGAGTCAAATATTGTGAATTTTGTAATCAGCATGATTGTAAGTGTTTCACACAAACCACTGTTATTTTTAAACGACGTCCTTCATTGGTATTGTTCGAACGGTTCTGAGTTTTGGGTTGTGTAATGATCCAGACCAGGATTAACCAATTTGGTTCTTACCTATAAGACCCAATCGAGTCTTTTAGATTTTTTTAATTGGCAGAAAATGAAACGAAATAAATAAATTATTCTTTCAAGAAAAAGGCGAGATTCAATACAATTTTCAGGAAGTTAAATTAAAACGCAAGTTTAGCTTAAATGTGTGTGTAAGTTAAGCACATTAGTGTTTATATGAGTGCTTCCCACATCTAGTATAATAATATTAATATGTATAAAAATTTTGTTCATGGTTTATCATCATCGCGTTTCCTTTCCATTATTTACTGCTCGATAGATACCTATTCAAACTGATTGATGACAATCAGAGGCACTCCAACAAACTTTTGGGTAACTTTCCAACTCGGATAAATTCCTCTAAACAATGAATAGAAGTGCTGCACTCCAATTCGTGTTCTTGTTTTGCACTAAAAAAATGTCATAATTAAAACAACGTTATAAACAAAATGAAAAAAAAAAATCACCTTAAAGCCTTACCTACATAGACATAGACCTACTTTTGTACAAAAGTGAGAAATTAAAATGCTCGCTAAAGAAACATGCTTGCAAAAAAAACATACGAAAATTGTTCTGATATATAAATTAAACCACCATGCACAATTTTCCATTGTTTTTTTGCAAGAAGCAGGTGTCTTCAGAATAGATATTTATTTCTCACTTTTGTACTTTTGTATAAAAGTAGCCCTATATAGTTAAGCCTTAAATTAGCAATAAGCCATTTCCGTAGCGCTTGCCATTCTCCTCACTCGGTGAATCATGTTTATCAGGGAATTGATGCTGGGCAATATTATTTGGAGCTGTTGCTGCATTAGGATTTAAAATTATGTCTACAAGTTTTTCTTTAACTTCGACCAACTTCAAATTCATGGCCGCCGAAAGCTTATCACTTCTTGTTGAGTTTGATTCAGGGACATTGCGTGTGACTTTGGGGGCGGATTTCATATTGGTGGTGGATTTTTTTCAAACAGACAATGCACTTCCGCGGCTCGTGGTCTTCCAGGCAGTCTCTTTGTGTCTAATAATTTTGGCAAAGCTCCGAGGCGTGATATTGAATGAGCAGACGGAAAACGTTAAAAAATATTGCCCTTGAAGCATCCCTTCGGAATGTAGGTGTCTCTGATGGCTTCGAAGATCTCGAGATTGTAGGTGTCGGATTGTTTCAGTTTCAACGAAAGCAGAGGTAACAGCAGCTCGATATATCATATGGGAGATTTTTATCTTGCAATAAAAGGTGAGGATGGATTCCAGTTCCGAAATGAGAGACACCTTTTCCTCGTCATCGTTGCAATGGCGTTCGTACATGCTGTTGCAGTCCTCTAAGAGGTGTTTATTTTTAAATGGTAAATTGTAGATTTCATTGAACAGCGACTACTGATCGATATTTGTTTCACATTGAGCCACACTTGCCAAACGTCCGGCCGGAGATACTCGGGTATGGCCTTGCCACCGCATATGGCATAAATGTCGTTCACATTGCAATCGTGCAGCTAGGCTCATTCTAATTCAATTAACCACAAATTATCGTTTTTGTTTGAGAGATAGATTAGTGAAGATAGAAATTCTGATTTGAGAGATAGATTTTGCAAGTTTTTCTTTTGTTTGCGATTTTGTACACTTCAATGTTTACATAATTCGTTTGGAATCTAGTTAGAGGTTTTATTTATTATGTTGAATTTAAGTTAAGGATGATTCTTTGAATAGAAATTGTATTTTTCTTTTATTAATTACTTTCAACTGTTTTGGTTTTTGACTTTGAAATGTCAAAATGACATCGACTCATCGCCTTCCAATCGAAGTTCTAGTCAAAAAATATCCCAAGTTGAACTAATCGCTTTGAGTTACAGAAACTCAATTTTTTCCAGTGGTGATAAGTGGGGAATGAATCGTTTCATTTTTTAACGGTGCGATAACTTATCGCCTGAGTTACCAGAACATGGGTCCCAACTAAAAAAAAGACCGATTTTTCTGTCCAATGGAAATAAAGAATTATAACTACTCCATGAACACATCCAACTAAACTTAATGGGGATTTTTACCAAATTGTCAAACTCAAAACTGAGAGCCAAAATTTTGGGTTAATGACATTTGTGAGTTCTTTTTGTTTCTAAATTTAATTATAGTTAGCCTTCAGCGTTCTTTTAATTAGAAAAAGTAACTTTCATTTTGGGGTAAAGGGCTTAACTACATAGGCCTACTTTTGTACAAAAGTACAAAAGTGAGAAATAAATATCTATTCTGAAGACATCTGCTTGCAAAAAACAGTGGAAAATTATGCATGGTGGTTTAATTTGTGTGTCAGAACAATTTTCGTATGTTTATTTGCAAGCATGTTTCTTTAGCGAGCATTTTAATTTCTCACGTTTGTACTTTTGCACAAAAGTAGGTCTATGTAGTTAAGGGTTAAGGTTAGACCGCACTAGGCGGAACTGCACAGCAGCGGAACTGCGATTCACAATTATTTGTATGAAACTTTATGAAGTTCAGTTGCCGCTAAGTGCGATATAGCTCATACAATTTCATACAAATAATGTTTTCCCGCGTCGTGAAGTGTAGTTCCGTGAAGAGTTTCCCGCGTCGTGAAGTGTAGTTCCGCTGCAGTTGTGTGCGGTCTAACCTTTACAATTGTGTTTGCTTTTCGTCTTTCGTTTTGGAATTGTTTTCAATTTTGTAATAATTTATCATAAATTTAATTGTTTTATTATTGATATTTAGAATTGTTTTCTGAATAATTCACTTTTCATCGAAATTTTGTTCTTCCGATTGGGTCAATTTTTTAATAAAGAAATGTGTGTTTCATACAAAATTAACAAAAAAAGCAATAACAATTTACAAATGTTTTATATTACGATTCAAATACATGCAAAAATGATGTTGATAGTCATTTAATTTGTAAGAACCATGCATTTTTGGTAGTGAACTATTTATCAATAAATTTAACGCAATCAAAATTTTGTCTTTTGTTTATTATTTTTTCGATTTTTTTTTCAACCCCTTCCTAGTGACGGCAGTTTGTAGGTGAAATCGGTGAGGGGAAAACGAAGGCAGCAGTCAAGAAGAAATTTCGTTGCAAATTTCCAAATGAGATCCGAAATTACATAATTTCCCATACAAAATCACATTACGAAATGAGGTAATTTCAACCTCATTTGCACGAAATTTGTTTGCAAATTAGGTGAATGCAAACAGCGGGAATCAGTTTCAAAAGCTCTTAAAAGCTTTTGTATGAAAATATCAATGTACTTTACTCAACAACATAAAAAGAAAGATAAAACAACAAAAATAAACGGCTTACTTCCATTCCAAATTCAAAATGAAATGAGATATCAAATGAAATGAGCAAATTTGATAATGAAAACACGTTTTTGCAAATTTCGAAATTACCTCATTTCGGCTGCAATGAAAACGTAGCATAATTTCCCATACAAAATCACATTTCAATCACAAATGAGGTAATTTCATACTACGTTTTCATTAGAGCCGAAATGAGGTTATTTCGAAATTTGGCAAAAAAGTGTTTTCATTATCAAATTAGCTAATTTCATTTGACATCTCATTTCATTTTGAATTTGGAATGGCAGTTAGCCGTTTATTTTTGTTGTTTTCTCTTTCTATTTTATGTTGTTGAGTATAGTGTATTGATATTTTGAAAATATCAATACACTAGCCATGTTTTTTTGCAGGTTCAGATAGAATTTGACGAAAAAAACAACATCTGAACTAAGGAATTTACATGTAAAATACAAAAACAACTGAAGTCCATATGAACTCAGCTAAGTCCAGATAATTATCGGTTCTTAACTTAGGTTCAGATAGAAAAAGTACTGCCAGCTCAAATTACTATTTTGTTATCGATAATTTGTATGAAAACGTCAAAATATCTGAGCCAAAGAATGAAAATATTTTTTTTTATAAACAAAAAAAAATTGACGTACATTATTGTTTTGTAAATTAATGTTTTTCTGATATGTGATTCAAATTTTTTTAGTTTTATTAACGATCGGAATAATTTTGTATACGAAATTTCTTGTTATTTGCATGTATTTATAGTTTAATTTTGCATGCTTTTTTAAATGCTGAAAGGTAGTGATGGGTATATCATAGTTTCGTGATAGTGCTGGGCATTTTTGCTTCGATGACTTTGCCAAGTTCGGATGTCGTTTTTTTCGAAAATTTTATCTGAACCTGCAAAAAAACACGGCAAGTATATACTAAACAACATAATACTACGTTTTCATTAGAGCCGAAATGAGGTATTTTCAAAATTTGGCAAAAAAGTGTATCAAATTTGCTAATGACATTCCAAATTCTAAATGAAATGAGATGTCAAATGAAATTAGCAAATTTGATAATAGGCGTGTTTTTGTTGTGTTGAAATAATGGCACAAAAAAACGCTCATCCGTTGCTTCATAAAATAATTTGGCAGCACTGATATAACAATGTCATTGGCCGCGATCAAAAACCGATGCAGAGCTACGTTCGTGTTGTTGCAATCCCGTGTGTTAGCTATCCGAATATGTCAAAAACTGCTGACTGCAAAATTCAAAATTAAGATTTGTTTGTCGTCCTCGAGTTGTGTTTTTGATTTTTTCAGAAAAATAATTAAAATAATATAATAATAAAATATGATACGAAACTATATTATTGCATCGATTGTTGATCGCGGCCAATTGATGACATTTTGGCTGTCAACTGTTTGTCAACAAAAAAAAAATTAAACAAAATATCGTTACAATTTTGATAAATTAAAAGAAACGTTTCAACCCTGGAACAGGTCTTTCATTTAATTATTGGAATGGAAAGTAACATTTATTTCAAATTAATAAATTATATTTTAACAAATAAAAAAAACTTTGGCTTTTAACTTTTGTTCTGTCATCTTTTTTTACAATCAGTCGACCCGTGCTTCAAGATCCATCTGCCAAATCAATGAATTTTTGGATGAATTTTTGACATTTGTTTAGAATTCATCGGACAAATGTAGAAAATAGTGTATGGAAGCACTGTTTTTATTTTAGCTTAATTCTTAAGCAGAGATGTTTATCAAGATAGATAGATATTTATTGAATAAAATAATATTTACAATTTGACTTATAATAACTAGCTAGATACGATGATATTATACATTTATTGGCACATAGGGGGCCTAATCTTATACTTTGCTTTAAATTTTAAGGATTATAAAATATAAAATACATGTCAAAAAATTAAATCTAAAAGTCGGCTGACTTTATTGTTCTCGGGGTGTTCCGTCCCGGTTGTCAAGTTGTGGTTTTGGTGGGGGATGGGTTGGCCTTTAGCCGCGGTGATATGCTGACCCTGTGTCAGCGTAGAACGAAAATCCTGGCTCGTTGTCCGTGGTGATGTTGTCAACCAGGATTTCTATCGTACTGAGGTATCTCGGCTCGGGGTGTTGCTGCTGAGTGGCCATTCTTCTCATCAGTTAGTTTGGGTGCCTGTTAGTGAGTTCTACAAGCTTCTTTGCTTAAAGCAGTAGGTACCTGTCCAGCGGGATGATGTTAACTTCTGTGTAAAGACGCTCGATGCTGTGATGTCGCATTCGCTGCCGATCAAAATGTTGTCCGGTACAAATCCTTAGTAACTTTATTTCGAACATTTGAAGTTCCTTCATGGCCATCTTCGAGATGGAGAACCAGACAGGGAAGGAATAGCTGATTACAGGCCGCAGGAGCTGCTTGTACATAAGTATCTTCGTCTTCTGGCTTAGTCCGTTTCTGCGTCTCAGAGATGTGTATCGCCGCGAACTAAGCGCATTTGTTGTTGTATTTTACATGGAAATTTTTTAAAGCTAACATACAGCCCTATTCTGCCGTTGTGAGGCTCACAGGTCACAATATTTTGTGAGTTTGTTTTTGTATAAGGCGGTTACAATTTTGTATTCTGTGGACGCCCTCATAATAAACCTCACAAGAACAGCGTGGAGCAGATCATAATTTTTAAGATTTTATGAGGCGAGTTCACCACGAGCTGTGAGGTTATTGTGACTTGTGAGGCATCAGTGAGGTTGCAAAGGGCAGAATAAGGCTGATAGAGGGCACTACAAAACACGCCTAATGAAGACACTTTTTTTGCCAAATTTCGAAATTACCTTTTTTCGGCGATTGTAATTGTGAAAACAAATGTCGTTCTTTTCATAGAAATAATGATATCTCTTTTTCTCTCGGCTAACGCTAAAACTTGGGTATAAAATCCTACTCGAGCTGTCGATACTGCTTGTGAACGGGGTATATGTTAAAGGTTAGACCGCACACAACTGCAGCGGAGCTACACTTCACGACGCGGCAAAACATTATTTATATGAAATTGTATGAGCTATATCGCACTAAGCGGCAACAGAACTTCATAAAATTTCATACAAATTATTATGAACCGCAGTTCCGTTGCAGTGCAGTTCCGCCTACTGCGGTCTAACCTTAAGCCTGATCCACATCTGTGTCGTGTGTTGTGTTGTGGAGTCGTGTGTCGCTATCGCTACAATGTATTTTATATGCGTAGAACCATATTTGTCTCGTGTGTTGTGTTGCAGTGTGGCGCATTAAATATATGGAATGACAGCGACACACGACTCCACAACACAACACACGACACAGATGTGGATCAGGCTTTAGTTTTTTAATTAGGTTTTAATACTTTGAACTAATGAACAATTTAAATTGGGATCACTTTATTATTTATAGTTGTACAAAAATTTGTGCTTAGTAATCTACTACATCTTGGCAACACCCTACAGTTTCACCAACACCACGAAATTAAAACACTTTTCTGACGTTTGAACAGGTTGACCAACCTTGGCTATTATAAAAATTCCTTTTCTTTTAATGTGCGAATATTTGATGACGGCTTTAATTCTCGTATCGTAATTTTTTTTAAACTAAAATCCAATAAAAATGGCAAAAAAAAAGAGTGAAGAATACACCGGTGATAGCGGTGATGACAACGATTACGATGAGGAGCCAAATTTCGAAGACCCTGAAGGCTTCGTAGACGATATTCCCGATGAAGGTAAAGCGGTTTTTCCACTACTTGGTCTCTGCCAGCACAGCATGCACCCGACCATGAATATAACCTCAAAGTTTTTACTGGCATACAGAGATGCAAAATTTTCACTCTAGGCATCTTAATGAAAATGATTTTTTTAATATTTTGCAGAACTTCTGGCAGATATGCTCGAACAAAAGCCATGTGAAACCGATGGCGTTGAAAGTGTTGTAGTTGTGGATAATATTCCAAAAGTCGAACCATCTAGGATGGAGAAATTGAAATCGGTCATTCTCAAGCTCTTCGCAACGTGTGGTGAAATTGTTAATGTGTTCCATCCATTGGACGAGGAAGGCAAAACCAAAGGTTATGCATTTTTGGAATTCAATAACTCTACCAGTGCTGCTGATGCTGTAAAGACAATGAACAACCATCGTTTGGACAAGAACCATACATTCGCTGTGAACTTGTTCACCGATTTTCAGAAGTAAGTACGATATATATGTTTTGAATATTCTTTTATAATCAATTGAATTAATTGTAACATGCACTTCATGGTGATCATCCAAAATATTTTGTAATCCATTGTTTGACTTGACTTTCAGCAATAAAAAGAGTTATTATTTGTATCTGCTTAGAGATTTTCACTTACACACTGACCTCTTCATTCATCAACATCATTCAAGTTCTTTTCGAGAAATACCTACCTATCTGTCTTTTATTTGTTTGAGCACAACGTAACGTACATACAATTTTTAAATAAAGTATTAAAAAAACAGTCTCAATCAGTTCAGTTGCGTTTGAGTTATGGTAGCAGAAACTCATCTCCAGCTATACATTTTTCGGTTGTTAATTAATGACATGTAAAGTATTCAGTGATTTAAATATGTTATAATGCAACAATACTGGTGTTGATGTTACCCCATTCCAATATTGTAAATAAATAGGCCCAAACAAATTACCCATGGCACTATAGCATATAAGTAGTAGAAAATATAACGGTCAACATGAAAGTATTTCACAAATGCATTCTTAAAAACAGATGTACGTTCCTAAACTTTTATCTATATTTATGACTAGACTATGGGGTCCAAGTCTGGCTCATTTATATCATAATTTGCCTGTACTATAGATATTTCTTAATTAACTTGCTTTGAAATCGATAACAAGATGGTGGGTATCCATTTAGAGTTGTTTATGTTTGTTTAGTTGTATTTATTTGGTTTATGTCGTTTTCGATTGGATTCCGGAACAGTACTACTTCTTTTTGATTCCAATCGAATTGTTTTCTATTGTTCCGAGTCTAATTTGTGAAATATTTATGTGAGTGAGCGTAAATTGTCTGATGTTTATGTATATTTTGCACGTTCAGTCGAGTAAAATTAATTTGAGAAATAATCCGATGAAAGGGTTTTATATGTATATGTGTGTTCCGGGTCTACTCCTTTATTAATTCCGGAACGGAAAAATACTCCGAAAACATTACTCGGAACAGGCAATCGAATTATTTTGGAGTAAGCAGAGTCAAAAAGGAGTAACTCTGAGAAAATCTTGGCGCAGAACAGTCGACAAGGAATCAGAAAAGCTCGGTAAAAGTTGGGGAGAGCTAAAATAGTTAGTTTAACGACTGAACCGTAAATGATAATAGTTTGTATCTGCCAAATCTAAAAAACATTTATCATAAGCCGACTGGACTTTTTATTGAAAACTAGCCTATCTGTCCCAGCAAACTTCACAGGAACACACTCACAACTGCACAATAACACACTCGGTGGCCTAGTTACGGTATACGAAGTAAATAGTTTTCAATTCGATATCTCCTTTTCGACTCGCCTTAATCTGCCTAACTATCCAATTCGAAGCGAGTCAACAAATATACTTACAAAATTCAAGTAGATTGACAGCTGGGCTTAAAGGTTGCATTTGGCTTTGAAATAAAATATAAATACAAAATTGCTTTTCCAATAGTATTTTAATTTTTTGTAAAAACCTTCTTCACCGCATGAACTTCCGAGTAATATAAAATAAATTGGGTGGCAGAACGTCTGGTACAATACCAGGGCCTAGTGACTAACAACTCGAAACCATTCCTGTGTCCTGCGTGTCGACAGGAATGGAAGGGACCTACAATTTTATGCCGAATCCGAACGGCTAGACGAGAAGCATTTATTCATTACAAAGTGATACTCTTGGAGTATCTTGGAATCGCAATTCCTCCGAGTAATGAAGAAATTTAAATATTTAAATTACTTCTCTTTAAGTGGAGTAAATATAATTCAATTAAAATGTACGAGTGACTTCTACTCCAGAAATTAATGTGTTTCGTCCAGATAATAACAGTGGGACAGTTAGTTAGTTTGCGTTTTATTTAGTTTGTCATACTAAGTTATTTCGCCTTCAATTTAACAAATATACATCAATGTAACGAAACAAAATGCTATTATTTTTTATAAAAATAATTCACACAACATCATTCCTCCGTCGAAACTACAATCCGTTAAAACAAGCTACCGAATATCCATCAGACCAAATGCGGAATATCATTTTAGAGTTGCTTTCAATTAATATAATTAAATGAAAGCAATAATACGAAATCTCAATTTCGCCACTTAAACGATTCGCTTAGTATTTCCTAATCAGGCCACAGACCTATACCGAAAATGTTCTCATAATGCGGGCGGTTTCAGAGGCTATAGCGTACTTACAAACATCAGTACATCGATTTTTTGTACACAGGGTGTCCCGTAAAGGATGGTACAAACTGAATATGGTGGTAGGCCAGGTCATTCAGAATTTGGTAACTTGTTTAAACCGAATCATAACGGTTTTCGAGTAACAGCTATTTTTCGAAATAAAAAAAAAAAACTACTTTGAACCAGTTTTTTGCTCACCCTGTCCATAATTGATTTAACTAAAAGATAAACTTAAACTTTGACCAAACTTAATTTTTGACCTCAATCTTCTTAAGAGCTCCATGAATAAAATTCGTATGACACAATACAGGTTTTATCTTCCAAAAATATCCCGTTTTTCTGTAGTTTTTTAAAAGATATAAAAAGCGGTGCTCAGATAGAAAGTTATAACCGTTTGAACCCAATAAAACAGGTTAAAAATAAATCATTTTTGTTCAAATATAACTGAGACAAAGCTGAATTTTGGTGGAGAGCTTCATTTTGATGTCTTACGCATTTTTTTAAAATATAAACCTTAAATTTGGGCAAGGACTTTCGATTTTGTAGGGTGAGAGGGGACAAGTCTAGTATTTTTGAAAATTTCCCGAAAAGCATCAGGTTTTTTAAGAACGTTATTTGGAAAAACGGTAGCTATTAAATGAACATGAACATGTAAATGAACATTTTTTATTCAGTAAAATAAGTCAAACTATTATCCAAAGTTTAAGTGTAAATATTGTAAAAAAAAAGTCAATTATAGACAGGGTGAGCAAAAAACTGGTTCAAAGTAAAGTTTTTTTAAAATTTCGAAAAATAGCCGTTCCACGAAAACCGTTATGATTCGGTATGAACAAGTTACCAAATTCTGAAAGGTCATGACCTGGCCTATCACCATATTTAGTTTGGACCATCCTTTACGGGACACCCTGAATATGTATATTTAGATTAAACTGGTTCATAGATATACTAAAAAAGGCAAAAGTTGACACAGAAGTCTCACACCCTCTAATTTGGATATAGTACGTAACTATCTTATTAGTGTGTTAAGTTTGAATTTTGTATCCCAAGGATAAAAGAGTGCTCATCGAGTCAAAAGTAATTTTGAAATGTATTTCAAAATCAGGAGTAATTCAGCCAACACTACTATAACTGGTGCTGACCTTTGAGAAAAAATATCCAAAACGTTTGGTATATCCAGTAAAAGCAGTAAATAATCATAATTTTTGTTTATCTAATACGTCTTTAACTGTGCTAAAACATGCAAAAAACAAGATTTTGTACAGATAATACAATTGATAGAGTGAATACAATTATCGGGTCGGAAGACCAACAAATTAAAAACAAACAAATTGGGCCAACCTAATAGATTGTGATTTAATTAGTTCTGAAGCCATCGATACTGATGTACTTGACTTCACGCTTCACGGTTTAATTTAAATTCAAGATTTAATTGTTCATTCTTAGCGCTTGCAGAATAATTGTCCTTCCAGGCAGGCTTTTGTTTTTTAATATTACTATTTTTGGTAAAACTAGTTTAACCTCATAACCTGCGATAGCATCTTTAGTTTGTTGGAGTTAGCAAATCTGTGTGACTTTTACTATTAAAATTACTTAAAATTTAAGATGTCATCCATTCGAAACATGATTGACTAACGTGTAGAACTTTAATAATTTTGCATTTCTGATTATTTTCAACTTCATACATATACAAATATTATTTCGTTGTCGTTCAATGGAAACTCTCTAAGTCCATATACACTCCGCTGCACTTGAATAGAAACAAACTTTTTTTTTATTATCAGAGCGTGTGGCGCTTGGTTAATTCATACATTGACCTTTTGGTTTTAGTTCCTAAAAGAGAAATCTATTGCGAATAAAACTGCAGGGACAGAATAATTCAGGACAATACCATAAGGTTATTTTCTTACCACTTTTCTAACTACTTCATAAAATACATGCGCCACTTGAATAGGAAAAGTGTGCGTTTTGTCTCTATAGATTACGGTAAGAAGAAAAAATATTGTTATAATAATAGTAGTGCAAAAATAATAATTGTTTGATCAAAGAAAAGATGGGCCACGAAAAATTGCAAAAAAAAAAAAATAAGTAGAAGTGTGAAAATTGTTTGGTCGAACCATAAAAATAAAGAAAACTATGTAAAAATATGAAGGCTAGGAAATCAAGAGCCACAACAGAAGCAGACCGAAGAAAGATAATTAGACGGGCTTCAAATTCAAGCGGATCTGCTGCTAAAATCAAGACTAAAGTTCGATTCACAATGCGACGTGAAAACGTGACGAGAGCGTGACGTGAATCGCTGTCAATTTTTTCTAGTTATAAAATCGTTCCCCAATTCACAATGCGACGAGTTTCTTGGCGAAGAGTTTTTTGACAGCATTAAATTATTTATTATTTTTGTTCTTGCTGTGCTGTGTGCGTTCAAAATCATGAAAAAATATCAAACTGAAATTACTTTAATTATTAAAATATTATAATTCAGTTTGTACATTGGGCTGGTGAAATGATTTTCGGCTAAAAGTGCAAAGACAATACAACATTATAATATTGTCAACACAAATAGATCTATAAATATAATTTCATTGTCAACAAAATTTATATTTATTTTCGTTCATATCAACTTATCTGTTGTTTTCTGTATTCTTTTCTACAATTGCATAAAATTCACCATCAGTCAAATATAAAAAAACAAAAAAAACGTCGTCGAGAGCGTTTTTTCAATTTTCCCAACCCCGGCGTGACGTGACGACGAGAAACGTTTCATTGTGCATACCCTGGCGTTTCCTGGTATAATTACATGTTTTGAAATCGGTTTGACAACTACGACGAGTTCTCGTCACGCTCACATCGTGTTTTCATGTTGCATTGTGAATCGAGCATAATGCTAGGTTTCCACTTGTCGTTGAATTGACACAGTTTGACAGCTGTCAATTTGGTCTTTGAACGACACGAATGCCAGTTCATTTCCACTTGTGTCTTTAATTGACACAAATTAGAATTTTTGACAGATGACTTTGTCAGTTCATTGAAATGTACTTCTACTTGCATTGGTCTTTTCCGAACTGACACTGATGGTCAATGAGATCTTCAATGAAATTTGTGTATATGTATGCAGTTTGGATTTTTTTTTTATAAAACAGATAAAGATTCGTAAAGAAAGAAAAAGTTATTTGCAGTTTTGCAAAAGCTTGCTATCTCATTAGTACCTACTACACCTTTATTAAAAAATTATTTTGTTATCAAAAATCAAAAATGGAAATGCAAATTACTCTTCGAATTTTGATTTATTTTAAATCAAATAAACAAATAAATATGTAGTAAAAAAACTTTTCAATTATGTTCTATTTCAACAATTTTGTGCACAGAAAATCGATGCAAAATCAAAAACTAGTGTATGACACCCGAAATTTATATTCGCCGGTTTTTAACCATTTCCAATTAACATTTCTAGCGCACTCTCCTGATTTATTTGACTGTAACATTTTTACATTAACGATCAGGCAATTTCCATTGTCAACTCCGTTGTAGACTCCCTAATTCTTTTTTTTTTAAGCTTCTACAAAATTTTATCATCATCTGAATTAGGATAACTTACATATATTCTGGCCACTCATTTTCCGGAATTAATTTTCTTTTACTCGCCAAATTACAAAAAATAACTTCAATTTGAAAAACTTTCACTTCTATTTAAACTTTATAGCTGTCAAATCAGTGTCTTTCATTGACAAAGGATAAATCAAGTTGGACAAAGATTTTCATTGTCTTTCAAAGACAAAGTGACATTTCGTTGGTCAATTCAGTTATTTCCACTTGTCTTTGAAATTCGTTGTCTTTCATTGACAAACAGAGTTTGCCAGTTCAAAGACAAGCAATTTTAGGGTATTTCCACTTGTCATTTTGTTAAAAGACGCAAAAATAGGTCTTTCGTCAGTTGGTAAATGACAAGTGGAAACCTAGCATAAGAGTGGTATTACAGCGAGTCTTAACACTATTAGATGTGTTATTCGTGGGTCACAACATTTAAAGCGCCTTAAACTGAAGAAAAAACCAGTTGAGTATGACGTGGAAGGAAGAGTGGACAAAATTGGCATTTTCTGACGAAAACATTCAATTATGATGGCCCGGACGGATATAATTACTATTATCATGTTATAAGGGAGGAATCCAGGTTTCTGGAGCGCCACCATAGCCGAGAAGGCGGTTTAATGGCGTGGGGTGCGATTTTCTGGTTTTGAACAATTGTTCTGGACTTTCCCACATTGAAAATGAGGGCAAACTCCTACAAGGAAATACTGCAAGAAGCTTTCCCTAAGTTTACCGATGTCTTCAATACCATGGATATTTCAACAAGAAATCCTCAACGCAAGGATCATTAACAGTTGGATATCCGAGAAAAATGTTACCTTACTTCAATGGCCACCGTATTCTCCGGACTTAAATATTATTGAAAACGTATGAGGATGGATGGTTCGTAAAGTTTACGATTCTGACCGAGAATATGAGGTCAAAGAATCACTTATTGCTGCAATCAAAGAAGCATGAAGTGCAATTTCTTTAAATTTATATAAAATAACTGCATGATTCAGTCTCCAAATGGGGTTGTCAAGTTATTTCAAATAAATATGGTAGCAAACATATTAAAATATGATTACGAATAGAAAATTACCCAATTTTACTGCACTTTTTCAATTTCTTTCCTTATTTAAGAGAATGTTTCTATTTATTTCTATTTAAGTGGCGCGAAAAAAAAACAGTGTTTAAAATGAAGTAATTAGAAAAGTGGTAAAAAATAACCTAATGGTAGTTTCCTGAATTATTCTGTCTCTGCAGTTTTATTCGCAATAGATCCCTCTTATAAGAATTAAATCCAAAAGGTGAATTTATAAATTTACCAAAGCGCTACACGCTCAGACAGTAAACAAAAATCCTGTTTCTATTCAAGTGGAGCGGAGTGTATTTTGTCAAAACAGAGCTATCCCAAGTAAATACGACATATATGTACATTCAAATCGAATTTTGGTTCTCTGAAAGGTCTCCGTGTACTATGTTAATCTAAATTTTCAAAATAAAAAATTCTTTCCAGTGCAAAATCTCATACAAAGTTTTTTTTGTAGGATAAATGTATACCTACTTACAGAGTTAAAGCAACGAAAAGCTTTGTATATGAAAACTATAGGAGTCTCATCAACATCGACGACTGCTGAGTCACGTAGGGTCGAAACTTCTCTCAACACTTTTTGTTGAGGGAACAAATTTGAAAGTTGGCTTATTTTTAAACATTTTCCATTTAACTCCCTTACTGCCTTACAATATAACTTGACTTGCTCTTTCTTAACATAAATATCTATGGTGTCCGTTATTTCCCAAACTAATTTTTTTTTGGATAGCACACCCCGTCAAACGAAAGTTTATCCCGAAAGAAAAAATTATTGACTCTAAGGTCATACTTTATTTTGAACTTTTCACATTTTATTTTTTTTCTCTGGAACTATAACAGAGAAAAAAAAAATAAAATAAAAGTGCAGAATTCCCATACAAATTTGTGTGGAAAAAGTATAAGCTTACGAGGCACGGGTTAATGACCTCGGAAATTTTTTTTTTTTGTCAATAATTTTTTCTTTCGGCATAAACTTTCGTTCGACGGGGTGTGCTATCCAAAAAAATGAGTTTGGGAAATAACGGGCACTCTAAACATACATAGCTAAAAGTATGTTTTTCATTTATTTTTGTTCATGCAACTGGACTAAGGCAAAAACTAACTATGAAATTACAAATCTTACAAAAAAAAAAAAATATGAAAAAAAGGAATATAATTTTGTTTTCTATCCGCATATCGGTCGATTGATTTTCTAGATGTTTTGATCCCACAGCATGCAAGGGTTTTGAAAGTACAAGTTAGAGTCGTTTTATAGATAGTTTTTGAGTTGAATTCAAATCAGTCAACCATTTTTTGCCACCAGCTCTGGTTTTTGAGACATTCCTGTTAAAAAAATAAAAAAAAAAAAACATACATAACTCAGAAATTAAAAGAGATACTTGAAAGATTGAAGCTGGACTTGGAAGATGAAGACTAGTGCTTTCAGGAATCGGTGCATTTTTTGGAAAAAAAAACTGCGAAAATTTGTTAAAACGGTTTTGCTCCATTTCCAGACTGGAATATCTCAAAAATCCGGAGCAGATAGCAAAAAACATATCTCTAAAACAACTCTTTCTTGCTCATTTAAAAACTTTTGTACGAGTGTAATCGAAAATACAAAAAAAAAAAAAATCGCTCTGGTCTAATACCAGAGCGATTTTTTTTTTTGTTTCGAGTAAAAATGCGTTTATGCCCTTTTAAGTGACAGTTACTTGTGCTATTTTGTTATAAGCATGCATAGAGGGACAAACTAAGTTATTTTAAGCAGTTGTAACCATTTACTAAAGAGAATAACCATGGTTTGTTTAATTTTTGAAAAAAAAATAAGTTTTTTTTTACCTTAAAACGGCTGCAGGATCCGAAAAGATAATTTTGAAAAATGTCTCAAAACAAAAGTTACTTGTTTGTATATCCTCTACAAGATCCACCATACCTATTTCGAATATTTGACAACAAAATTTATCCGACACCACTTATTATACTTAATTTTGTTTTAAAATTAAATTATTCGGTTTTTAAGTATTATTAATTATTTTAAATTAAATAAAAGAAATATGCATGCAAGCGGAATTTAATGTAAATGGTTTTGGTACTTTTATATTAAATATAAATTATACAATTTATTTTAAAGTTAATTATTAATATTCTAAATTAAATTAAAAAAAAAAATCTATTGTGTCCTCGTGAATAAAAGCGGATTTTACTGTACTTAGTTTTAAACGGTCTTACTAATTACAAATGTCAAAAACAATTTATACACATTTGAACGATTTTTTAACTTGATTTATGCATTTTTACAAATAATATAACAAAATATATTTTTTTTAATTTAAAAAATTAAATTTTGGTTGAGAGAGTCAATTTTTGATTTGTAAACTTTTTTTCTAAATTTAAAATTTTTCTAAAAAAAAAATCATTGTTTCCATTGACCAATAAATTGTGGTCTGTTATGGTTTAGTTCACTGTTTTTTTGTACATTATTAAAGATTCTAAAATTCCTCGTATACCTTTTAGATTGGTGCAGTTGATCGAAATTTGTTTGTAAAATAATTTCAATAAATTGTACTGTATTTATTTCGCAATGTTACGTTCTATTTTACAAACTGTTACACCATCCATTTTTTGTCTTCATTTTCTTCAATTCATATTTTATTTGACTGTTATTGATCTTATATAAAAAAAATGAATTATAACTCAAAAAAATCTTCTACTAGGTATGAGAATATCCCAGAAAAATGGGATCCACCAACTCCACAGCCCTTCAAGATGCAGAATGATCTGTACACTTTCATCACTGAACCAGATGCTTATGATCAATACTGCGTTGCCGCCGAAACAGCTCCCAATGCCGTGCAGGTACAATTCTGGCAGAATACTCTCCCTGAACCAACTGAGTTAGAAACCCGCGATCGCTTCACTGACACTTTTGTCAAATGGTCCCCACTCGGAACATACGTTGTCACTTTCCATAAACCAGGTGTGGCAATCTGGGGAGGAACTTCTTACCAAAAGATCAACAAATTTCCACATACAGGTACACAATTTGTTGAGTTTTCGCCATGTGAAAACTACCTCGTCACGTATGGTCCCACTGCAACTGGTCAAATGATCATAATCTGGGACATCCGCACCGGCATGGAGAAACGTAGCTTTGTTTCGGATGGAAATTCAAATCTGTCCATGTTCCGTTGGTCCCATGACGATAAATACGTTGCTCTGATGGGTGAAAATTGCATCCATGTCTATGAGACATCTACTTTCTTTTTGTTAGACAAGAAGTCAATTAAAGTTCCCGGAATCCGAGGGTTTAGTTGGTCTCCAACAGACAACATCATCGCTTATTGGGTGGGTGAGGATAATCAAATCCCAGCTAGGGTTATCATCTTGGAGATTCCCAAGAAGCGTGAGTTGCGCAGCAAGAATCTTTTCCACGTCGCTGACTGTAAGATTCATTGGCAAAAATCTGGTGACTATCTTTGTGTGAAAGTCGACCGCTTCTCTAAACAGAAGAAGGACAAGAAGGACTTCGATGTCAAGTTCCTTGGAATGTTCTATAACTTTGAAATATTCCACATGCGCGAAAAGGACATCCCTGTGGATTCTGTAGAAATCAAGGAACTTATTTTAGCCTTTTCATGGGAACCAATTGGCAATAAGTTCGCCATCATTCATGGTGAACAAAGCAATTCGAATGTCAGCTTCTTCGAAGTCAAGAAAGGACAAAAGCCCAACTTGGTTAAGAAATTGGAAAAGAAATCATGCAGCCATCTTTTCTGGTCACCACGTGGTCAATTTATTGTCTTGGCAAATCTGACAATGGGAACATTTGAATTTATTGACACCAACAATGATTTCATTGTGATGGCTTCACCAGATCATTTCCGTGCTTCTGAAGTTGAATGGGATCCAACTGGACGTTATGTCGTCACTGGAGTGTCTTCGTGGAAGGTGAAAGAAGACACCGGTTACAACATGTACTCATTCCAAGGACGCATTCTGAAGCGCACAATTTTGAAGAACTTTGTTCAATACTTGTGGCGTCCAAGGCCACCAACTCTGCTGACTGATGCTCAACAGAAGGAGATCAAGAAGACCCTAAAGAAGTACTATCCTCAATTTGAGAACAAGGATCGTCTCCGTATGACTCGTGCTTCGAAGGAATTACTTGAAAAACGTTCACAATTGCGAGAACAATTTTCCGAGTATCGCAGCAAGCGCGTGATTGAATGGAAGGAACAGAAGAATAGGCGCATGCAGCTGAGAAATCGTAAGAATTCCCCCCTTAAACTATTATTTTATTTCAAAATGATAAATTATTTTTTTTCCTCTCAAACAGATGTCGATACTGATAGCTTGGAAACTGAAGATGTTGATGAAGAAATTGTTGAATTTTTGATTAAAGAAGAAATAACCGTTCTCGAGTAGACGACTTCAAGATTCCGTTCATCACTTTTTACAAAGATAACTTGCCATTACGAACACAAAATTTTTAAAAAATACATTAAGTGATCTTTCCGTATGAATTTAAGTCAAAACATCTTTTTCTTAAAATTATAACAACAATAATCGGTTAAGATCGCTTTTTGCAAGTTATTTTATATAAAATAAAAACAAAGTGACAGAAATTCATAAACAAAGAATACGTTTTTGGCTTTCATTTTTTTTTTCAAGTTCTTTCAAACCATCTGAAAAAAACTTTTTATATAAACAATTATTTTAATCAAAGGCATACTTCTATTTATTGTAAACAAAATAACATTTTTTCCTAAACTATTTAGGTTTTTTTTTAAATAATTTGCTAAAAATGACATCAACTTGTGGGGGATTTTTTCCTAAAAGAACAAAAGCAATAAGAAATAATAATAATATTTCTTATAGAATATTGTATTGGATCAATGTATTACTAGATATTCTTACTAAATATAATCATATTCAATTACAGATTTATGTATTGCCACAAAAAATGTTGAGTTTTCTTTTAATATTTTCAAATGAAAAGATTTGTGATTGTCTGAGATGTTAAATTATATTAAATGTGCCGGTGTTTACACATACTCAAATTGTTCAAAGCTTAACAATTTTCACAATGCAAGTATTTTGTATTTATCAGTTTTCTTCACCGTAACAGCCGTATTATGCAATATGTTTTTTTGAGTGAAAACCTAAATTCTCCTATCCTTTGGAGAGAAATAATTGCTTCAAAAGCAAATGAAATTTGAAAGAATTACTGTCAAAATAAAATGTATGCTCTTGAGAATGTTAAAAAAATAAATATCGGCAAAAGTTAGTATTTAAAAAAGAAAATTGAAGAACATGTTTTAAGGCAAATTATTTAAATATTCCATGGAATTGGAAACAACATATTACCCGGATTTTGTCTCGTGTGGAAAGAAAAGGGTGTGAATAATGGGAAAGTCTTTTATAAGGCTTCAAAGATCAAATAATCCAAAAGATCATACCTAAGAAAATACTATGACATAATTTCGATAAGTAGCACTTTGCTTGTTTCAAACCCCGACAGACGTCTTTCATATCCACAAAAGATGTACTGATTTCAATGGATATATGAAATTTGGCCTAAATGAAATATGGCCACACAAATTAAATGAAAAAAGGCCCAAAAATGTCTATGGGAAACAACAAAAACATAAAAAGTGTAAAATTTGTATATTGGGCCATTTTTCATGGTTTTGTGCTTTTTTCATTTTCAATTTTGGGTGATATTTCATTATGAAAAATGGCCCAACCTTTTATTCTTAAACCAAAATACTTTTATAGCAAAAACTTTAATACAAACAAATTGATAGCAAACTGACCGACAACAGACGCGCGGCTAGGTGACTGAGCATACCCTAAGCGGAGCGACGTAATCGCGTGAGCGGTACAGAGGTCCCAAAAATAGAGTTAAAAACCTTTAGAGTGTATTTAAACTCAGAGCAATAAATATTGATGAATAAAGATCGATTTGTTGCAAAATGAATAAAAAAGTGCGTTTAACTTAAATATTAAAATGATTCTTGAATCCTTTGATATAATTGGTCCAGCAATTGTTAATATCGTAAATAAATCATTATTTGGGGTCAATTTCGAAATAACCTTAAAGAATCAATAGTTATGCCAATCTCAAAAGTTTATATGATGCCAATCCAAGAAAAAGTTGTGGAAAAATGCGTGTATGATCAGTTTTATAAATATATTGAAGATAACAGTATCTTATTAGAGAACCAATCAGGGTTTCGTCCAAAACACTCCTGCGAATCGTCATTAAATTGGCTTATAATCAGCGCTATTTTGAGTTTCACCCGGAAAACATTTCGCCTGAAAATGTTTTGTTCGTCCGGATTTTTAAAAGCCTATTGCGAGTTTCACCGTCCATTTTACAACAAGTGTGGCTTCGTTCGCCACCAAAAAATTATGGAAATCTTGCTTAATGGCTAAGAGCTAATAAACTAAAAGCTAATGTTTCAAAAACAAAATGTATGGTAATAAACCGAAATTATCGCGTAAATCTATTAATTGAAAATACTCAAATTGATCAGTTGAATGAAATAAAGTACTTAGGTATCAATACTTGGTGGACAATAAATTAAATTTTAAAAATCATATTCAACACACCATAGCAAAAATTTCAAAAAAAAAAATAGGTTTTCTTAAAAGAGTTAGAAAAAATATAACAACAATTTGTGCCATTAATATGAATAATACAGTTATTAAACCGCATTTTGATTTTTGCTCAACTATTTTGTTCCTAGGAACCAATGATGAAACAAATAGACCACAGATTCTTCAAAACAAGGCATGAGAATAATAACAATGAGCAGCTTTCATACATCTACAAATTGGTTGTTGCAATGTCTTAATGGTTAAGTTTTGATGTTTGTTTTTAAAATGAAGCATAAGATGTTACCAAACTACCTTACCACAAATTTACAATATGTCCAAGATGTTCAACTATATCCTTTAAGAAACAATTCTGACTTTAGATTTAAATTTTATAGAGACTCAAGAAAACAAAACATGATTTTTCATAAAGGTTTAACATTGTTTAATGAATTACCAAGTCAAATAAAAAATGATACAAATTTGAAAAGCTCGAGAAAGCAATAATTTATAATATAATTATAATAATTTATAATTAATTATTTATAAAAATTATTTATTGTTAATGATTAAGAATGTATAAATAAAATTTAATGTCGAATTCCTTACAGTCAAAAAAATTCGAATTTTTTTTAATATTTCAGTGATTGATGAAAAAAAGTAAAGATAATTGTGCGTATCTTCAAGAAACAAAAAATCCCATTAAAATAACATACAATTCGCGAGGAAATCACGTTGCAAAATTATTTTTCTTCGTCCTCTAGTGAAATATTCAGAATAGGTCCTCGCTGCTGTGTGTGGATTAATTTTGGATTGTAATTTTTTACTTGATTACGCGCACAATTGTTTTTGATGTTTTTCAATTATCAGACGAAATATATTTGTTTTTAAATTATCAAAACAACGCGAAAATAAAATACACTTTAATATTTGTTTTGCGCGCACTACTTCTTAGTTTTTGTGCGACAACAAAATTCCTGTCAAATTGCACTCACACAATCACAAAAAAAAATCGACTTTTTTATGAATTCCTTACAAAAAAAAATTTTAATGAAATCGACTTCAAATGGTTGTAAGGAATTCGACATTAATGAAATCGACTTCAAATGGTTGTAAGGAATTCGACATAAATTTACTATTAGTCCAGGCAAATTAGATTTTGGCATGTATGTAATGTGGAATTCCTTACAACCAAAAAATTCGAATTTTTCTGAACAAATCGATTTTTTTCTAAACAAAATCGATTTTAATGCTGTCAAACAAATCTTGCGTTTTTAGCTAGATTTCACATCAAATCGCACACACACTATCAAGATTTGACAATTTTCATGCATCAAGGTGGAATTAAATGTTCTCATTACAATTTTGTGACGAAGTTAAAAAAGAAAACAAATGTTTAATGTCGAATTCCTTACAACCAAAAAAATTCGAATTTTTCTGAACAAATCGAATTTTTTCTAAACAAAATCGATTTTAATGCTGTCAAACAAATCTTGCGTTTTTAGCTAGATTTCACATCAAATCGCACACACACTATCAAGATTTGACATTTCTCATGCATCAGGATGAAATTAAATGTTCTCATTACAATTTTGTGACGATGTTAAAAATGAAAACAAATGTTAAAGTGTTTCAAATTATTTAATATTTCAGTGAGTGATCAAAAAAAGTAAAGATAATTGTGCATATATCTTCAAAAAACAAAAATCCCATTTAAATAACATATAATTCGCGAGAAAAACACGTTGCAAATTATTTATCTTCGTCCCCTAGTGAAATATTCAGAATAGATCTTCGCTGCTGTGTCTGGATGGATTTTGGATTGTAATTTTTTTACTTGATTACGCGCACAATTGTTTTTGGTCTTTTTTAATTTTCAGACGAAATATATTTGGTTTTAAATTATCAAAACAACGCGAAAAATAAAATACACTTTAATATTTGTTTAGCGCGCACCACTTCTTTGTTTTTGTGCGGCAACAAAATTCCTGTCAAATTGCACTCACACACTCACAAAAAAAGTCGAATTTTTTTTAAATTCCTTCTACCAAGAAAAATTTTTAAATGAAATCGACTTCAAATGGCTGTAAGGAATTCGACATAAAATAGAAGATTTGATTTGTTTAGAAAATTTGATCTTTTCTTCTAAAGAAATCAAATTTTCCCCTTCACAGATTTGATTCTTTTGTTGAAAGGAAATCCACATGAAAAAACCTCACTGAACAATCCTATTAACAAAGGGAATATGAGGTTGCTCCCGCTCAAAAAGGTGTGCTATTTGCAGGAAAATCAAAACGTGAAGCTAAAAACTAATAAATTAACGATTTATCGAAAACTAATGAATGGATTTGAAAGATTAAAATTGAGTCTTGAAGAATAACAGATTACATAACAATTTTCTTGAACAAAATTGAATTAATGATAGCATAGCCTTTGGAAACTTTAAAGTTAAAGGGGGTAGGTATATAAAAAAAGTCGATGGAGAAATCACAGGCGATAGCCCTGAAAAGTCTGAAATAAAACTGCAGAGATTTGATTCACGTTCATTTAAGGCGGGGGCAATGTGGATATAGTGTTTGACTGCTAACCTGGACGTGTGGGTTCAAGCCCCAGTCTAAGTAGCATTCTTTTCTATAATCGGGGCCGGTTATAGCGATCAGGAAAACGAATTAGGAAAAACTTTCAAATGCACTATTTTCATTTGATTTGAAACACAAAAGCTTCACTTATCGATGACAAATAACTCATAGAATTTTTTGATCAATTAATATTTTTTGTTAAAAATGTATTTATTTATTTTCCTGATCATTGAAACAGTATGAAATTGAATATTTTTTCCTGATGGTCGTTTATAGCGAACAGGAAAAAATATGTCAGTTAGCCAGCCTACCGCCAAGTTTTCCTGATTGAAATGCAGACGAAAAACTTTTATTTGATCAAAAAATTCTTTGAGATATTTGGCATCGATTAGTGTAGCATTTGTGTTTCAAATCGAACGAAAATGGTGCAAAAAATCCATTTGAAAATTTTTCCTGATCGCTATAACCGGCCCCTTAGGGAAAAATTACTGAAGCATTTTATTTTATAACATAATTATACATAATAAAATGTTGTATGGCTGGGCGCAGGGTCAAAAGTCCACAGGCCAAAAGTCCATAATGGACTTTTGTCCCACTTGGATGGGTCAGAAGTCCACAATTGTGTTGTGGAGATTTGACCCAATCAAGTGGGTCAAAAGTTCACAAAAAAAAGGGTCAATATTCCCTAATTTTAGAAAGAAAGTGAGTCATAAGTCCACAATAATTTCATATTATAATATTGAAAGGGTGTGAGGGGAAATTTTTTGTCTTCCTTTTACGCCCTTCTCGCCTAGAAACTAAAAATCGCCGGCAACTCAGTTTCCTTGTGTGAAAGGGGTCTGAGGGGCAACGGCGTAAAACCCAAATAAACCTGGTAAATAATATAATTTTATCTCGATAGAAATGAACTGTAAAAATTTGTATGGGAAAATATTCTGCAAAAGATAATAAAAGTATTCATGCAAACGCGTAAACCCCATATAAAGTTTTTAAGCCATATAATTTTATCTCGGTAAAAATGAACTGTCAACATTTCTATGGGAAAATATTCTGCAAAACAAGGAATTTTATCTCACAAATTTGAAGCGTATAAAAAACCTGATATACTGGGATAAGTCTTTTGTGACGTTTAATTTGATTATTTCCCACGTTTACGCAAGTATTTTTAATGGGGTGTTCATGTAAATATCTTGCGGAAAGTTATATTTTTCTGCAAAGTGGAAAATTATCTCGTTGCATGAATACCCTAAATTTGAACAGCCCTATTCTGCCGTTGTGAGGCTCACAGGTCACAATTTTTTGTGAGTTTTCTTATGAGGCGGTAACAATTTCGTATTCTGTTTAAGCCCTCATAAGAAACCTCACAAGAAAACTCACCACAGGAAGATTAATTTTTATATTGTGGGGTTGGCTAGCTGATTTCTGAAAACAAAACAGATTTAAAAAATAAAATTTATTTGGCGGAATTAAATACCTTATAATAATTATGAATTCTATTGGTAAGAAATTCGTTTAAACATTGATGTTTATATTTAGTAATAATTATTTTATATTCTAAATGATCAGAAAATCAAACGAGCTTCGCGGGAGCAGCTCGAGTACTTCATCGATTTTGTTCGGAGAAACCCCGATCTCCTAGCAAAAAAAAAAACGACCCCCACATTTTGGAGAAAATTGAATAAAAAAAAATATAAATGAAAAGGCCAAATTCTGATTATAGTCGGATGACAAAGGGTAGTGAACTGTCTTGGTCGTCATGTGGTTTGAGTTCTTGGATAGTATACAGGCACAAAGTTTTTGGAAGCCGCAAAAATTTAATAAAAGTTGTGTTCTGAAGGGCAAATGGATCATTCATATCTCTTAATTGTCTAAGCATATTCTCCTCCGCTGCAGTCTAAGTCATTTGTAAAAAAAAAAAATGTATTTGCTTTTGTTAATATGTATGTAATTCTTACTTTTCATTTCTAGACGAAATTTCTTCCAAAAGATGTATTAAAATCAAATTGAATTCCATATTTCTTCTTATTTTGCTATTTTTGTATAGTTTTAAGGGAAAGATGTGTGACGTATGTGAGTTGTGATCTGCCAAGGACCAGATCATAACTTTCAAGTTTTTATGAGGCTCACAAGTTGTGAGGTTTTTTGCTAGAATACGAAAAAAGTCACAAAATCGAATTCACCTCTAGTTATGAGGTTATTGTGACTTGTGAGGCATCAGTGAGGTTGCCAGAATAAAGCCTTAACTACATTCAACACACTTTTATACAAAAGTGAAAAAAATGTTTTGTCTTTTTCCAACATGCTAATCAAACCTATCTCCTATCTCAAATTTTACAAAAGTAAAAGTTAGAACCCTTTTAAGGCTTAGATATATACCTACTTTTGTACAAAAGTACAAAAGTGAAAAATTTCACACATACTCTAGCGGTATCTGCTTGTGAAAAATTGAATGAAAATTGTGTTTAAAGCCTAGATTTTTTGACATTTATCAAAAAAAAAAAAAACTAGAAAACAATTTGTTTAGCCAGGTATTCGATTTGTAGGTATTGTGGTGAATATGCCAAGTTATGTAAGCAACGACAAATTAGTACAATTTGGCGCGCCATCTATGAATGAAATAAATAATTAAATCCATCACGGTTGGTGTCCAGCCTCGTTCGTACTGGAATAATTGACGAAACCTTTTTGGAAAGCACCATCTAGCAGACCCTAGAAAATTCTAGAACCCTTTATTTCGGGTATAAATACAGAGCCACCAGTCCGAAAGCGGGAGTTTTTGATTTTGAAAGAGAACGAATAAATGTCAGTGTGAATAAAGAGTTGCATACTTGTGCTTGGTTATAATAAAGTTATTAGAAGTAAAAGTATTTGAAATAAAAGCGTTTTATTTTGTTAAGTAATTGTAGTTTCAGTTTGAATAAAGGTTTATTTGCGAACTCGTAGTAAAATATTAGAGTATTATGCAAAATATCTATTTTTATTTGTCTTTCTTTAAAATAAAATCGTTCTAGTCAACCTGAACAATTATAAACCAACTATTCAGGAGTGTCCATAATTTATTTTGTTTAGAGAGGTGTACTCTGTCTAGTTTGTTTGGGGTTCCAGCTGCAAGCTCTGGAAATTAAGATGATCGTCAAACGTTCGATGTGATCCAAGGCGCATGATGTTTTTACAAAATGATCATTTTGAGATCATTTTGCTGAAGAACACAGTTGGATCCCTGGTGCCAGCTCCAACGTCAATTTAATATATGTTTAAATAAAATACATATTCATTTATACACACTTTTTTTTTGCACTGAATTTAATTTTTTTCTTGAACAAAAAAAAACGTCAGATATCAGCTGTTCAAGATAAGGTGTGTTCGTGGTTCGTTCCCCTAAAATTTCCCTACAGCCAGGGACATCTCTATTAGTCGTTTTCAAAACTGTTTCTTATGATTGTATTGGTGTTTTACTTTTGTACAAAAGTGTTCTTCAGCAAAATGATCTCAAAATGATCAAAAATCATAATGCGCCTTGGATCACATCGAACGTTTGACGATCATCTTAATTTCCAGAGCTTGCAGCTGGAACCCCAAACAAACTAGACGTAGTACACCTCTCTAAACAAAATAAATAATATACACTCCTGAATAGTTGGTTTATAATTGTCAATTTTATTATAACCAAGCACAAATATGCAACTCTTTATTCACACTGACATTTATTCGTTCTCTTTCAAAATCAAAAGCTCCCGCTTTCGGACTGGTGGCCCTGTATTTATATCCGAAATAAAGGGTTCTAGAAATTTCTAGGGTCTGCTAGATGGTGCTTTCCAAAAAGGTTTCGTCAATTATTCCAGTACGAACGAGGCTGGACACCACCCGTGATGGATTTAATTATTTATTTCATTCATAGATGGTGCGCCAAATTGTACTAATTTGTCGTTGCTTACATAACTTGGCATATTCACCACAATACCTCACTGATCTCTATAATACACTGGATGTTGTTTCTTTTCGGCGCGTTCGCGGGCTGCCAGAGCCAATTGCAGCTTTTCTCGTTCCTGATGCTTGGCATTCTTCTCCTCCCTGGCCTGTGCTTTCATTTGTTGGGCATCAATTGTGTCTGGTTTGCGACGACGCATATACAATTCATGGTTACCCATGCATAGGGCCGAAATTCTCTTATTGATCCTGACGCGTGGGGCAAAGAACACAAAGTCGGGCGTTTTTTTGTCAATCAGTTTAATGATGAAGCGCTTTGCTGAGAATGAAATATTCCTGATCTCAGACCATGGGAATCCAATTTTTGGAGTTAGCTTGTCTTCCTGTTCGTAGATGCTCAAACCAAGAGCATCCACACCCAACCACAAGTCAGTTCCTTTTTTGTTGCGGATCTCGAAATAATTTACTCCGTACTATGAAAAAATCAATTAAAATCTTTTTTTTGTATGATCTATTATAAATAACTTACTTACTCACTCGCGAAAAACATCAGCTAATAAAAAAATGTAAACAAAAACCACCATTTTAATACAATTTAAACTGTTATAAACTAAAAAAAAAAAAATTGACAACTGTCAACAGTTGTATCCTTGCACTGTTATAATTTTCCTTCAATTTGCTTCAAGATTTTTATATGAATCCACTATCCAGTGTATTATAGAGATCAGTGCAATACCTACAAATCGAATACAAATTGTGTTCTAGTTTTTTTTTTTTTTTTTGATAAATGTCAAAAACTTTAAGCCTTAAACACAATTTTCATTCAATTTTTCACAAGCAGATACCGCTAGAGTATGTGTGAAATTTTTCACTTTTGTACTTTTGTACAAAAGTAGGTCTATATAGTTAAGCCTCAAGGCTGTAAAATGTGCTTCGATTGCATATATTTTGCATCAGTCTGTACCTATTTTTGTTAAAACACCATCGCACCCTGTGCTGGCTGATAAAAGAAAAATTTCCAATTCGCCTTTTTGCCTTCGCTTCTGTCAAAATAGTTCCAATAAATTTCGTGTAGTTATAAAAAAATTTGTGAAAAATGTTTTTATTTTAAACGAATACGAAAAAAAAAGAAAAATAATTAATTTTTTTTTAAATTAAAGATATCAACAACCAAAAAAACAATATTCGTTAAAATGCAAGAAGATTCAAAAGAAAATAAAGCAAAAAAACTGGCAGCAGCTCGTAAGAAGGTACGCCCTAGTTACAAAAAAAACAGCCCTTACAAAATTATTCGATTTTAAGCCTTCTACTTGACACGTCATGATTATAAAATATGTAAATATTAACATTTATGTACAAACATATTTAGCTCAAAGAATACCAATCAAAAGAAAAGAAAGACAGCGACGGAGCTACCCAGTCAGTCACAGTGTCCCCTCTGAGTGATGCAGCTACAGAAGGCAGTGAGCGCTTTGCAAATGAATCTCCTTCACCGGCCTTGGAGACTGGTGTTAATGTAGTTGCAGAACCAATACCAACTTACGAACTGGCTCCGAGTGTAGGGGAAGTAGTAGAGAAGACATTGTCTTCTTCAAACGCATTCATATCCCAAAATAACAGTAACAGCAGTTTTGACACAATTCAAATCCTCATAACCGATAAGGCCGCTTTATCGTCTGAGCTCAACATGTTTCGCAATATTTGCCGAGAGAAAGAGCTTGAAAACGAAGAACTGCTGGCGCAATTTCAGTTGACATCAAAACGTCTTCAAGATCTGCAAAATGAGTTCACTCATGAGCGCCAAGCGATGAGTGAGTTCAAGTCCAAGAATTTAACTCTGCAGGTTCAACTGGAAGAGACTCGATCTAAATATGACGACCAAGCTGAACACTTAGACGAGACGAAGAAGGTATTTGCCCTCGAGAAGGAACGAAGTCAAAATCTTAGTAAGGAATTAAAGGAAGCCAAAAACGAACTTGAATTTACAAAGATTCGCATCAATCAGTTGTCGGATGAGGCAAGTGTAACTCAGGACAATCGGGTAGAGTCACTGACACAGACTCAATTTATGTACGAACAGCAAATACGGGATTTGCAAGTAAGATTCTTTGAATTGAATTTTAAGGGGTGACACCATTTAAGTTTAATTTTATTTTTAAGGCAATGGTACAACAGTTGACCAGTGACAAGGAACAGGCCAATCAGCAATACCAGACTTATGTGCAGCACTTGAACACAGAAGTGACCAGTTTAAATGAAAAAAACGGTGAACTTGTTGAGGAATGTTCAAAACTACAAGAACGGGAAAGGCAGTTTATCGATCACATAAGCGGGTTGGAAAAAGAAATCCAAAAATCTATTTCACGTCAGGATCAGGTCAAAGAAAATCAGGTTAATATAACAATGATTATTATTACTTCTTACGTACTACTTAATTACAGATTAAGGTTAAGTTAGTTTGAAATGCGCGATAACAGGAATCTTAAGAACCATACTGCAACATGTTCCGTTAAATAAGTGATCCGATTTAATCTTAATAAATCTAAATTTAGAAGTTCAAAAATAACATTTTGAACATATATACATATATAACTATAAAGTTCTGTACCTACTTCATTTCGAACAATTATTACAAAAAAAATTATTTTAAATTTAAAACTTCCCATTGGAAGTTATTGTAATTGGTGTGATTTGTCGATTTGAAAATGTTGAAAATATTAACGTTTTGGGGTCTCTAAGGGGCCAGTTATAGCTATCATTGAGAACCATCATTGAAAAAGTTAATAGTTGATTTTGAAACCCTTCGAAGGTATAATTATTGCAAATTTTAATGCAGAAAGATAGCTTATGATTTCAAATTATTTCTCCTCCAAAAAAATTCATTTTGACCCATATCTTCCCCACAACGTAACTTTTAATTTTTTCAATGATCATTGGTAAGGTAGTTCATCATTGAAAAATTAAAAGTCATTTTATGAGAAAAGTTGTACCAAATTAAATTTGTTTTTACCTCGAAGTAAATATTAAGTCAATAAGCTTTACTTTGGCATCAAAATAATCATTTATTTTTCCTTCAAAATCTCTCAAAATTGACAATTAATATTTTCAATGATAGCTATAACTGGACCCTAAGGTGCTAGTTATAGCTATCATTGGAAACCATCATTGAAAAAGTTAGCTTGTTATTTTGAGACATAATCATTGAATATTTTAATGCAGAAATTTAGCTTACGATTTCAAAATTATTTCTCCTCCAAAAAAATTCATTTTGACCTACATCTTCCCCATAAGGTAACTTTTAACATTTTCAATGATCCTTGGTAAGGTAGTTCACCATTGAAAAATTAAAAGTGATTTCATGAGAAAAGTTGTGCCAAATTGAATTTCGTTTTACCTAGAAATAATTATTAAGTCAAATAGCTTTACTTTGGCATCAAAATAATCATTTGTTTTTTCTTCAAAATCTCTTAAAATTGACACTTAATATTTTCAATGGTGGTTTTCAATGATAGCTATAACTGGCCTCTAAGAATCAGAATCCGTCGTTTTTAGAAAGATGTCTGTATGTGTCTATGTACGTACGCTCGGGGTACTTTTTTTGTCACTGAATATAGATATCGACTTCGGGTGGATTTTATTTTACAGATTATAACGTCATAACGTTCTGAAAAGATTTTCTAACCAATTCAACGTACCTACCGTTTTTTTACAACAGCAATTTGAAAATTCTCCTGCTATAGTATAATATGAATTATAAAGAAATTCAAACTTATTATTCCACGACATAAGGGGCCAGTTATAGCGATCAGTAAAAACCATCTCTAAAAGATTTGAAACATACAAATGGTACGAATCGATTGGAAATCAAATAAAATATTTGATATATAAAATATTATAATACCAAGGAAGAATAATTTTTTGTAAAAAATGGAAATGGAACATTTTGTTTCAGTTTTTCTTCGCTTGGGTCCATTTTCACCGAGTAAGACGGCAATTACGATTGCAAGTGCAAGTCATATCGGCACTTATTTAAATTATTAACTTCCATTTGGAAGTTATTGTAATTGGTGCAATTTGTAAAATTGAAAATTAAGACATATCTTCACGTTTTGAGGTCTCTTGAAGCAGAATCCGTCGTTTTTAACAAGATGTCTGTATGTGTGTATGTACGTACGTTCAGGGTACTTTTTTTGTCCACCATATCTCGAGAACGAATAAAGATATCGACCTCGGATACATTTTATTTTACAGATAATATTGTCATAACTGTTTCAACTTTTACTGATGGTTTTTACTGATCGCTATAACTGACCCCTAATATACATTAAGGTGATTCCTTATAAAGATCATTGTCTTATTTGCTGTAAAATTTTAGCACTTTATATAAACATTAACCCGGCCCCTATAGGTTAGACCGCACTAGGCGGAACTGCACTGCAGCGGAACTGTGATTCACAATAATTTGTATGAAATTTTATGAAGTTCAGTTGCCGCTTAGTGCGATATAGCTCATACAGTTTCATACAAATAATGTTTTGCCGCGTCGTGTAGTTCCGCTGCAGTTGTGTGCGGTCTAACCTTAAGACGTCTGAAGTTTTATATTTGAAATCCCATGTCTTTTTGTAAATCCAACTTTGAAATTCGTAACTTTGGTGATGATTTATACAAAAATTTAATTTTTACAAACATCTTGTCACTTTTGTCATTGTACTATGAATATGTGTTAGAAACAATCTATAAAAAACGATTTTACAACAGTTATTTCTCTACTTATAGACATTAAAAAAAAAAACATTTCTATTTAATTTTATTGTAATTTTAATAAATTTTATAAAATGTTTTCTAATGTGGATTTCCTTTCAACAAAAAAATCAAATCTGTGAAGGGGAAATTTGATTTGTTTAGAAGAAAAGATCAAATTTTCTAAACAAATCAAATCTTCCATTATAGAAAGATTTACTCCGAATTGCACACACGAATTTTTTTGCGAGTTCCTTACAACATAAAAAAAGATTTGATCTCCAATCGTTGAAAGAAAATCGTGGCAAAAGTGACTACATGTGTGCCTGAATTAAATTTTTTGAATTTTCAAAGTTGGACTTACAAAGATACATGAGATTTCCCATAAAAAACTTCAGCAACGTTGGGAACAGGTTAACGGATATATAATAAGCTAAAATTTTCAACAAATTAGGGGTAGGTGTCATTCAAAATGAACCACAAAGATGCACACATTTTCGTAGTATTAGTCGTTTAAGTTGTAAGCTCCAAAAATTAAGCTGATCGTAGAGGACTTCCCTCTTCCAGAGAAACCTGCTTTTAACAAAAATTATCAAATCCGTTTATTTTGGAATAAAAGTATGTGAACTCTAACTCTGGCGTTCTGTTTAATCTTTCTGTAGAAATTATTTAGATTAAGAATAGCTATCAGATCACTGAGGACTAATTTTTGTTTCGAAAATAGCAAGAGAAGGTACATTGGCATGTCATAAAGCATATATATGTATATTTTTCCAAGTTTGGCAGGCTTTAGAGACCTTTTAAACATTCGGTGTCCAAATCAACCAGACAGTAACTTCAATACACTGCCTTTTAGATTTGTTCTATTGATTAGGCAAATGATTAGATAAGGCAAAAATCTACCAAACCAAATCGATGCCATCACTCAAGACAGTAAATTAGAATTCCTATATATCAACAAAACATCCATCATCTATCAACATTTCAAGCTTCTAAACTCACCTCTTATAAATATTCAAATAAAGCCCCACATAATGATCATTGCATAGTTTTCAAATTTTAAATCTTTTCTAACGCTTACCGGAAGGAATGTACGGAAATCACCATTTTTCACGAAATTGCTCTCTAGAAATTGTTTTCCATAAAGAAATAATATATATTTTTTTTTTGTTTTTTATTAAACATCTTAAGAACTAACTTAAATTATTTAAATTTTAAGATGATTAATAATAAATAAATAATTTGCATATTTTCTTTTAGCAATACGAGGTCAACGAAGTCTACATTAAAGAGAACGATGACCTTAAAACGAAAATCAACGACTTTGAATCCGAACGTTATGAATTTCAGTTAAAAATCAAATCCCAAGAAGATCGACTTGAAGCCCTCAGTCAAAATCTTCTTGAGAAAGATAATAAAATTACCGAATTGGAAGACCATCTACAAAACATTCTGTCCGAACGACCAGATAGTCATAAGCTTTTAGCTACCATGGAAAGTGATAAAATTGCTGCATCTCGAGCGCTGTCACAAAATGAAGCTTTGAAAAAACAATTAGATGAGTTGGAGTTGAGATTTGTTCAGTTGACAAATGACAAAGCAGACTTGGTTAACAAATTGGACTCCGAAGAGTATGTGAATCGTGAAATACGCAACAACTTCTCCAGCATGGAAGAGCAAATTAAAAATCTGGATGGGAAACTCAACTTGAAAGACGAAGAGATGATTCGTCTCACGCACGAGAATAATGACTGGGCTAGGAAAAACTTGATGCTTCAGCAGCAATTGGACAGACTGCAGCACTATGAAGCAAGTGACTACTCAAACAAGTATCAAACTGATCAAGAGAGTCCGACAGAGAATGGAGATGATCAGCATAAGGATACAAATCATGACCAACATGACCGTGATCACTGCCATAACCATGAGCATGGCGACGATGAACACAACCATGATGAGCATTCTGAATGCTCATCCGGTCATGCCGGCCATGGCCAACATTCCCTCATAAATCTGGATGAGCACGATTATCGAAAGGAACAAAGCCATGCGTCGACCTCGATGACTCCGAAGCATCAGCACACGCATCGTCATAATGAGCCGCCAACGATTCCAACTATTGAAGCATTAACAAAGCTTCAGAGTCGTTTTACCAAGTTAATGGCTCAGACCGCCGAATTAACAGAAGAAAAACAACGACTAGAGCATTTGGTGCTTCAGCTACAAGGTGAAACCGAGACAATCGGGGAATACATCGCACTCTACCAGACCCAGAGGCGTATTCTTAAACAGCGAGAATATGAGAAGGCGGCACAGCTGCAACTCCTTCTAGGAGAGCGCGAAGAAATGCGTGAAAAAATCACAACTCTCAACAAACTGGTATCGAATTTGGGAGTCGAACTACCCAATGATTTGCGATTAAATGAAAACCTCACTAATGCAATGGAAAACATATGCATCGAACCAAGTGTTTCTCGCACCCCAAGTAGTGATGGTGGCGAAGGCGATCTCCATCACACCAACCTCGATGAGGCTACCATGAATAAACGTTTGAATTCGAACGAATCAAAAGAAATATTGGCAAAAATTCAAAATATTATAACGGAAATAAAAGAAAATACAAAAGACATACCGCCAGTTAATACAGCAGACCATTTAACGTGTTGCTCGGGTAAATTCGAGATTGTTTAAGCAGAGAGAGTGGGTTGTGCATGTAAGGTGTCAAGCTTAGATTATTTTTAATAATCAACCGTATTTCTTAATCATGTATTTGTTTTTTTAGTTTACGAGCAAAAAGATTTAACAAAAAAAAGGACATAAAGTGTCTTATTTTTGAAGGCACTTTTTTAAATTGATTGGTTTCGCATTGCTGATTTGCCACACGTTTTTGTATATCCTATCCAAGTTATTCGCAATTATTGTTTAATTATTCTTCTAATTGTTTATAAAACAAAGGGAGTTATATAAAAATAAAATATTTAAGACAAATTTGCTGTTTTAATTCGAGAACATTGCGTTCTACATACCAAATGTATTTTTGTTATGATTTTAAAAGCTTAAACAAGATAGTAGCTATTCTTCAGATAATGCAAAAATGTTTTCTTTTTTTCCTCTGAAAGTTAACTGGATGTTTCATGATTGAAAAATTGAATCTTCGTCTTTTTTAACATCCGTTTGTTCTAAGTAGCAAAATAGTTTTTTTCTTTTTAAACTCATTTTAATTTAAATTTTGAACTAATCTATTTTATCTGTTTAAGTTGATGGAAAATAATACATATCGATTATGTATGTATTTTGAAAGTTTCTCCGAATTACTGTGACAGCCAAATTAATGATGTTGCTAAGTGTAACCCCTTCTAGTCTGAGATCTTATGAAACCATACAATGATAGGGTTAAATAGAATAAACCATGTAAGTGTTCCACATACGCCCGAGTGCACATCTGTCTAAAAAATGGTATGAAAACTGATTATGATAACGCTAGCGAATGTCTTATAATAGGTCATGAATAAAATATAGATATTTTAGTTGAGACCGATTAAATTTCTTTGTTTTTAAAAAGATATGTGTATAGTTTATGTGGGTTGTTTTTTCTTCTTGGAAAGATAATATGTGCAAATTTATTATGGCTGGTTTATGAATGCATGGTTGAATTGCGTGCATTTATCTTCTGTTTGTAAAACAAATATTAAGAAATAAGGTAAAGTTTAAACAAGCGTTCTACTTTATAACTATGTTTCTTATAGCATTTGAGTTGATCTACAAAATGGGCCTTTCCCGAATAAAACAGTAAAAATGTGTCAAATCTTTTCACAAAAAGATACAAATTTTCTTCAACGGAAAATGACATACGTGTATAAAATTACTAGTAAGGCTTGTTTCACACACATTCGGTTCGGTCTCTATATCGGTATTCGGCTGTGCCTGATATGTGTGAAACGATAAAACGGCAAAAATAAAAACCTAATAGAAACCGTAGAGCACCGTTTTATCATTTCACACATATCAGGTACAGCCGAATACAAACCGAATAGAGACCGAACCGAATGAAACCGAATGTGTGTGAAACGAGCCTAACACAGTTTCCTTTTCTTGCTTGAACCACGACTTTTGGTGTAAAATTAGTTTTTTTATATTCATATATTCGACATTAAAAATGTCATTTTAATGCAACGAGACTTCAATAGGTGATTGATCGAAAAATACAAACGAAACGTAGCACAATATACATACATATGTATGTAGATACTTGTACACACAACAGCCTTATGCATAAACGAATTATAGCGAGTGCATTGCGCTATGTACTCTTTATAATGCCTCTGAACGCAAAAACCTCATTCATAAACTTATGCAACGTTGAATAGAAGCAACATAAGCTAAACACGTTTGGAGGTTGTATAGAGCCAACATAAGGGTTGTTTAGTATCGGAATGTCACTTTGACTCACACATAGCAATAATGTAGATAGATGTTAGGGGGGCGCTTATTTTAGCAATCTTTGAGGTGTTGAAATCTCACTTTCAAAATATTTTTTATTAATAATGTTGGTTTTGTTTATTTACTGTACATTTTTGTTGGGATATTGTTTAAAAAAATAAAGAATATTTTTTTTGTACACTTTATTTTATAGAAGCTGCTTAATAAATGTGCAAAATTTAAAGATTTTCCATCAAATCTTACAACTTTTGCAAATGCTCGGCGGCATGCGTGATTTAAATAAAATTGTACAAAGATTCACCTTCATCACTTTCATGGGAAAAAACAAATGAATTTTAAGCATTACAAAATAAGCACCACCCTTTCATTTTTCTCCTCAACAAAAACATCACGATGTGAGTAAATGGAACAATTAATGGAATAAATCAAAAACGACGTATTTTTTGTTTCAAATATTTTTAATTTTATTTGCGAACACAAACAAAGAACAAAGCAACTGTATAATTATAATAATATTAAAAGAAATGAATACAAAAAGAATTATTTTTATTGATTCTTCACGCAGCACACACACACAGCTGGGTCTCCTTTGTCAGTTTTGAAAGTAAAACGTACTAGATTCCTCATTTATGGTACTAATTTTGACACAAGCTCGTTCAAACTATAATGGGTTGACAAATATTTTATGCATAACAATTTATGCAACGTTGTATAGTGGCTACATAAATCCTTATGCAGTGCATAACTATTCATCTGTTCAGCGGATTCTAATGAATACGGCTGACAGTACACATATCTAAGGTTTCTAAATTTCAAGATGGCTGCCCTTTGTGTAAGCACACAGTAAACAAAAAGAAATTGCTTGTGATTGTTTGAAATTCAATTTGTTTACTATTTATTTTGACAACATGCGCAGAACTGAACAAAAATGAACATGCTAATGATATTACCTGTAATATATGTATCTTGAGATATGTGTACTATGGCCGTTATAGCCTTTTTGACATGAATTTCTGACATACAAAAATTAAATTAAAAAATATATTTCAGTTTTGTTTTGGCGGTAACCTATTTTGGCATACATTTCTATTGGTTTGTCTTTAATTTCAAATAAATTCTCATTTTCGTTTTAAGTTTGTGCCAATTTTGTTTGTATTGATGTTATCTTTGTTTTACTTTCCATACTTTTGATGTTTTTCCAGAGAGATTGGAGCAGATTTTTTGAATTGAATGTAAAATCAAAATATATTAACTGTGCATGTGGAACACATGCACATGAATTAAAAATGAAGAAAAAGTGAAATGTAGGATCATACGGACTTTAGTTATAGTAGTTTGAGCAAAGCGAAAAAGATGCCATTTCATTTTTTGAATATACAGTGTTAAGTAAATAAGGTTTGACAAAAAGGTAGAGCGTGTAGTTGGGATAATACAAACACAATTTTGGAAGGGGCGAGGCGATTACCTAAAACATTGACTTAAAACAAAAAAAATAGTTAAAAATAATGTTAACACTTACAATGCCACGTTATTGATTTTTGTAAGTCCAGAAATCGCTTCTTTTATTTTATTTTATTTTATTGTATTTTATTTTATTTTATTTTATTTTATTTTATTTTATTTTATTTTATTTTATTTTATTTTATAATCAAATAAAGATTTTAAACTGAACAGTTTTAGAAGAACTAATTTTCAAACATAAAATTTATTTAATTTATTTTCAAGTTCTGTTTATGTTTTCAAAATTTATCGATCTTAATAATTCTTAGGCTCGTTTCACACACATTCGGTTTCATTTGGTTCGGTCTCTATTCGGTTTGTATTCGACTGTGCCCGATATGTGTGAAACGATAAAACGGTGCTCTACGGTTTCTATTAGGTTTTCATTTTGTCCGTTTTATCGTTTCACACATATCAGGCACGGCCATAGAGACCGAACTGAATGAAACCGAATGTGTGTGAAACGAGCCTTAGACAAAAACAGAAAACCGAATGATTCTAGGACTATTCAAAATATTTAAAAATAAAGGAAGTGTTACTGTTGCCCCGCCTAAACTCTCCCTTTTTGTACGATTTTTGTATCATCATAAACCACGCTCTATTTTTTTTTTTTGTCATTCCTTATGTTGGCGATCTGGCAACGCTGAAGAATTCAACAAAAAGAAAGATCGAAATGTCATAAACTCATAATGGGAAAAGTTGAAAAATTCGAAGAGTCGATTCTGATGTACGCAGCGAGCAAGTTCGTCCTAAAAGAAGATTGTGGATTAAATCATGGACATCGTTCATTGCCTGTGGAGTCGGGGTGTATAAGAAGTGTTATCTTTAATAGCCCGCTACTTCGGTAGTTGTCACTTTTGAAGCTGTAATGTTTTGACATTTGACAAGTAGAAACTACGCCATTAATAAAAAACGATACACGCTTCAACAACGCATTGAAATTATTAAAATTCACTATAAAAATGAGCATGAAAATGATCCGGAATTTCATCGAAAAAAATCATCTTAACTGATGAGGCCCATTTCCACCTCGGTGGATACGTCAACAAGCAAAATTGTCGCATCTGGGGCTCGGAAAACCCAAGATTTATTGTTGAAAAGCCTCAACGAGTAACTGTATAGTGCGGTTTATGGTCCGGCGGGGTCATTGGAACTTACTTTTTCGAAAATGAGGCTGGAGCAGCAGCTACTGTGAATGGATTTCACTATCGAGAGATTATTTATAATTTTGTATGGCCGGAATTGGATCAAAGATAATATAAAAACAACTTGTTATACATATTATCTTTGATTGGATAGTATAGATCTGGACAACGTTTACTTTCAACAAGACGTGCGTCGCTACGTGCCACACCAAGCAACAAAACCATCGATCTTTTACAGGAAAAGTTTCCGGACCTTGTTATCTCTTGAAGAGGTGATCACTATAATAGCCAATTATTGGCGACAGAGATCTTGTGATTTAACACCTTGCGACTTCTTCCTTTGGGGCTACCTGAAAGACAACGTCTACGCTATCAGCCCAGCGTCGATTCAAGAACTCAAAGATGGAATTCGTGAAGCTATTGGGGGCATACAGCCACTTCGCGCGAAATTTAAAAATTGTTTTTTTTTTTGAAAATTTAATAAGGTAGTTTCATAAATAACGCGTGCCAAAATTTGGCTTTGGACTTTATTTCATGGCACCATATTTTTGGCAAGAAACATGATGTTAACTAAGTGCAACGCGCAATGTTTGCATCATTGCTCAGGTTAAAGTAGGACACTTAAGTTGGCACTGATTTCTTTACACGTACTGTTAACTATCATTAAATATTGTTAAAATATTTATTTAGATAAATGGTTTGCCATTTTCGCATGGCCCCTCGAAGCGTGGGGCCGTGTGCGGTGGCACACTCCACGCACCCCTTCCGCCGCCTCTGAAGAAAAACACCCTTTCGTCATAGATATTTTTATAGACTCTTTTGATCCTTTATTCTCATATCAAATTAAATATTTATACAAATGTTCATCAATGTACCATTCTTTTCAAGGTATTTTTTGAATAGTTTACCAGTTTTACTGAAAAACAGTAATTTCTGGATAAAATGGACCATACATTTTTAAAGGATGATTGTATCGCCTTAATTTTGATGTCATTATATTCAAAATTGAAAAATACCCTAAAATCATGTATCATATGTCCAAATTGTATCAGTATAATTTTTTTTAATTTCGATAAGTCATACCTCCCCCTTTCCCCCTCCAAAAAACACCCATGGGATACAGATATTTTTATGGATTTTTTTGATTCTTTATTCTTATGGTTAATCCGACATTCCTTATTTAAACTGGTTGCTACAATGATAGTTTAGCCGGATTTGTCTTATTTTTACGAGAAAGCTCATTTTCTTTTTAATATCTTTAAAAGTAAACGTTTGGAAACAAAAATAGTACTTAATTACGTGAAATTTTGCGAAAAAAAAATATTTGTTACCACTTTTAATTTTTTTTTTCAGAATTTTGAGTTCAAACATTAATATTTCAAAAGCAATTCATCGAAAGAACTTTATTTAAAAGGGAAATGAAAGAAGGAACTTCTGGCTTTTCAAGAAAATATAACAGGGCATTGTACATGTTACCGTTGTTTTTTAATATTTTTTTTTCTGTTTTAAGTTAATTTTTTAGAAAATTGCCCCTCCCACCTAACAGCCTCCACCAGGGACTGCAAGACTTGCATTTATTTTATAAGCCTTAACACATCTTTCGACTCATATGATTTTGTTTTGGTTCACTTTCGCACCCCAACATTTGCTGTGGGCTCTTAGCAGTGGCGATTCCTGGTCCTTAGTATTGGTTTAGCTACGTGGTCTGGGGAAGGTTAAAATAAAAAAAAAAATAATACTTTTTTTTTTATTTTATTGATAACGACAATTAATAAAAAACGTTAATAAATTATAGGTATGAAATAAAAGTTTAAAAATGTATCGATACATAAATTCGCTTCGTCACGTCGTTCGACGAAAAAAAAAATTTCGGCGACTTTGCTGTGGTCAAAGTAGGACACTTAAGTTGGCACAGATTTTTGTACACGTACTTTGAACCCTTAACTATCATTAAATATAATGTTTATGCTTTAGGTCTATACTTGTATCTAATTATCTTAATTAGACGACGTTACAAACGTGGTTATGTTTTTCTTCAGGTCTCAAAAACATAGTAATTCATATTTTATAGCTTCAATTTTTAAAAATTATAAAATATGTACTTCCAATTTTTTTCTTATAAAAATAATATCAAGGTTTAATTCTCTTTCGGTTGTATTTTGGTTTTTGAATGCAACTATTATTCTTTTTAATATTAAGAAATGTCTTGAAAAAGACGTTTTTTTTTAAATCAAAAGTTGAATAATAATAAATATTTCAAACTAAATTTATTATATTTTGAATAATAATTCAAAATATTTTAAATAATTCTAACCTTCAAAACAAGTTAAATATAAATTCTTAGTTTTAGTTTATTGCCTTTCAATGAGTTGACCATATATGCTGCTAAGTCACGAAGAGGGAATAATTATTATCATAAAATATAGTTATAATATTTATATCTTTTTTTAAGCAACTTTGGTACTGAATTTAATAGTTCCGAAAACTGTTCACTTGGCTTAAAAAAAAGATGTAAATATTATAACTATATTTTATGATTTTATGGTTCTAAGTACGTGTACAAAAGTCTGTGCCAAATTAAGTGTCCTACTTTGACCACCGCAATGTTTGCATCATAATTGTGTTGCACTTAGTTAACACCATATTTCTAGCCAAAACTATTTCACCGATTTGGATCGAATTTCGTCTTGTAATACTCTAGAGTCTAGACTATTTGATTCCAATTTTTTAAAAGAATTGGACAATTTTTGACCTATTTTTTGAGTGCTTCAAATTTACTTAGTTTTTTAGATTTTTTTTTTAATTCATGGTTAGATAGCAACACAAATATAACATGCATTTAAAATTGATGTTATTTTGTAGAAAATTTTATAACAAACAAGTTTATCGTGGACGGTTTTTTCCTAAGAGGCCGGTTATAGCCATCAGGAAAACACATCAGTAAAAAAAATTTCTTTTTTTAAATTTTATTTGTTAAGATACGATTTCGAATATAAAAAGGACACAAATCAATAAACAATTACCTGAAATAATTTTTTCATAAAAAACAACTATTTGAAACAAATATTTGTATCTAAAAAAAGCATTTTTTAACTTTCCTGATGTAAATTCCGTACAGAATTTGTTTCAAATAGTTTTTTTGTATGAATAAATTACACTTCTCGTCAACTGAATACGCACAAACATTTTTGAATATATTTTATCCATTTTTTCCAAACAGTGATGGTTATTATGCCATCTGTTGATGGTACAAATTTTCGTAACATATAAATAACAGAATTTCAAAGTTTTATCCAAAAACAACCGTGAGTTTTTCCTTCAACCACTTCCAAAGTGTAACTTATGCAAAGTAGAAGTTTTTTTTTAAATCAACTGAATAGGTACAAAAATTAAAATTGGTATTGAAATGGAATGAAACAAGTTTTTGTTTAAGTTTAGTAGTGGGTACTTCCACCTTAATTAAAATTCTTCGTCTCTCAGCTGCTGTTGTTGCTGTTTTCTTACCTCCCTTAATGTTTTTGCCATATGCATCTTTATTTTTCAAGTAAGAATAAACTACATTAAAACTTCGGCCAACTTTATCAGCTATTGCACGTCCAGTTAGGCCTTGGTCTCTAAGTAAATCGATTTTAGCTTTTTCAACACAGTTAAGACACGTAGATCTACCCATTTTTCTTAAAATTTGAAATCAAGAATTAAATTTTACTGAAAACACTAAAATCGTTAATTTAAACTGTCAAGCACTCCAAAAAACTTATAAACAACGAAGAAAATGGCGTTGTACCAATTCAGTTGACTAAAAAAACAACTCCTACTTTGCATATAAAACACTTTGCAAGTGGTTGAAGAAAAACTCACGGTTGTTTTTGGATAATTCTTTCGGAATTATCTGCTTAACATCTTAAGGGAATAGTTAGCATCAACAGATGGCATAATAACCATCACTGTTTGGAAAAAATGGATAAAGTATATTAAAAAATGTTTGTGCGTATTCAGTTGACGAGGAGTGTATTTTAGGTAATTGTTTATTGATTTGTACCCTTTTTATATTCCAAATACCAAATAAAATTATCAAAAAGTAATTTTTTTACGTTATTTTTTGCGTTTTCCTGATCGCTTAAACCGGACCCTAAATGCATATTTCCAAAGTTATAAAGGAAAATTTCGGAAAAAGGGGTGATTTTAGCGTTTTTTCACTTTTGCATTTTTCCTGCAGCGAGCACAGGTTTTTCGAAGTTTAAAACTTGGCTATATACTACTCTAACATGCCCCAACAACATATCAAAAATGCAGAACTGCATCGCGCTTTGCGAATTTAGCACTTTTTTTTGTGTAATTATTGACTGTGAACTCAATCTCAATGTTTACTCATATCAATCAAAGAACACTAATAACAAACAATGCATTCATCTTTTCTACCGCATTTTGCTAGAAACATATACGAAAGCAAAAAAGAGAATGACAAAAAAACGTACCCAAAATGTAGCTGCTTGCATAATGTATCGTGCTTTATCGCATCATACTTACGCTTACGCTTTCATTTATTTAGCTGGGCTTTGCTTAGGACATTGTCTAGTAAAACGCTCTTGTATTCTAGATTGTATTGTATTTGTGTTTGGATTTGTATTTTGTATAGATATTATTAAAAATTGTATGAAATTGTGCAGCGCAGATGTTGCAAGCTAAAATGTTTCAAGGGAGACTTGTTGAATGAGAGTTTTATGTTGTGTGTCTGCAGGAAAATATAATTGAGAACAATATGGCGGTAGGTTAGGTAGGTATCTATTTTTTTTATTATTACGAGTATATCATATCAATGCTCTATGTAGAGAATTTGGTTTAGGTATCGCATACTGTAAGGGTGAGGCAGATAGAAAGATTGGAGTTTTGTGTTGTGTGAAGGGAAATATGATTTGAAAATAGTTAGGTAGGTGGGAAGTTTTTTGTATTTATCATATTGATTATTGTAAGAAATCATTATGATTATTTTAACATTGCCATTTGTTGCTTTTTGAAAATAAAAAGTACATCATATAATTTATTCATTTAAATTCTTGGTTTAGCGGCGATAAACCTGCTAACTGAGAGGAATCGCCACTGGCTCTTAGACTAGTACTGTGGTTACAATGCGGAGTAAAATTGTTTTTTACTTAACTGAGTTTAGAGTCTAGTATTTAAAGTTTACGCATATTATTTAAAGCTATTTTTTCAAAAATTTAAGAAAGTGTTTAAAAATCTCTTTATACCAAGTTTAAAGAATAAAATAAGAAGTCGAAATCGAAATATTGCGCTGTCAAAAAAAGAAATGAATTTAAGTAGGTACTAGTGGCGTGGGGTCAATAATTTAAAATGGGAAGACGTAACAAAAATTATTGACCTGCGAAAGTAAACAAAACTTGCATCTTTGTGTCTTGAATAAAAAAAACAAGCAGATACATTATCTGCTTTCTATTTCTATCTATTTCATAGGATGCATAGAGAGGCCTTTCATTAAAAGCTTTTTTTAATAATAAAAGATACATTAGTTTGCTTAATTCATTTGATTCATCCCAGAGGAAATTTGTTAAGCAAAATCTATCTATGCTTATTGAAAATATTTTTAAAAATCAAATCAATAACCAAGATTTAAAACCTACCTCCAAAGTATTTAGCTATCAAATAAATAATAAAGAACAAAACATTCACCTTCACAACTAACTAAAAATAAACACTATTTCATTACAGATATTTTTATGAACTCTTTTGATGCTTGGTTATAATGATTCTTGGTTATATCGAAACTTTTATTCCAAATCTAACATTTTTTTCGAATGGTTTTGGGTAATATTTAACTTTTTGTTCTATAAAAGTACCATACAAAGGAATCTTAGATTTTACCATACCAAATATTTCAGATTAATAAACTCATACCCTTCTTCTTTTGTCCCTCTCTAAATGCCCTTATACCAAAAGCCAATGCGGTAATTTTCCGAGACTTGTTGTAGGAGATGAAATTTTACAATTATACCAACAATAATATTTAATGAATTCATTTAAAATTTATTAAATCACGCAACCAAAAAACAAGTAAACAAAAATAGAAAATGTATTCAACAACTTTCATAATAATAAGTCGAAGAATAGCGTGTTATTTTTCACCCAAGAGAACGAATATTAAGAGAAACGGAATTAAGCTAGGAGAAAAAAAAACACGAAAAAGGAATAAAAAACATTACGTATCCATAATTCCATATCCATACCAACTGCCAGTATAACACGAGGACATTGTATTTATAATCTATAGTACTATCATGGGGCTCAATTTTGTAGTACTTACTCTCCTCACAATTTGGCTGAAATTAGCGCTGAAATCGCCATTGGAGACCTTAGTGTAGAGTAAGGAAGAATAATAAAGATATTTAGTAAGACAGAGAGAATTGTATAAATAGAATTCGTAAACCGAAAACATCTGACACTCTTACTCCCCTTAGTAAGAGACTAAAATGTTTGCGCCAGGCAACGACGACGGCGACGATAACAAGGGGGGTGAAACACAATTGTTTTTGTTTTTTCTTTTCAGCTTTACTTCCTCTTATACATCACATTATACCATCTTCCTATAGGAAAAAAAAACTGACGAAAAAAATTAAAAAAGTCTCCCTTGCAATCTCATATATTTGTTTTCGTTTTTGTTGTCCTACTCTAATCTATTCTATTTTCAAACCAACCGAGTGTATAGACCTTTAACACAAACCTAAAAATTGCTAAAAGTCTCCAAAATTTTAGCCAAATTTAAGTTCTTACTGTCCTCACTTCGACTAGCGCCAGTTTTTTTCTTCATGATATTACTATTTTAAAAACAATGACGAGGAACAGCGTCTTCTTTTTTCCTATGCTGTTATGTGCTGGACAAAAAGGATTTAGAAACAAAATGCTCAGGGAAGAAAGGGATACAAAAAAAATTTTATAAGACGATGAAAGACGTGTTTTATTTGTATTCTAATTCTTTCAAAGAGAGTCTATGTTGAGCAGTTGTCAGCAGGGTTGCCATTCTAGCGGCTTTGTCGCTAGTTCTAGCGACATTTCAATTTTTTCCACGACAAAATATATTTTGATGTCGCTAGATTATTTTTAGCGACTTTTCTAGCGACTTTTGAAGTAAAGCTAATGTGAATTTCGGCCTTGGTAATTTTACAATCCTGGCATTTAAATTAATTTAAACAATAAATTGTATACTGAAAACTAAAATTAACCACAGAAACACACATAGTGCGAGTGAGCGCAGTAGTTTTATTTAAGAAATTTATCTGTTTCCAATTTCTGATAGACCAAAGTTTTTTAAAATTTAGTTTAAATTTTGAAAAAAAAAATTTGTTCAAACAAAACACTTTTTTTAACATTATTATCCAATTTTCATCTAGCGACTTTTTGTCTCCCAAATTTCAGCCAATCTAGCGACTTTTGGAGGTCGGGCTAGCGACATTTCATTTCTTCTTCAAAACAAAGAGAAGAATGAATTGACGGTGCTTATTCGATAGCTTATGTTTGTGTGTTTGTACCAATTTAATACTTCAATTGGTAGGGTTGCATAGTTTATGTTTACTTGACAGTTGATAGTATTTTTCGTGGAATTTTTAAAAGGGACCCCACGCCACTGGTAGGAACCTATACAATACTATTTTAAAGAAGCTTCTTCTTTCGAGAAAACCAAACAAGTGATGGAACCACTAATAATAATTTTTCGGAAATTTATATGACTAAATTTCTTTTTTTTTTAATTGGGTTTCCTTAGCGGCTTAAAGAAAAGAAATCTATGACTATGTTTAGTTGTATTTGGTCGTAAAAAAATTGAGCAAACGAGTGGGCATATTATTTATATGTGTACCAACTTTGAAGAAAATACATCTAAACGGAAAACTAAAATTTTGGGACTCACTTTTTTATCTTCTCTTTCTAATCATCGCTATGCATTTACCGCAAGTAAGAAATACTTTTTTTTTTTTAATTTTGTACCCTTATTAAACAAATCAAGTGTATTACAAAAGACCTCGATGTTTCAAAAAACTATTCACAATCATAATATATGTACATTTACATAAGTATACTTAGGTATATACTATTGTGCTTTGTGCAAAAGTTCAAAAAGTTTAACGTCAATGAACCCACCAAGGTGCAAAACAAACCAAAATCAGCACTCTTTTATTTAATCATTAGCATTACCAAAATCAAAGGTGTTAAGATGAACAATAAAATTGCGTAGGAAGGAATCTGCAGAGTTATAAAATATATCATACCTAATTGTTATTATCTTTATTGCGATGCGAGTCATGTCCAAGTTACACAGTGAATTGAATCTTAACAAGTGATTGTTAATATTAACGGTCAACTATGGTGGCATACATGATACATTTAGGAATGCATATCCAAATTGTTACTGAATCTCAAATTTGAATGATATTTTCACTTTCAAAATCTTATATTTAATTTTCAGCCCGAATTTCATATAATCGTCAACCTTGTTCCCAAAGTGAAGATGATATAAATTAATTTGTTTAGTTTGTTAGTTAATTTGATTTATCTTATCGGTACGGTATGCGATGTTATTCCAATAAAGTTAATGAGTGTGGATACCGAAGAAAATATTATATTTTAAAATATCCATTAGGCTATAAGTCACTCTCATCTAGTCGATCATTCAAACATCGTATCGTGTCACAACATTTTCATTTTTGCACTTTCATGGTTCTGGCATGGACCGGGTGGGACGAAACGTTACATACCTATACATTAGATATCTTCTCGAATTGCGATTAAATTAATAGCAGCGAGCTGAAATAAAAAAAAATGAATCGAACAAATAAATAAAGTAGGTACCTATGTGTATCTGTATGTATATTAGAGTGTCCGTTATTTCCCAAACTCATTTTTTTTTGGTGAATCAATCGAAAGTTTATACCGAAAGAAAAAATTCTTGACCGACAAAATTTTTTTCCGAGGTCATTAACCTGTGCCTCTAAGGTCATAATTTTCCCATACAAATTTGTATGGAAATTTTACACTTTTCACTATAAGAGTTATTCCAATTTTTTTGGGAATTCTAATTGATTTATGTTATTTAAAAATGTATTAAAAAAATTTAAATTATAATTTATTTCGATTTTTAAATTTATAAGTACTTAAATATTATATACTTGTCTCTTCAGCAGTTTTTGTTGTTTTTTTTTTATCGATTATCATAAAGTAATAAGTTTTTTAAAAAAATTTTCAAAATATTAAATACTTTTATTTTTTATGTGTTAAATTTTTTTTTCTTATCAACTAAAGTTAAATACCAATAAATCAATCAGAATTCCCAACAAAATTTGGAATAACTGTTATAGTTCCAGAGAAAAAAAAAAATAAAATGTGAAAAGTGTAAAATACCCATACAAATTTGTATGGGAAAAGTATGACCTTAGAGGCATGAGTTAATGACGTCGGAAAAAATTTTGTTTGGTCAATAATTTTTTTTTCGGCAAAAACTTTCGATTGACGGGGTGTGCTATCCAAAAAAATGAGTTTGGGAAATAACGGACACCCTAATGTATATGTACATTATGTACAGTGGCATACGCAGGGGGAGGGGCTTAGGGGGCTTGATCACCCCCCCCCCCCCCAAGCAATATGTATACTGTGCTAAGATTTCATATATCATCGAAGAAAGTTTTTTTATTTTTTAGTTCAAATTTTATTTTTGTTAATTTTAAACTTTAGCAGTATTTCCCAATTTAGTTTAAATACAAAAACTATAGACATGGATGTCGTATTGAAATCGATATCTAGATTTTGTAAGACATTTCAAACGTATCTCAGTATTATTTATAGAAACCTAAACAAAATTCGTTTGCAATCAGTCAAAATTCCCAAAATGATTTCACACATTTAATTTTTTTCCATTAAAAAAAACGGAATGAAATAACGAAAGCAGTGCACTTATTAACATAATACATTCTCTTAGTATTTTCTCTTTTTTATTGCTTTTTAGTGTGGTCAAATGCTTTGGTTAGGCTTTAACCAGTATCTTCGCGCTCAGTGAACGTATCAAATATTCAAAAAATATTTTTAAATATCTGTTAACTGCATACTTTTTTTGCCGAATGTTATTTCTAATGCTACGACATAAGAATAAGGCATTAAAATGACATTTTGAAAAACTGCCTTTAACTTGTATTAGAGGTAGACAATCTTCTCAAAAAAGTTTTGTCAATGCACTATTTTGACGTTCAATAATTTAACAAATTTTATTTTGATAAGTACAGAAATCGAATTGGAATAAATTGTTATAATTTATGTTATTTAAACTGTACTTAGTAAAACATGAGTTTAGCTAAACCAATATGAAAACGACCCAATAATAATTTGTATTATGAGAATTCCCTTGAAAATGTTACCATTTTTTTCATTGTATAGCTACTGTTCCTTTACTCTGAATTTCTGTGATTTTCTGTGCATTTTGTTCCCAAGTTCTGTCAATTTCATTTCTTTTATATGAACTTGACAGGACTTTGGACTAAAAATCACAGAAAATCACAGAAACTCAAAGTAAAGGAACAGACATAATAAATGTTATAGCCGAAAGTTTTGAGAAAGTAACATGCAATTCAGTAAAAGTTTTACACGGAAAACACAAACGAAATTCTCTATAAAATTATTATTTTGCGTGTAAACATTTTGCTGAGTTGCTATTCACTCTCTCAAAAAACACGGATATATAACAATAGCTATGAGCTTATTTAAAGAAAAAACTGAAATTTTATTTATTAAAATGGGAATACACTTTTCACCTACCCCTATTACCGTTAAAGTTGTTTGAATCGAGTCCATAAAGTGGATTTTTGTCAAAGTGGATTCTTACAAAAAATATTTGTTTACAAAGAAAGGTAAAATCCATTTCATAACTAGGGAGTATTTTGTGTGTTTTTTCTATTGAAATTAAACTTATGGTGGTGGATAATACGAAAGGCTCTAATTTTATTTGCTATTTTGTGATATTAAAAAAAAATTTCACCAAAATTGAGACTGAGCCCCCCCCCAAACTAAATCCTGCGTACGCTACTGATTATGTAGGTATACTATACAAACATACATACGTATGTATGCAATTAAGTGGACCTACATACATATGCGTTGCATATATTATAATAAATTATTATACTTTTATCGTGTACAATTTTGTTTTTTGCTTCTGGTTTTGCACCTGACATTATCAATTGTTTGGTGATTAGCTTACCTGAAATAGCCATATCGGCTACTGCCAAAAAATTACCGCGGGATGGCTGAATATTTCCTCCTGACCTTAAATAGACTTTTTCCAAGAAGTTCGTGATCTTTATTAATACATTTTTCAACATAGTGAAATCAATAGTGACCTTGAGTTTGGCTTTCAACTTTGTTTTCAAGGTAAATCGGTGATCTTTAAAGAACCTCGTAGGTTTCGCACCAGACATTTAAATTTAATTTAGATTCTAAAAAAGAGACTGCAGTCAAATATGCATAACTCGTATCAACCAGGTTTATATTCTTTCTTCAGTTACCTAGAACAACTTCATTTAATTATTTTTATTTTCGATTATGTATGAATCGAACAAGAGACAATATTTTTCCCTAACAAAACACTAAAGTTGGTTCCACAATTCTGCCTGTCTGTACCCGCTAAAGTAATTTCCTTCATACTTTCGACTTAAAGTTCTTAGGTGATTCCCTAGAGGAGAATGATTTTTTTTTTAACTAAAAAAATAACAGTGTGTGCAAGACAACCATTAGTCCAGGAAAATTAGCTTTTCACAAGGTAAAAATTATTTCGAGGCTGAAATTTGGTACGAACATTGGTAATGGGACTCTTTATAGACTGAGAAAGTTTCTCATCGATCCGAGGACCGCTATCTCAGTTACAAGGGGTCAAATGTCATGAAAATGGTTTTTTGAAAATAACTTGAAAACGGTTTGGTTTAGAAAAAAAATTGTACAACAAACTTGTAGCTGAGGCAATTTCCAACAAAATTGTTTTTATACATTTTCCCGTTGCATTTACCGTTTAAAAGTTATAGCATTTCAAACAATCGCAAGTATCGCGAAATTAGCCCTTTTTTGCACTTTCTTCCACGCCACCATAGAGGTCAAGTGCACACTGGATATCCCCAGGAGGACTATTCCACTGTGTTTTGCAAATAAAATTGAGTCAACATTAGATGCTAATCAATGTTTGAAAGTCTGGTTGTTTTGTTATGGCGTGGTAAGAAATAACTCATCATTGATGCCCTCTTCATACCGATCAATTTGAATTGAATTTGTACATGTCTGACCACGGCATTGCCCAAAAACTATTGAACATTTTAACCCCACTTTTCGACAACTACAATTAGAACCGCAACCTTTACTACAATTAAAAAAATATTGTTGTTAGAAGTTAATCAGGTGCTGGTTGGAGTAGAGTCGTAATTGGCTCTAAAACATTATTTCTCAATACCCATCTCCAGCTTTCAGGATTAGTACTATCTCTTCCCAGCCAAGTTCAAACTTGATAGTGAACTCTATAAAGGCGTTGTTGAGCAGCAGTAGATAAGCAGAAGATAATTGTACAGCCTTGTTAAGCCTGGTCAATCGGACAAAATGTGGAATATCTTAGCGTATTGATACTATCTAATTTTGCAGGTGCTTTGTAAAATGCTAGAAGTAGACGTTTACCGTTTTCTAAAATAATATTGGGAGGGCAATTGCCTCTGGAAAACACTTCGGGATATTTTAAAATTTCGTCACTCTTTTCGAAAAGCTTTAAGAATTTAATTTGCCTTTGTTGTAGAGAGCAGACGTTGAATCTCAACCAGTAAATGCATGCAAAAATAATATGTGAGCTTGACATTTTGGGTAAGTGGCTAAACTTTGAGTACAATAAAATTTAGATTCAATATTAGCTTTACCCGGTTTTTGAAAGTAAATCTTTTTGTCTCCAGGAGTCCGTGCTATAAGTATTGCTATTAAGTCAACATCCTCTCCTTCAACAATACTCGTGCGTTTCTCAGCACAATCTATGGCCGTTTCGATAATCAAAACCTCAGCATCATTTTTGGCTTGCCTTACTAGGATGTAAGCAGCCTTAAACTTTTCAGAAAGCATAGCAATGAGTCGAGTTTTATTGTTTGCATTAGCGAGAAATTATTGTTGGGAAGTAGACGCCGTCATTGATGCATCAAACAAAATATCTGCTGATGAAGGAGCTGAAGCACACCGACGATGCTGCTCGGAAGCTTTTATATTGTTTCGCTGATCCTTATAGCCATCGAACATCTAAACCAAACTGTTTTTGAGTTACTTTAAAAAACACACCTTCAAGGCCGATTTTGGTAACAAAAATTAAAATTAATTAATTTTACGACCCGAGTGACTCTTTGAACTGCTATAACTTTTTAACGGTAAATGCTATGGACTAAATATGTATAAACCTTTTTGTAGGAAATTGCCCCAGCTACAAGTTTGTAGTATAAATTTGCTTCCTAAACCAAACCGTTTTGAAGCAATTTTCAAAAAAACATTTTCATGACCTTTGACCCCTTGTAACTGACCTAGCGGTCGTCGGATTGATGAGGAACTCTAACAGTTTATGAAGAGTACCATTACCAAAGATCACACCAAATTTCAGCCTGGAACTAGTTTTTTCCTTTCTTTGGCAATTTTTTGTATATTCTTACCAGACTAAATTATGAAAACAGTTATTTATCTCAGAAACAACTTTTACAATTTTTATAAAACAATTGCCAATAACTATGAGGACTATGGTCAATATTTTGGTAAAAACTAATTATACCAATAACGGTTATTAACAGTTACTGTCATAGAACCGATTTTTAAATTTTCAAATCGCTCGTTAACGGCTTCGCCGATTTCAATAATTTTAACAATTTGTTTTGTTTTTTAAATATTATTTTTTTTTTTTTGAAAATTCAATATCTTGAAAACGGGTCATTGGTTTTTTTTTTTAATTTTGTATTTTCATAAATACTTAAAGTTGCCATACCAACCAGATTTTATTTTTAAAAACGTTCAAACAAATTTATGCATAGGTACAAAATAAATTAAAAAAAAAAACAGCTCCAACGATTTTTGATTTTTTTTTCATAAATTCATATATTAGTGCTGGGATACACGAGTGCAAAAGAGAAATAATTCATGAAAGCGAAAGGATGATTTTTAGAAAGAAACGGAAAAAAGTGGCATCCCTTTCTTCCTAAAAATCATCCCTTCTCTTTCGTGAATTAATTCTTTTTTGCGCTCGTATATCCCAGCACTTAAACAATATCAGATAGCATACTTTTATTTAAGACATACATACATATTTATGTATTTAAAATTGTGTTTTTAGCTATTTCAATAGTAAATTTAATAAATTTACATTATAATATATATTTAAACTTTTTTTTTACGACACTTTTTTAACGACATCATTATAAACTAATAACATTTCTCGCAACCTTGGCTTGAAGTTGTAAGCTACGAGAATAAGTTTGTGCGATCCAGTCATTTATTATTGAAAACCTGAAATTAGTTTTGTAGAGAAGTTTTTGAGAACTTTTTGGAAAAACTTAAAAACTTTTTTAATGAAGGTTATCCCATTATGAGGTTAAATACCAGGTTTTCCTCTACTTATTCTATTTCATAAAAATGCAATGTACTAAATTTGCCCACAGAGTAGAGAGCCAAACGATTAACCAACAACAAGAACCTCGACGTGTAACAAGATTTCACATTCTCTTAATTTACCATTGGAAATTCTCGAATTATCAAAATCTGCCTGAAAAATACGACTTTCATCAAAGGAATTTTTTGAGTGAAAACTTTTGTTTAAACTAGGTATGTACATTTATATCAAACACTCCCATTCTTAAGGTAAATATAGATGGTGAATTGAATTGAAAAAAAAAAAAAATAATAAACTCGTTTAATGTACGACTTGAAATTGGGGTAGAGTTGCCAGTAGCCGGCCCCTTTACGAAATTTTCCGACAAAACTTATGCGATTAAGCCTTGAATTTTTAACTTTTTGATATTTTTTTATTTACCAAATAGTTCATTAGAGATTTCTTAAGAGTTGTACAAACATAAAACAATAATATTTTAACGTTAAACAATATATTTCATTTTCATTGAATTTTTGAACAACAACAACAACTTAATGGCGCTACCACCAACTGTTTGACTGGAGATTAGCTATTTCGTGCTTTGCCACTTTTGCACTCATCAGTCTCCTTTTTGTGGTGCTGAGCTTTAATCCAATTTTATTTGAAAAACTTTTTATACACACCATAGGATTCGAACCCACGCATATCAGATTTGCTCAGTCTTAGCAGTCGTGTGCACTACGCACTCCACCGCTTTAGACCACTGACGTAGTGACGTCACAGGTCGAGATGTGTTTTTTGTTTATCAAATGCATTTGGAGCATCGGCATTTTTATAAGTACCTTTAAGTATGTTGTCTTGTTCCGCCTCCAAGTTTCTCTATACCTTATTTCGATAGACTACAATTCGCAGTACGTATCAAAGGGGGGAGAGGTTGGAAGATCGGTAACGAACCAGACTATTAAGTTATTATTGTTATTATTGTACTATTTGTACTAGAATGTCAGCTTATTAGGCTTGACCATTCTTTATTCCGTCAATTTCATTGAATTTTTGAAAAAGAACAACAACTTAAAGGCCCTACCATCAATTGTTTGGCTGGAGATAGGTACTTACAAAAATTCTGATGCTCCAAATGCATTTGATAAACAAAAAACACATCTCGACCTGTGACGTCAATGGTCTTAAGCTGTGGAGTGCGTAGTACACACGACTGCTAAGACTGAGCAAATCTGATATGCGTGGGTTCGAATCCTATGGTGTGCATAAAAAGTTTTTCAAATATAATTGGATTAAAGCTCAGCGCCACAAAAAGGAGACTGATGAGTGCAAAAGTGGCAAAGCACGAAATAGCTATATCTCCAGCCAAACAATTGGTGGTAGCGCGTTTAAGTTGTTGTTGTTGTTCAAAAATTCAATGAAATTGACGGAATAAAGAATGGTCAAGCCTAATAAGCTGACATTCTAGTACGAATAGTACAATAATAACAATAATAATATATTTCATTGTTTTTCTGAAAAAACTTACATTTTCCTGTTTTCGGCCCCTTGGATCCTGATTACGGCCACCGTGTTTCCTATACTCAGCCCCCTCAGTAAAAAGGCTATACTTACGACTATTTTATTTTTTTCCTTATAACAAAACAACAAACCTACCTAATTTCGTTTTTAGTTATATTAGAAAAATAAGTGTTAAACATAAAAAAATTCATTTTATTAGTTTCTTGTCTCCAAGTTGTGTTCATTATAAATGTTTAATCTTAAAATAAATTTCAAATTAATAAATTAAATACAAAATTCAAATTATTTTTCTAATTTTAATTTTAATTTTTATTATTATTTATGTACCTATACATAGGTATTTTAAAACTTAATGTCTCGATAGCCCAAGGATGGGAGTAGCACTCCGAAACACGTCGCATAGTTATATTTAAAATAAAAAGTTGTGATATGAAGTTTTAAAATTAAAATAAAAATTAAAATAAATTAGGAAATGATTTTTGGGTATTCTAAGAACAAAATTGTTGTACAGTAATGGTTTATCTCTAATTGTTACATCTTTTATCGGGGATTTAAGAAAAGGCTTACTTTGGTGTACCCTTAGCCATGTTAACAGAAATTTCTCTGTTAATACTAGTGATAGAAACTTTGTTTAGGCTTTTATTTGTAGAGGAAATACCAGCCTTTGTAATTGCGTTTAAATAAATTTGATTTCGTTTTTGAGTCTTCAGAAAAAAAATTTTCAAGTTGCCATACCCTCCCGATCCACATGGGAGGACGTGACATTCTTGGAAGACGACTCGATTCACTTTTATACGGACGGTTCAAAAACCGATGATGGGGTAGGTGGAGGTGAGTACTCAGAAAGATTAAATTTAAGTCTCGCATTTCGTCTTCCAGACCATTGTAGCGTGTTTCAGGCGGAACTTTTGGCGATAAAAGAAGTTTTATCTTGGCTTAAGGAAAACGTGATATTGACTTCTGATATCCGCATCTTCTCAGACAGCCAAGCTGCCATAAAATCTCTCGACTGTGTCTCTACAAACTCTAAAACAGCCCTAAACTGTCGATCAACTCTTACAGAGATGGCGCAGCAGTTCATTATTCTCCTTTGTTGGGTGCCGGGCCATAGGGACATTCCGGGTAATTGTAAAGCTGATGAACTCGCCAAAGTTGGAACAAGACTACCTATTTTACCTGAAAAGGTAGACACCGGTATGCCTATAGCTACATGCAAATTTTTGATGAAGCAAGATGCTTTAAGGAGAACAAACCTTAGGTGGAACAACGTAACCACTTGCCTGGCGACAAAACAGATCTGGCCTACGCTAGATGTGACGCGCTCTAAGTGTTTGATATCTTTGAACAGATTGCATATCATCTCCGTAATTAGTGTCATAACCGGGCACTCTCTTATAGGCAAGCACGCAAAGCGGCTTGGAGTTTTCGCAAACGATTTGTGTAGGAGCTGTATGGATGAAGAAGAGGAAGAATCTGTTTCTCATCTTCTCTGCACATGCCCTGCCCTATCTAAAAGACGTAGGCTCCATCTCGGAGACTTCTTCTTCAATGATCCTAGTGATCTGACAAACATAGACATAAGTAGTCTCGCACGCTTCATTAGAAGCTCCAACTGGTTTTAACGAGCGGGGAGAAAATCTCTCTAGATTCACGTGGTATCACAACGGACCAACTTATGGTCTAAGTGTGTCAGTCCCTTGCTGGCAGCCACTTCAACCTAACCTAACCTAACCTTGAGTCTTCAGATATCCTGTTTGTAGCCTGTACCATTTTTCTTGCCCATGCATTTTTTGACTTTAAGGTCAATTTTATCCAGAAAATAGGCTTTTTCTTTTTTAGCTCAAAAAAGAGTTCTGAACAGAGTCCGAGCATATCGAGAATGCTCTGAACATCCTCTGAACTAAGCGTGTTCTGACTTCTGAGCGCTCAGAATTATTTTCGAAACACACCTGAACACTTAGCTGTCACTATTTTATTTGAATTGTCACTATTTTATTTTACTAAACAAATTAAAAGGACAGTCATGTTTCTCGTCCAGTTCAAGCCTCCTGAAATAAGACCAAGCCTTAAAAAAATTTGGCTCTTTCTGAGAACTAAGTAGGTACTAACTGATTGCTTAACTGACTATTTAAAAATTTGGCCCTTAGGCCTAATTTATTCAATCCCCATTAAATTTAAACCCATCATTATAAAAGGGATTGTTTTAAATGTTCATACAAATTTGATTAATTTCCCATTTTTAATAGCAAATTTAAATTTAATGTAGAGTGAATAAGTTAGGACTTAATATAATAAAATAATTAAATATAATAAAATTGTGGTATTTTTCCTTTTGTTTTTAAAGGGGTCGAAATAAGGAGACAGACAAAAAATAATGCTTCCTATCTTCGGCCGGGGTGGCCGCATATAGGTAACAGAGGTTTTTTGTGTGTCCTATTGCCGGCCCGCCTAAAAAAATCGTAAAAATTACTTTTTTTTCGCTTTTTAAACTAGATTTGACTAAAATATAACATAATAAACAAATATAAATGCATAAAAGACATTTACTGCCAAATATTTCAAAATAAAAGCTTATTTTGGAACAAAGTCCAACTAAAGTTTTTGACAACATAACTTAATAAAATCGTGTGCCGGCGAGATCGCACAACTACAGATGTAAAAACTGAGCTAATATACTTGTATAATGGAACGAAAAAAGTTGAAACTAGAAGGAGAGAGATGACAGACCCTTTAAAAACTCTTACCACAGAAGTATCACTACTATTTCACTAATTACGAGCCTTTTTTTGGTAGGCGGCCGGCTACTGGAGACGGGCGGAATTAGGCAACTCTACCTACCGCCAAAAAAAAGTTAATATCTGTGAATACATTTTAGATTTCACAATAGGTAATTTGTGCGTCGAATAATAATTTTGGGCTACATAAAGTAATTTTCGTTTGATTTCTAGCAATCGCCAATCACTTAACACCTTTTTTGATCTGGAATAAAATGTACAAATATGTTCCAGAGGAGCTCCCACTTCTTGGCGTTGAGTTGATTCAAATAAACATTACGAGTAAGTAAGTACTTCCACAGAAAAAAATGTTTCCAATTTGTGTACAATCTAAACAATACTATACAGCTCTCCTCCACGTCCCCAATTTATTGGTCTTTTTCAAGGTGAATCAAACAGCTCAATATTTTTCGGGTTAATTGGGTTTTCTTTTCGGTTTTTGTTGTTTAAGTTGCCTTATTTAGAAAATCATTGAATCATCAAAAACAAAATATCTTATCTATGTACATACATATGTACATATCTGTCTGTATCTATTTTGTCTGATGGTCTCTGACTGAAGTGATTTTTTTGATGACTGTATAAAGTCTGATGAGGAAACGCAAATACAACTCGTCAAAAATATTGGTTCTTTGGTTTCTAACATAAACAAGCATAAGCCATCAACAAGTTCGTTTCCCCCAAAAAAAATAATACATTTTAAACGGAAGTTATGGTTTTAAAATTCTGAGAAGAGGAAAATTGTGGAACAAATTTGAATGAAAGAAGACTAATAAAATAATATCAACAAATTGGCAGGAATGACTTTATGGTGTCGACACCTTTCGATTAGGTGTTTTTCTGGGGGAAAAAAATAATGTTTACGCCTCATCGCTCTTTTTGGAACATAAATAAAGGGGAAACTCTTTCTTTTGCGTTGTGAAATGCATGAGTGTTTTCTTAGATGTGTTTTTATTATTTTTTTAGAATTAAATTTAGGTATGCATCAGGCTAAATAGGTACACCAACTTATTAACAAATTTCTTAGATCTTATATATTAAAGATATACCCAACCATGACCAATTTTAATAACAAACATAAAGAAGACTCTTAACAACAATATCAATAAATTACATTTTAAAAACTGGAATAGATTATAATTTTAGAACTAGGAAAAAGGCATACCTACGCGGGGATGAGGAGATCCGTTTTTTGAAAAATTATTTTATTGTATAAAAATGTTGTCGATTTTATAAAATTGTGTATAGGTACCCACGCAGAATTAATCAAGTCAAATAGTCATAAATATGGGTATATAAATTAGGGTATTTTGAATCGTTTTAATATTTTCAGTATGGAGAACAGAATCGTTTCATTTCTTTGAGGATGTGCTTTCATAATTTCGAAAAACTTTTTGGTCTTACACTTTTGGTTTGGTAGTTTTTTAGAACCAATTAGTTATGAGCGCCAAAACAAAAACTACATATACATATGTATGTACATGCATACATACATAGATATGTTGTTTTACAAATTTATCAAACAAACAACAATTTTTTATTTTTAAAAGGTAACAAAGCAAAAGAGTGTATAAAACCTTTATAATTGTAGGCGTAGGCGGTGTGTATCTCCGTACTATTTCTATTATTATTATTATATTTTATTAACATATCGTCGCCCTAATATTGGGTTACCGTAAGCGCCATTTTAATGTTTTTGGGAAATCGCATTTGAAGTTTTGACAGCGCTTTGCTCGAAAACCAAACGCTGGGATTTTTTCATTTTTCCTCACGATATTCATACGGAAATCCTCTTTCAAAATATGTAAGAAATTATTAGAAAGCACTTTTAGTTTTTAAAATATTTAAAATTTATTACAAAATGAGTTTGCCGTATACGCCACTGAAATCAATATTTTCTTTTACTCATATACACATACGTCAAAAATTGTGCACATACGGCATTCCAATAATAAATTAGTTAAAAATGTATTTTCTTAAAATCAGGTGTTATAACATACACGTTTTTATGTTTCACATTTCGTAATAACAAAGTAGTAAAATAACTTTAAAAAAAACATTTCACATTAGATACTATAAAGTAAAATAGAATAATTATTACTTCAGTTGATTGAAAAGAACTTCAAAATATTTCTTACGGTTTGCGTACACTGAAACCGATTAACCGGCCGATTTTCGCCTTTGTACCTACACTTCTGTCGTTCTCTTTCGATGCCTATTTTTAACGATGCCGATTTTAAACAATGCCAGTCGGAGTGTGAAAAGTAAAAACTGAACGTGGCTCTATTATAAACACAATTAATTAGTTTTTGAATACTAATTTAATATTATTTTTATTTTTAATTTAATTTCATTTTATTCTGGCAAGAAACAACCGACAAACTGACATAAAATCCAAACAAGTTCAGATATGTCCATTGATCCGTTATTATCAGGCGACACCGGACGATGCCCGTTGAAGTGTTGTAGCGCGTACATACCTTTGATTCAATGAGCCGAATTCTTCCGACGACACGGCCGAGCATAATTCGGCCGATGACGGGTTTTGTGTACGCGAGCCGTTATCCTCTTATGATATAAAAGGATACAAACTTCTTATATCATTAATTTATTTATTTATTGATTAATTTAATTTTTTTACCAAGTTCTTGTTCCGATGAACTTGAAGAAGCAATATTTGTTATTCCCTAAACTCTGATTGATATGGGACTAGCTCGTCCAACAAACAACAAAAACCAACAAAAAGATAAGAAACAATGGTGCAAAAATTTGTGTTCATCAAATTTAAACCCTACAAATGTTCTACTGTCTGCTTAACTAGCAATTTACTAGTTAGCAAAAGGTGCGAAACTTTGGAATAGCTAGTAAAATGGTAAATACTTAGGAAATTGCTAACTAGTAAAACGCTCAGCCCTTAACAATAGGTTGTTTAAAATTTTGCGCCAATAAATTAAAACTTATATACATAAGACTATAAATTCTCACGAAAGAAGGGATTCTTCCATAATGGGTACTGGAGAATTCATTTTTATGATCCTTCAATCAACTCGTCTCACGGCAAAAGATAGAAACAAATGAAATATTTTTCAAGGAGAACCTGATTTATACCTACTTTTTTACGGGCACAGTAAAATCGTATGCACGTACGGCAAAACCAAAAAAAATATTTTCTTTCTATTGACGTACGTGCATACGATTAAACAGCGTTAAGGCTTAACTACATAGGACTACTTTTGTTCAAAAGTGAGCAATAAACATCTATTCTGAAGACACCTTCTTGCAAATAAACAATGCAAAATTGTGCATGGTGGTTTAATTTATGAGTCAGAACAGTTTTCGTATGTTTTCTTGCAAGCATGTATCTTTACTGAGCATTTTAATTTCTCACTTTTGTACTTTTTGTGTCTATGTAGTTAAGGCTTTACCTTGTATATTGTAGGCACATAAGTCAAAACAATACTGAAAAAGCATTATAAGTTTGATGACGTACGTTGTAGGACAATAAGACGTACGTCAAAACAATTCTTAAAAACAAATCTGGTTAAATTGTATGCAAAATTTGACGTAAATGCCACATTTTGGCGTTTACGTCAAAACAATACGTGAACTTAATGAATTTGATGGATAAACGTCAAAACCATTCTGTATATCTTTGCAATGGAAAGAGATAGAGCATAACAGATAAAAGATTTGGAAAGATCTACCCCGAAAACATAAAACTGTATACCAAACTCAAAAAGTGAATTTGGGCGTTTACGGCAACCCAATATTAGGGCGACGATATAATTAAAATTACATGGTAATATTAAACATTAATGAGCCTAGCTGCAAAGACTATTAGCTCTTACTATTTCTAAATAATAATTAATTAATTAAATAATACAGTACAACACGGATATAAGAAACTCTGATAATCCAAGAAATTTCTTTATAATATCCGATATTTTCTTGTACACAATCAACAGATATAAGAAAGACTAGGTATTTCTTAGATGAGAAACACGCACATAAGAAAGGAAATTTCTTATACAGATATAAAAGAGACACAAATCCAAGCAATATCAAATATTAATGGAGTATTCTAGCACGTTTTAAACTGTTTCTGCAATTATTTATGAAAATTAAAAGCTGTCATTAACCATGGAAACATATACGCTGTATCAAAAAAGACTCCGTACAGCTTCAACTTTTTATTGTTTGATAACATATTATTTACAGTACTACTTATATTTGAGAGAATATGACTATAAATAAAAGAAATACTTTTAATTAAACAAACAAACAATAAAAACTCACATTTTTATTTCGAAAAAATAAAACCAACATTTATTGAATCCAACACTTTAAAATTCCGAAACAGAAAAGTCTCCGTACATCAATAGAATTTACCTACGGGGTGATTCCCCTAAGGTGCAACAAAAAGATAGAGCGCGTAGGTTTGGGTCGAGACAATTAAAAACTCGTATAAGAAAGAGGGAGAAGGGGCAATAATCAAAAAACATTGACATAAAACAGAAAAAAAAAATTATTAAAAAACAACGGTAACACCTAAACAACGTGTTATACTTTTTTGCAAACCCAGAAATCCCAGTAGCCCGTAGCGTAATGGTTAGTGCGTTTGACTGTCACGCTGGAGGTCTGGGTTCGATTCCCAGCCTCGTCCACCTTAAAGCTAAAAATTTTTTTTCAGGTCTACTACCTCTTGCGAGGAATTGCCAAATTCCTTCAAGAGTATCACTTGTCACAAATAAGTGCTTCTCGTCTAGCCGTTCGGATTCGGCATAAAATTGTGGGTCCCTTCCATTCCTGTCGACAGGCGCACACAGGAATGGTTGCGAGTTGTTAGTCACTAGGCCCTGGCTCTTCATGAGCCGTTGTGCCACCCGATTTATTTATTTATTTTTTTATGAAATCCGTTCTTTTATATTATTTTAAATAAAGTTGTTGTAGTAAACAGTTTTCGAAAAATCTGTTTTATGTCAATGTTTTTTTGATAATTGCCCCTCCTGCCTCTATGGGGGTAATAGACTACCCCCTTTCTTATACGAGTTTCTGATTGTCTCGACCCAAATCTACGCGCTCTATCTTTTTGTTACACCTAAGGTGAATCACCCTGTAGGTAAATTCTATTGATGTACGAAGACTTTTTTTTGGAATTTTAAAGTGTTGGATTTTTTTTTCGAAATAAAAATGTGAGTTTTTATTTTTTTTAGTTTAATTAAAAGTATTTCTTTCATTTATATTCATATTCTCTCAAATGTAAGTAGTACTTGAAATAATATTTTATCAAACAATAAAAAGTTGAAGCTGTACGGAGACTTTTTTGATACAGTGTATATTTATGCGCACATACACTCCCTGTCACTTGTTTGAGGCCACTATTTTCACAAAAGTTTTTTCTCGATAAATACCTGTAGGAAATATATTTCTTGGAAAATATTTTTTGCAATAAAAAAGTATAAATTTTAAGGTGTAACTTGGAAATACCATAGGAATTTTACAAATTATAAAAATGGACTGCGAAAATGGGTATACAAAAATTCGTCACATGATTGAGGCCACTTGAAAAATCTTATAAAATCGAACAAAACTATAAAAATGTTTACTTTTTTTTTTTGTTTTTAAACATGTTCATAAAATGGCCTCAATCAAGTGACGCAACTTTTTATATTCATTTTTCGCAGTCCATTCACATAATTTGCGAAACTTCTATGAATTTTCCAAGTAAACTCTTTAATTTTATCCTTTTTTATTGCAAAATATATATGCCTACTCACACATATCAAAAATGTCCAGGAAAAATATTGCTAAGAGGTATTTATCGAGAAAAAACTTTAATAAAAATAGTGACAGGGAGGGTATACTAGGTTTAGCAAAGGTATTCTGTAATAATTAATAAAATTCAAATTCAATCCCTTTTAAACCATTTTTAGATTTTTTTTGTCAAAACAATTTGAGATTGAGATTAGGTTTCTAGTTTTAAACATTTAAATTTAAAAAGTACTAAGTGGTTTTTGACGCCCACTTTACATCGAACTTAAAGAGAGCTTACACCAGTTGACCGATTTGCTTCAAATTAGGTTCGAATATGCATTAAACTGAATATAAATAATTCTTTTATTTTTTAAAGAGATATATACAGGGTGTCCAGTAAATAATGGATAACTTTGGAATGCCTCATAGTAGACTTTATGACCGTCCTGAAAACTAATAAAAAAAAGTCTATCCCAACCACAAGAAATGATATGTGCATTTTTTTGTTCAGTGCATTATTTTTTGCGTTACTTTACGTTTTTGAATACCACGACTACAAGAGAATGACTTCTACCGTTTTTTTTCGTAGCAATATTTAACATTGTTTGTGCCAAAAAATAAGAAGACATAAATTGTAATAACTGTTGGAATTCTTAGAGAAAAAAATTATTGAACTTTGATTTTCGATGCGAAATGTGAAAGAAAATATTTTTTGAAAAATTTAAATCATCTTTGATATGAAAAAATGGTATAATTTATTATTGCATCTTGAACCAATAGGAAGTTATTGGTAAAAATCAGCAACAAGAGAGTAAATTTAGCAAAAACAAATGTTTTAAAAATTAGCAAATTAAACGTGAAAATAATATCATGCGTCCAACATGGTAGATCTTTGATTGAGTGCCTGTTTTTATGATATTATCCTAGTGATAAATCCAAACTTTTAACTTCTAAGTCCGATTGCAACATCACCAAAAATGTCAACAAAGTGCAAAAAACGGCTACATTTTCAAACTTCTTTTGAATTATACCTGGTCTATTGGGCCCTAACAAAACCATAAAATATTTTCGCAGTTGCTTTTAGTTTATTTGTTATTTTCTTCAAGCAAATAGTCTTTTGAGCCAACTTTCAATCACTTGATCACTTAGTTAGAAAACAAAAACCAAAGTTGATTTTTTTTTTAATTTAAAGCAAATGCTCAAACTGTTTTCCACCCATTCTAATACAGGTTCTGCACCTCCGAATAAATGAAAATCTTATAATAATCTTGTTAATTTTTGCTCAGAATCTTGTAATGCAGCCGCCTCCCCAAGATTTCTCATCTCCCCTAAGGACCTGATGGGCTTGCTGTACACGATTTTCTCAATGCAGCCCCAATACAAAAATTTAGTTGATTTAGGTCTGGTGAACGGGGTGGCCATAAAATTGGCCTCAGACCTCATGTCCATCTGCCTGTATCTCTGGCATATTTGTAATGCAGCGGCTTGCACAAGATTGCATACCTCCTCTGAGAAGCTGATCGGCTTGCTGTATTCGATTTATTTAATACACCTCTTATAAGAAAATTAATTTGGTAATAACCACTACCAAAATATTTGATGGTTTTTTAAAAGGCCAATTGAAGAGGTATAATTCAAAACAAGCTCGAAAATGTAGCCGTTTTTTGCACTTTGTTAACATTTTTGGTAATGTTGCATTCATAAGGACAACATTCAAATCAATCAAATATCTACCATGTTCACCGCATAGTATTATTTTCACGTTTACTCTGCTAATTTTGAAAACTTTTGTTTTTGCTAATTGGCTCTAGTATTGCAGATTTTTACAAATAACTTGGTATTAGTTCTAGATACAATAATAAACTATACCATTTTAAAATCTGCATTCAACACGCATATTTTTAAAATAGTTGGCCACCTAGGTATTCATGCATTTTTTCATACCAGAGATTATTAAACTTTTTCAAAAATTATTTTCTTTCAAATTTTGCATCGAAAATCAAATTTCAATAATTTTTTTTTTTAAGAATTCCAACAGTTATTATAATTTTTGTCTTCTTATGTTTTGGCACAAACAATGTTAGATAAATATTGCCCCGAAAAAAACGGTAGAATTCGGTAGTCATGGTATTCAAAAACGTAAAGTAAAAAAATGCACTGAACAAAAAAATGCACATATCTTTTCTTGTGGTTTGGATAGACTTTTTTTATTAGTTTTCAGGACGGTCAAAAAGTCTACTATGAGGCATTCCAAGGTTATCCATTATTTACTGGACACCCTGTGTAAGAATAGGGGTATTCATGCAAACGCAGAAAACACATAGAAAGCTTAAAAACGATAGAATTTTCTATCGGTAGAAATGAACCGTCAAAATTTGTATGGGAAAAATTTTCTACAAAATATAGAGTTTTATCTCACAAATTTAAAGCGAAAAGCGTATGAAAAAACCCTTAGAAACTTTGTGACGTTTAATTTGACATTTGACTTAACTTAGCTGTTTGTTTCATTCGTTTACGCAAACATTTCTAATGGGGTGTTCATGTAACCTTTTGCGTAAAATTATATTTTTCTACAAAGCGAAAAATTATCTCGTTACATGAATATATGAATTGTATCAATAGACAAGAATACAATGTACAGTGTACACATTTGTTCCAAGGTTCAATGATAGCATCCGCTTCGAAATTACTAAAATTTTATTGAAAAGTTAATAAAATAAGAAAGTGCGTAAACGCCTGAGTGGGAAATGGCAACAGTAAAAAGGTTCATTGGTCTAACTTTCTTGACACAAAGGGCCAGCATTGGTTCGAGTTCAGTTTGAGATCGATTTTGACGGATAAACTGAGGTTCAAACCAAAATTTACGCACTTGCACGCACTTCATAGATACATTTACCATTATAGAATTATAAAGCTATTATCAATAAATTTTATACATACATACGTACATATGTCATTTTTAGCGTTTGTTTTTGTATGATTAGCAGGCGCGAACACAGCGGGGGTTTTTGGGGGTCCATTCTAAGAAACAGGAACATACTTATCATATTTAATTCCAAATATTTTACAAAAATAAATTTTTTATAAAAAAGCTAAATAAGAGAAGAAATAATTTGATGCTACTTTTGCCTTTATTCACACTACTCCATACAAATTCAAATACAATTACATTTTTATGCTTATTTTCTACTTTCTCATGTCTGAAATGCGAGCCAGGCTTGCATGTAATTTTCCAAAGAACTGTTTTTAACTGTATACATTCCATAGAACTGTGTTTTTTTTAATCTTCGAATTTCTCTGAAACGGCTTAACTAATTTTTTAAACTGATTGATATTTGTCTGCAAATGATTATGAAATAGGTGCATAATTAGTTTTTTGTCGATTTTAAAACAAAAAGAACTGCAAATTCTTGTGCTGTCTCAGGAATCAGGATGGTTTGTAATGTTTTAATTCAGAGATTTTTTTTTATTTAAATAACTTTTGTAATTTTAAAAATAGTTTTCATTTTAATCGGAGTTGAAACATTACTGTCCTTCAACCTTCAAGTCAAGATTTCGACATTTTACGATTAAATGTAATATTTAAAAACGTCTTAAATCTT